>CM026163.1:174737-394849 GCA_014825975.1 Bombus haemorrhoidalis | reverse complement strand
CTTGCCTACGTGTAAAACGCTTTGGACTTTTGTGGAGAATTTATTTTCTTGCAAAGAACCGCATTCGTCCACCAATTAATTGGTCTGACGCGTGAAAATCAATTTTTAATTAAAACGAGTTTAAATGTTCGTAGTCAGCGTGATCGTCGCGGTTGTTCGCGCGGGCGAGGCTTCGACGCGAAACGGGACGCGTCGAAAAATACCAGAGCTTACCGCAGTAATGGACCAGGATATGAAGAGTGCCTGCGTGTATCCGGGAATCGCACCAGGAACTGGTGTCGACCTGCGGCTCGAACAGAGAGAGATCGAGACCCTCCATGTCGCTTTCGCCGCAGGAATCGCTCAGGGGCTCCAAATTACCGGAGTTTGCCACCTCGTCCTCGTTCGTGATGTCTTCCGGAAGGTTCTCGCCGCCACCGCCACGGCAACGCGTCGGTGTCAACGCCATTTCTCCACGATTCTTGCCGAAAGCGTTGACGGACGCGCGTTCAAGCGTTTCCTTTATGCGCTACTTGATCGTAGGTAGCTCTGCGAGTCGACCGTGAGATTCGAGGGATACTTTGGATACTTCAGTGAGCGATTTGATTCATCGTTGGCTGCGGCACAGCGTGCCGTTGCGCGGCTGCTTTCGAGTCAGAAACTGAAAGCACATGGTCACGGCACGGACTCGTGAGATACGCGACTTAAACGCGTCGAAAGTAAATCGAGGCATATCGAAATAATTCCATTTGCACGGCATAGTTACTGCCAGTAATTTGCTTTCGATTACGGACCCGCTTCGCAACGTTCGCGTAAATTAATTTCTCCGTCGTCGTGAATTGCTGTCTCAATAACAGCCGGTAGCCTGTAACAATCGTCATCTTTGTTTCTCCCTCTTTTTTTCTTTTCTTTTTTTTTCTTAATCACCGTATCGATCGAAGAGTTTCGAGAGAAGGAGGCCGTACAAGAGTATGATCGCAATGTCTGCGACGTAAAATTTACAAAGCGAAGCTAGTAGATCGTTTGATCGTTTCTTAGGGAAAGGGTGGACGAAACGATCTCTCGACGAAACGGTGGATGAAATGATTCTGGAGAACGGCGCAATAATAAAAGTTCTTTTCTTTTTTTTTTTTTTTTTTTAAATAGCGGTATTTTCAAAGAAGTACAAAAAGACAGACAAAGTGGATCAAAGTTACGTCCGTGACACAGGAGAGAACCAAGTGCACTCGCGATGCCACAGCTCTGAAAGTGGAGCTCTCGTGTCTGAAACGCAAAGACCCTCTTTAATTAAGCGAGCTTGTAATTAATTGCCTGTTCTTGGTCCATCCCCCGCGCGACATGTCAACGAGAGTTATGACCTATCCAACAACACCGAGTAAGCACTGTTGTCGGCTGGACGAGCCAAAGCAGCTCCGAGCGTTTTGCTTTCTTTAGCTCGAGAACAAAATTGACGAGAACAGATTTGCGCAAAGCGACCAAAACGTGAAATACGACACGAGCGAACGGGATAAATTAAAACGATCGGTAATAGCTACATTTACAGAAAACGGCGACCTCGTTTTCAAATAACAACGACGATTTGCTTCCAAGAATTCGCTCGGTAAGGCCAACTAATTTACAAAGGAAAGCACGATATTCCGCGCATAGAGCATAATAATCGTTTCGTTAACGATTGCGACATTGGGTATTTCCTTCTTCGATATTCTCGATTCAAAATAAGATTTTTTATACGAACGACCGAACTACCGTTAATTTCGATATTTATTAAATTCGAATTTAATTAAAATCGAAATCCGTCGATCTGTTTCATCTTCATAACGCGAAGTTTCGCTTTCCACCGGACCCCGCGAAGTAACGTAACGCGAGCTGCCAAGAGGACATTAATTACTCGATGTTCGAGGACGGGATGTATCGCGACAGCAACGTGGCATGCTCTTACGTCGATAAATTGTTTACACATATTTACATGGTCCGCTTCCTGTGCCAGCCGAGCCCGCCACTACGGATGCAAAAGCGAAAAAACCAGTTTCGATGAAAAAGGATAACGGTGTGCGAGGAACTTGCATACCAAAGCAGCTTCGCACGATGAAAATCTATTACCATGCACGCGGCTGTTGGCTCCCGCCGCAACCGTTGCGTTCAAGGAACATTTAAAATTTTCAATTGGAAATTTTCAACGAAATATGATCTTCTTTTGTCGAAAGATTCCCCTATCGAGAAATTCAACCGACCAAATCTTTCCTGCGCATTTTACGGGCTACGTCGGATAGAACGCGCGAACTAGCTCCGATAGTGTCTCCGATAGTGTTTAAAATTGTTTTTACAACAACGATAAGGTTCACTCGTTGTGGATAAAACGCGCATCGATACGATACTTTGGTCGCTGACAACTATCCGTTTTCGTACGAAGTGGATGTACGAGGCACGAAAACGAATTTCGTCGTTCACATGGAAGCTACAACGGTATAGAGTGTGTGTGTATATACAGTATACAGTATACGGTATACGGTATACGGTATACGCTATACGGTATACGGTATACAGTAAAACGTAAAAGGAGGTGCAAGTTCGTTTTTCTCCTGTCTTTTCTCGTGTTGTTAAATTATTAGTATTTTGAGCTCTTTACTCTTTTTAGCTTCTCTTTGCGTAAAAACAAGTAAAAACTACGTAATATTGTTGCAAAAAGGAAATCTCCGCTGGAGAACGTGTAATCGAATGAGAGAGAAATATTGCCGACTAAAGACAAAACGATCAACATCTATCGTATCAATATCTATCGACGCTACGAAATTAGATGGATGAGTATGTTCCCACGTTTTATTGGCGGACGTGTATCTCGTACGCGTATCGCGATACACGTATCTCCGTGCAAAAGAGATCTAGCAACACGGGCAGGAATCGATCGGCCAAAAACGATTAGCTCGGACGCGGGAACGCGTGCAAAGATCGAGATCGCGGTTCGCGGCGATCACGGCGAAGATCACGGCACGTGAACTGGTTTCGCGAATACCGAGGAAGCGTGACGTGTGCGTGGTCGCGTGTGTACGCGGGCAACGACGAAACAAGAGCGAAGGAAGGAGAGAGGGAAAGGTGGAAGGAAAAGGGAAAGCAGGATCCAGCGTACAGGTCGTTCGCATCCGAGTTCGAAGTTGGCGGGCGAACCTGTAATCGTTTCGTGACCACGGAACGGAATACCGTCTTGCCCGTCTCTCTTTTCGCCTCCGTTTCAGGCCCTTTTCCAGCCGACGAACACGATCAAAAGGAACACGACCAACGATCCTGTGAGAAAGAAATTGGCCGTCGACACGAACACCGAAATATCCCACACGGGAGAGAAGTAATTTGGCATTTAGCGCGACGGCGATCGCGTCGCTGTGCTCGTATTATTGCAATTACCGTAGCAAGGACTTTCTTAACCACGATCGTACGCACCATGTATAGCAACGTAAACTGACAGTTAGCTTATACAACGATAGCTAACAAGCGAATCGTTTTCATAACGATATTCTCGAATATTCTCAAGTTGCGTCGCTACCACTCCTTGTTCTTTCTCCTGTATCGAAAGTTTCTCGTATATCGAGACAAAAAAGTCGATCGATCCGCCCAAAGCCGTCCGAAGTCATCCGATGTTGTCCAAAAGACCCTCACACGTACGAAAGGCGTACGAAAGGCGTACGAAAGGCGTACGAAAGACGTACGAAAGGCGTACGAAAGACGTACGAAAGGCGTACGAAAGACGTACGAAAGGCGTACGAAAGGCAGGGAATCTGCGAAAGAACCGCGACTAATTGTCCCATTTAGCGACGTTTCTTCGCCGATGCGAGGGATCGCCGGCCGCCTTCGAAGACTCGTTTCCATCTCTATCCCGAGGCGAGGAATCGAAAAGCAGCTTGGTCGAGAGAAGAAGTAGCTAGGAGGAAACGAAATACGCTGTATATCCGTATACGAACTCTGACATTTCGAGGCAGTGTCGCAGACTTGTACGTGGCTGAGGCTGGTGAAAAGGATCTCGAGTGGATCCGTTCCGGCTACCACGAGGACCATATCGCCGCCTGCTCGTGCCATGGAGCCAGACGGAACAGTCGAGCAAGAGAGCAAAGAGGGACGACGACCGAGTACCTACTTACGACAACCACGATCCCTCGTAAACATCGGACGGAGGCCTCCTGGGAATCCGCAGCAGGAACAAGGATACCAGGTGCACTCGTCTTGATAACGAGCTTGGAAACGCTCGCGCGCCGGCCGAAGATCACATTCCGCCGGTTTTTTGCTCCTATGGCAGATTAACGAGTGGCGGTGAGCCTCGATTCAAATTCAGCGCCCTCGGATCCTCGAGTCTCGCGGACTCCGCAAACGATAAGGAACACGCATATCCGGCCAACGTTACAGACTGACTACTGTACGCGTGGCAGCTAACATCGATTCACGACGATTGCGCAGCGCTGGCCGAACCATGCGACGACATAGGAAAATAAATATCGTTGAATAATTGCAATATTTGTGCGATCCGTTCGTATCGGGTAGCGATATCTCTGATCGTACCTGGACGTAGTTTCGTCGCGTGATTTCCTTACGATCGTTCTTACCGAAAGCTAGTTCCGTACTTTCGTATCGCTATACCCACTAATTAGAATTACGGGTATCAAGTTTATTACCATTTAAAAGTACTTAATTTTACTGCTACAACTTTTGATTTACGCATGGCACGAGTAAAAAAACGACTTAGCGGAAACTTTTTTTACCTTCTATTCGAATCCGATTATCGTTCCAAACCTCCGCTCTCTCTCTCTCTCTCTCTCTCTCTCTCTCGGTCCACAAATACCCATCGAAACATAGTCCTCGCTAACGAAGCGCACAAAAACCTTCCAACAACTTTCCAAGTAATCAAACGAGAAGAAAGTAATTGCCTCGTAAGTTACCGGGGAATCGATAAAGTCAGCAGAGAGCAAAACCTCGGAACAAGGGATTGCGCGAGTGATTCGAATCGCTCAAAGTTTCGGTCAGTTGGAGAAGAAACGCGGAAGGCGATCGAAACATTTGCCTGCGTTACCTAATTGATCGTTGGCGATCGGCGCGTATCGGTTCGAGCGTAATGTTGATTTAAATTCGCCGGAACGCGTTAGCTCGCGCGAAACGCGCGCGCCCCATCTGGCCGTGGAACTCGGTTATGCGGACTATGCCCCGAGGAGAAGGTAAGCCAGTAACAACGGACAACGACGATGTGTTACGCCGTGTACGCGGCAAAGAGGGAGGGAGGAAGCGACACGGAAGAAAGAGGACAGACGGAAAGGAGAGACCAGAAACGAGATCGAATCAGCTGAGAGGGAAGCCGGTCGGGACTGGCGAACCCAACAGAATGGTTCTTTAAATCAGCGATACAGCCAAGATTTGTCAAACGCGTACCGGACCAGGTCGGGTGATTTGTTCCGCGCAAAGACCATCGCCGTTTCTCCGTTCTCTTCGTTTCGAGTTCAGGCAATTTTGGGAAATCGATTTCGCCCGCGCGAGTTCTCACACGCCTGTGTTTATGGACGTTATAAGCAGAGAAATGTGAGCGACACTTTCTCGCTTTTATACCGTATGATCGATCTATTCCAACATCTTTTTTCAGGAAAATTTCCTACCCAAAATTTAAAATCCCCAATCGACACGGCTTTTATTCTTTGACATCTACAAAAATCGAAAGGAAGTAATATTACGTTTACAATTGTCAATTACGCACTCTACTTTTCACGATATACAATAATATTTAACTTTCGATAGTTTTAATACCAAACTACGTAGGTGTATAGATAACGACACGCTCTTAATTAGTTAATGAAATTTTTGCTCGAATTAACCTTATCATAACGGTTGAAGATATCATCCCGAATGATAAAAGGCGATGCCTTAAGTGATCAAAGGGATCGAAAAACGTTCGGAACAACCCAATTATCAAAAGAGGATACGTTCCACTGTCTGTAACAAAGTCTTTCTCTATTCGAGACAGGATTGCGAACTTCCTAACGACATACGCAGGCAAATACAGACACATCCAACGGTGAATCAAACGGTCTACTATCTAGACGGCTGCCTAATAACTTGACAGTTAACACCTGCGCAATCGAAACTAAACGGAAACACGACGCGACGTTCGCCACGATCAACCGCAAACTACCCAGTAGCCGTGTAATCCGTCCTCAGATGTTCGAAAACAGAAACTTATCTCTTCGCACGAATTTCAGGGAGCAGACATCGCGATTTCCCGGTCCCATGGTTCGACTATCTCTCTAGTCTCTATGTTTAAAGGGTCTTCGGTCCTGGAAATTCGGTAACTCGGCGGATCAAAAGCTACCAACGGAGCACGATTATACGGCGGCGAATCAAAAGTCGAGGAATGCCAAAGGTGTTCCTCCCTCGTAGGCAGCAAGTCGCTTCATTTCGTCGAGTTTCCATCCAGAGTTTCCACGATGAGATCGCGTTCCAAGAGTCCACCTTATAAATTATTGATGCTTCTCAAAGGTTTTCCAACGGAGAGTAAACGACTCCTACTAAGGTCTTCGCGTCTTTCCTTCCTACTCTCTCTCTCTCTTTCCTCCTCCTCCTCCTCCTCCTCCCCGCTCTTGCGCGCGCGCGTTTTTCTTTACGCTGAACGATAGATAGAGTTAGCTGCGAGATATCTGCGAAAGCGATGCGGAAAACAGGAATTCGAAATCGTAACTGCGCGCAGAAATGTTGAAATAAAGGGTTCACTAACGACCGATGCTATAACGACTGAATAAAACCTTAACAATCATAACACGCAGACCCGTAGGTTTCTTGCAACATCGATCTTATGGCACGACTAGCGCCCGGAGCTTCAAGGGCTTATTACGATCTGTCTTACCTTGAAAACCCATTACGCGCAACCGAACTTTTTTCGCGGTCATAAACTTTCGTTCCCTAAGAGCGACGATCCGTGCCAAGTCTCTAGCAATCGCTAGAGAAAGCATCTTCTTTTTCTTTTCTTAACGCAGCGAGAGTGTAATACGTTCAACCTGCTGAAAATCGAATCGACGAATCGCAATCGAAGTTTCGTACGGTTGGTCGTATCATTCGCTGTATATCATCGGATCGTTGTGTTACCCCCCCCCCCCGCCCTCCTTCGATTAATATTTCCACTTGTAAGTGGAAATTACGCTAATTCTTCGTTTCTAGACGATGGAAAATTTAAAAAGGTATCCGAGAATGTTATCGTTCAGCCGACAAAACGAAGAAATAATATTTAACGTACTCGTACGTGCCGACTATTACGCGTAACTAAACAAACAAAATTAGACGATTCTATTCGATAGCGCTAAATGCAATTGTCGAGTACACGATACAAAGCAACTGGCGATCCTTTCATCCCGTTACTTCTTGCATCGATAAGAGTATAACGAGCGAAATGAAATTTTCGATGAATAAATTTAATTAAACCATCGATGAATACGTAAGACGTGTTATATATTAGAAGAAGGGAAGAATTCTGCCATCGGGTTTGCTTAATCCGTTACTTGAAATCAATCGATTTGAAATTGATTAAAAGGTTCCGGATTCGACTATTTCGATAGTATTCCTTTAAATCTATATACAGTTTGTAGCTTTTACCAGCATTCTACATTTGAAAATTTTAAGAGAATAAAGCGTTTAATACCGATATATTTAATTCCAACGACGCAGTACTTTTATATAAAAATTATTCCGATTCGACGATTTCAATATCCGTTATAACTGAAAATAAGAAGTTAAATAATAATGGCGCTTCGAGTGTAATCGATCGGCGAAAAATTTGATAATACGAAAAAGCCGAACGAACAAATTATCCAAAAAACGAAGGGCGACGTGAAAATGCGCAACAAATACGACCAAGCGTCTCTATGAAATAAAACGAACATTGGAATCGACAATTATTACGCTACCAATATATTTCTACAATTTCTATCCAATTTGCACATGGTTAATGTTCTGATAAATATTTTCAATGTAATTAGACATATACATAGAGACAGAAACGTATCTCGCTTTTATTTATCGACTTCCCAATATTTCGAATTAGAAGATGACGATACAGTTTCAAACTGCTATTACATACTTTCAATAGATCGTTGTTTCGTTCGATTTTAAACAGCAACATCGTATATAGGATGACAGGACGGAATGCAATCTCGCTTCTTTGTCGTTCAATTTCAAAGAGAAAGTTCCTAACCTTGTTTACCACCTATGAGTAGAAGGTATGCTTAATTGTATAATTATAAAGTTGACGAAACTCTTTCAAACCTAAAGAGTTTTAAGAAAGACCGGCAGATATACGTACGTCCTTCGACTTATACGACGTTACAAAGGGTGGAAATGATGAAACGTTTCTTCGACAGATAACACCATCGCAGAGAAACGTTCTCGGGTTGTCTCGGATACCATCGCAACGAGGATTTAAATTTGAAAACGATTGGTATATAAACACGCGGCTGAAGCAAAGCGTTTATATAAATAACCATTCACGCAGATACTCGACCGCCTCGGTCTGCTACGTTTAATTATTAATTATGCGACGTTCGTTTGCTCGGCAGAAAGCGACGCGTCAATTTTATTCGATGGCCCCCCGCGCCCGTCGATGACACGAACCGTATTAATCTTCTTTACTTTAGGTTAGCGAACGATGGTATTTACATTCAGATGCTGTAATGAAAAGTTGGTCGAGCTTGAAGCTAGCTATGCCACGAACGTAAACACGTCCCGTATAATTATTCTGTTTACAAGCATGGATAAACTTCCTACTTCTTAGAAACGGAGTTCGTTAGAGAAAGAACAGAGTACGTATGTATCGATGGATTGCGCGTGTACATGCACGAAACTAAACTATGCATGTTGGGAAAGAAAGATCGAACGTTATTCTTTCTCTTCGTTGATACACACGTGTATACAGTACGAATACACGATTATCGACGAGTCTAAGTTTATCCGTCTTGAGAATACTTGGAAATCTGTGAAAATCGAGGTCATAATCGATCGACAGGGGAGAAGGAAGCTGGATTCGTTGAATTGCAAACGCTCTCGACAAACGCAGTTTCCGATCTAATAATACGTTTAATAATGCAGACCAATTTTCTAACCTGTACACGCAACGTTAGTTGAATTCCGCTAATTTTCTAGGATACTTTACGATCGATTCTATTTCACGATGACAAGTATACCGGTTAAAACCGCACAGCGTTTCGATATGCCTCGGAGGATCATCGCGTGATCGAACCAGTCCGTCAGAAATACGTACATCGATTGGCAGTTACCTGCACCGAAGCGTTACGACGAGCCGCGGACGTCGCGTCGCGGCGTCGTCCGAATATTTCGAGCGTAAAACTCGGCGAGCTTTTTTCTCCAGCGCCGTCGCCGCGATCAAGATAAACGCCCGAAAAACTTGGGGTTCAAGGACTTTCGACCTGGAGTCAACGTACACCAAGAAGACATACCGACACGTCGCTCCGAGTTCTTCCGATTAAAACGTCTCACACCGAGCACAAGTTACCGGTTTTTCGTCGTTGAAAACGATCCACAGGATGGAAATTATCCGAACGAATCGCGTACGAACACGAGGGAACACCAAAAACACTGTCACAGCACCGCGCGTACATACGAACGAGACGACACTACGAACGAGTGGAACCGGATACTCGAACCACTGTACACATCGATGCGCCACTTACCGCGCGTGATTCTTTCGATCGCTTCGAAACGGTGACAGGCGAGCGATAATTTTCAACGGCAGGTCGGCCAACTTTTTGAATGGTCACATTTTCCCGCTGACCGGCTACTCGAACGGGAACGCACGACATAGACGCGATGCTTGCTTGCCGCAAACTGACAACGCGGGACAATGCTAACCGGCCGAGACCGACCGACCGCGCACGGAAATGGCCGACCGAGCCGCGAGTATTACGCGCGTCGCGTCGACCGATTGACGGACGCGGGGCTATTGATATTTCCATGCTTCTGCTAATCCTTTCTGTCGGCGGTTGAACCGACGCGAATTAAATTCACTCCTCTTCTGCAAAACAAAAACAGAGAGATGCTCTCACAGGTTTCCTCCTCTCTTCGACTATCTCGAGCGCGAAAGGCCAGCTAATTAGCGGCTGTGTGGAAACGTCTCCGTTCTACCTGTCTTTTCGCGATTGCACACGATTACACGCGGTTACACACGATTACACACGATTACACACGATTACACGCGATTACACACGTCTCCTTCTCCCATATTTTACATACAAGAAACGAACTCAAAAATTGAAGTTTGAACGTATACCGAAGTAGAAAGAACTTGCTGACAGATCTTCCGCAAACAGAAGAAAGTGCGAATGAATTTACTTATTTACGAAAAGAAAGGTACTACACATTTATCGATCCGTTCTTTCTACTTTCCATATGATTTTATACTTGAAATGTTTCATTGATGGAAACGATGATGACAAATATACGTGCAACGACGCTGTATAACGCACATATTCTATAGCGAACATCGCGTAACATTGTAAACTTGCAAACTGGATGACATACATATGGAATATAGTTTGCGAGGATGGCACATTTTTATTAGAACTTTGAACCGAGAAGGGTACGCTGAAATGTTCGGTACACGGATTTCAGTGTTTTATTCGTCGTTAAACCATCCCGTCGTCGCTATCTCGCGGTCAACTCTTTTTTTTCTCTTTGCCATCGTAGATGTCACGGTGACAAATGGCACGAGGTATACTCGAGGTTAATGACAAACTTTCCTCGCTGTATCGAATGGAGGAAGAAGAAGAAGAGGAAGAGGAGGAAGAGGAGGAAGAAGAAGAAGAAGAAGAAGAAGAAGAAGAAGAGGAGGAGAAGGAGGAGGAGGAGGAGGAAGAGCGGTAAATTTTATTCGTTTCCAATTTCCAAGAGCCACTGTTGCGCGCAAAATAGCTACTATATCGCCAGCCATTAGATCAAGATGTACGAAACGAACAGTTCGTACGAAGAGTCGTTGGTATTATCGTCGTGGTATCCAGCTTGTCGGAAAACGTCGCGCGGAGGAGGAGAGGAAAGGAGAGAAAGCGATCGAAAAGCGTCGTTCGTTGCGTGAAAGAAGCAAAACGTGAGAACGAGTTTTGTAAAATCGTTTGAAACGATAATGTAACGGGTCGTGCCACGTCGAAAATTCTAACCGGATCGCTTAACGCGATTCTTCGCGTGCCTCGGAAAGATGATTTTTATATAGCCATTCAACGTTCTCTCAGAATCAAGATAGAATCAAGTAGCAAGATACACGTGTAATTTTCAATTTAGTAAGCAGGCAACGAATCGATGGAAATTCGCTTTTACTCGTTTTGCGATCTGATTTGTCCGGCAACTCATCGACTCATCCACCGATATCGATCTGTTCGCGTATACGATTGCCTTTATCAGACATTACAAGACACGTACATGACATCGTATATCTCGTATGCATTATATCAAGACCCAGGCTGGTTCATCCGTTACACGCTCGATATCGACGGTATTAGAATCGAGGATTTCGTTCCATCCGCGGGTACATAGGAGCGAGCCTTCGGCGTGCACCGGATAGAGACGTCTACGTTGCCGCGTATCGGCCACTCCTAAGTTATACAGTTAGCGGCAGCAGTCAATGCCGATAAACCGGTCGTGAAAATAAAGCATTTGAAATTAGCCAGACGAGCGTGTTCTTCTTCCCGTGCACGCGCACGAAACGAAAAACGAAACGACCGGCCAGAACGAAAGGCTTGGAGAGGAAGTGGAGGGACTTTGAAGTCGAAAATAGCCAAAAATCCAGCAGCCTGTACAGCAGGCTAACGCGGCTCTCCGCGCTACGCGACGGCCCCTCTTCCCTCACGGTCGCCATGGCTAGAAAAGTAACGGTGCCCAACGATCGTTGAACTTGCTACGATGTGACGGCCGGGGCCATTAAAGACAGGCCAAACAGAATATGGGATTCATTGTCAGCGCGAGAACGATCGTTCGACTCGGCTGACTCGGGGAACGCCGCGCTGCCTGCAGCCTTCTTCCTCTCTATCTGACCGTGCCGCGCCGCGAACATAACGATGCGATAAGATACGCGAATTTATTGAAGTGTAAAGCCTGCAAATTATCAACCACCGCGCTGCCACGACGACGACTGGTCTTCGGCTATTGGCGGAGTTTATCGCGATCCGTGGAACGGCCAATATAACTGGAGGAAAGAGGGTACGCGAACCAGCCTCCGCGAAGATTGACGCGATGATATTCAAGACCGCGCAAGACTTACAAGTTGCGTAATACGTAGCGTAGTCGCGATCTCCGTTTAGACGGTGGTAAGACCAGCGATACGCGTGTGCTTCGAGTTCGAGCGGTTCGAGCGGTTCGAGCGGTTCGAGCGGTTCGATCGGTCGATCGATAGCTTGGCGGATAGAACGATTTTGTCAACCGAGCACAACGGTCTTTTTCTATCTATTATCTATCGTTTGAGAATAGCTTTATACAGGATCTTGCACGAAACTAAAGCACGCTGTATCTTCAAAAGGGAGAAAATGTTTTCGGACGGTCGTATACGAATGGGATAAAACTTGTACGTACGTGTGCGTGCGTATAATTCTGCGATTATCTCGCGACTGCTAGCTAACTTCGATATAAGTTGCGAACGATAGGACAAAGAATTTTTCGACTATCAAGGTGTTCGATAACGCGTTTTATCAGGAACTTAAAAAATTACGGAATAAGAAACACAAGCCGTAGGTTAAATGGGTGCGGGGGGGGGTTAGGTTAGGGGGGAAGAATAATGGGAAAATTATCTTTCTAACGTGCCCGAATAAAGCTCGCCTTCGATTTAATCACCATCGTTAAGGAAACACATTGTTTCATCTTGCTCGTCGCAAGATGCGAAATAACGTATACCGCGTACGTATACTCAGTATCTTAGTTGCCATCATCGAACGAAACCCATACCCGACGTATTGCGCAAAGTCATGAATATTTATGCCCACGGCACTACTGTACCATCAAACGTCTTCCCCTGAAAAATTCGCCGCGATGAGAATCGAAACGGTCGCTACCCGCGTTAATGACAGACATTAACGCGTATATTAACGAAAATGACTGACAATAACGTCTCATTGTTCTTGCGACACGACCGTAGCGTTGTGTCTAAAAGTGGTCATTCCACTTTCTAATTCCATCTAACGAGACGACGAGCTTTTATAAATTCTATTATCCGCAATCGGCCTGCAGCGTCGCAATTATCGGTGAAATTTATTACCGTCTACCGTGAGCGAGGACAATTCGGGAGGGATCTATCTCCGATGTCGTTCGTCAAGCAGCATATTGTCGTAATAAGATGCTTCTTCTTCGCGCCGTTTATAAAGCGTTCGCGTTAAATAAATGGCGGGCGCAAATTACGGGAAGTAATCACGTGTCGTTCGAAGCGATCGTCTTCGCGATAACAGCTTCAGCGCCCGTTTACAACGGACAAGGCGTAGTTCGTGTAACTTTTAAAAATCTTTTTATCGATCCGTAACGACCATGTAGCTAGCTTTTTTCACCCTCTCTCAGCCCGTCGTCGCCTTTTTCCTTTTTCTCTTTTGCCTCTTTACATCGAATATTCGATCTTGCCTGTCAGATCGACGAAAGGTATCGCGTGTACGAAGCGCCAGTGATTTGTTTTAAGACGTCGTCGAACCAGATTTAATTGAAACGTGTTATCACCAGCGTGTATACCGGATTGGGCAGCGTGTACAGCGAGTAGGAATATGTACGGCACGTAAAGGCGCGTGATCGTTTTGCCATAAGGATGTTCCATTCACTAACGTACCGGCGAGAAAATCCATAGAATACACCGTATAAACAACTTTCTGCCACGACCAAGTATCGAACAGTGCCATCGATAAGTGTGCCTGCTGTTCGCTCTCCACATTCGTATGCAACCTGATTCTACTTACCGATGCCACTTACACCCGGACCTAGATACTTTACTGTTGCGGGTATCCCTACTCCACTTTGCCGTTTTATCTAGATCGATCTTAGTTAAAACAAACTTTACTTATTTATCGGTTAAGCATTAACGCGTAATAACGGTAATGCGTTATTAATTGAAATTGAATCGCGAATTTAGATAACGTACGTTAGGTAAAAGTTCATTTATCATGATGTGTACATTTATCATTGTTATACGCGAGAGTGTGCTACTTTTTGGAACAGTTGCGACGCTTTTATTAGCAGCAATCGTGTATGCTTAATGACAAGCGCCTAAAGCCCAGATTTCTATCGAAATCGTCGCCGTCTACGTACTCTTATCGCTTTCGGCCGAGGTCAAAGCAAAAACAAAAACAAAAACAAAAACAAGTTTAACAAGTACGATTAACAAGTAGGGTAATGAGCCAAATTACGCGACGCACGTATCCGACACAAGGTTCACCGGATGTTCAAGTAGGCGGCACGCGCACGCGATACTCGAGCTATCGACGGAATCGTGACACGGTGGAAAGTATCGGATGATTAACGGAATAACGCTACCTTTTCCAACTGGCGCGCGAAACGGCCGTACGGAGGAAGGAAAAGGGACAAAAGTGGACGAGAGGAGTTGACGGAAGGAGGACAGGATCGTTCCTCGGAACGTTCGTTCCCGGTGGGTTTCCTCGAGGGCGCATAATTCATCCACCCGATCGTGCGCCCGGATTCCGCCAACGCTCACGGCATTCGTATTTCATGCCATGCATGCGCAGCAGATATACGAAAGAGAAACGAGCGGCTGAGAAAGAGGAAAGAAGAGGAGAGAAGAGGAAAGAAGAGGAAAAAGGATAAGAGACGTTGGCGGAGAACACGCGAGAACGCGAACAGAGCGAACAGAGCGGACGGATGCGACGAACGGGAAAACGAAGGAGGGAGCTAGGTCGGCATCTCAAATCGCTCGGCAGGCTCGCGCGTTTGAATAAATCTAACGGTGAACATCCGCGAGGAGATGCGAAACGAAGTAATCACGGGGTGGACGATGAAACGGTTGGACCTGGAATTCGAGAATCGATCGGAAATCGAAGAGAACCAGTCGACGCTTTAAGATCAGAGTAGCAAATATCCAATCCTATATCTATGTCTAAATTGCGATCTCGGAACAGGTTGTGATTCCGTTATCGCTATCTATATTTAAACGACTTTGAAAGTCAATTCGCCCGACCAACGACCGACAAATTTGGAACAAAGTTGCCCCCTGTTACCAACAATTTCTTCTTACAATTTCTGCTACGCGAAGGTACGCGTCCATACGCGTTTACACACGTAATATCTCGATTGAGATTATATTCGGAAAATAAGATTTCTATCGCGTTTCCTTCGTCCTATCGGACAATTTTTTATGGAAATTTAGGAAAAAGAGGAGAGGATCGCAAGTTAGTATTCTAAATTGCCCGAGTCGGAAAGATTCGGAAAAGTCTCGAAATCGATCTCGATCTCGCTCTGGCTAATTTATAATCGGCGATAGTCGCGTGTAAACGGTTGTTCTTAAAGGCTCTTACGCGTGTTGCGCTAGGATGTACGGGGAAACGAGCACTGGATGCACACGCTGCTACCGGTCGGCGATACGACTTCCCTCGATGCTCGCGGCACCAATAAAATCTCCTACGGATTCGGACTTTCTCTCGGTTTGACAGGTGGATTGGCGAGATTCGTCGCGCGACGCAACGTTGGAAGAGCGAGTTACCTACGATACAAAGAAACTTGCTTTAGCATCTGTATCGAACAAACATAAAAATTCCAGCTTCGTAAAAAACAATGCGCCTGCTTTGTTGATACAAGCTCTATCGATAAACGTCGACGCGTGTTTCTACCGCCACGTAGAAGCGAACGCGAACGTACGTGTATGCGGTTTCGACATCGAACAGGAATCGAAAGAAAGCATCGATAAAGGCGGAAAGGTACGTAAACTTTCTCCGGATATGAATTTTCGAGAGAAAACAAATTTTCGAGAGCGATGTGAGAAAATTCGATAAAGGATAGGGTGGCATTAAGCGCGTTAATCGCGGATGTAACGTTATACATATAACGCGTTGCGATTCTTTCATTCGTCCCGTTTACACGGCCAACGAAGCGGATAAGCGTCGATTGAATTATATTTTCGCCTTCGTTGCAATATAACATCCTGTTACCTCTCCTTTGTGAAAAAAATCCAGATCTCGCGGCGTAGAAATGTAGAAGAGCTTCGAATTCGTAGTCGAACGTCCATCCGCACTTTCACGAACAACGAAAGTGACAGTTAACTTTTTGTAATAAGATCGCGCTTCGATGTAGAATAATTTTCGGACTCGACTAAAATCGAATTGTAGAAATCGGGTACGATCGAATCAAATAACTTTGAGAACGATTCGGCAAATCAAGGCAATCGAAGATGTACGGTGATTGCAAATTTTAAATCATTTCGTATCACAAATCTTAATGGTACGCTGCTAATCGTACACGCGACGTTACATACATATGCATGTTGGTGCCATTCCGCGGCACGAAATCCACACGTACCACAGTTCGGTACTAGTGGTTGGCATCTAAAATTTATCTCTACATTTATCGTTAGCGTGTATAACACCGATTTTATATCGTAATTTAGTATCGGCACGTATTTAATAAACAGGCACTCGTATAAAGACATTTGGTACTCTTACCGAATGGCGAATATTATTCAGTCTCGGTATGAATTAATATCGATAGGCGTACAGGCGGATATAGTTTTGCCAACCGTTCTCGTTATGAATTTTACTGTTTAAATAAAATGATTCTCGTATCTAGTAACGTCGCGCAAACTGAACAAAAACTTGCGACTTATTCTTGCAGTAAAAACGATGTAATTAATATAATGCGTGTATAATTGAATATATAATAACGATCTAGATCGTTTTACGACGTAAATTTACCTTGGTTTCAAATTTTCTAATTAATCCTGGTAATTAACTAATTCTAATAATAATAATAATTATGTCTAATTATGGAAATAAGGGTATCTACTATATATCTACGTAAAGAAATGAAAGTAAAGATCGGCCGAAAATATCAAGGCGAGAAAAGTCGTTAACTTAAGCGTACAAAGCCGGCTGTAACCCACAATCTCACGGGTTACGCGTTACACAGGTGTGAATCTCGTTCGCTGGTGGAAGCAAGTCAAAGTGGAAATATCGGAGATCGCGAGCTCGTGTAACGGGGGACAAGGACGGTACTACGACACTAGTCCGGTCGGCCTCGAAAACCTCCGTATGCCGTTATTATTCCACGGCACCCGTTACTCGGCGACTCGGCGACTCGGCGACTCGGCGACTCCGGCGACTCCGGCGACTCGGCCAGCGAATAAAAAGAAGAGCGTGCCGCGGAGTCACTAGGTTTATGTTTATAGTTCATACCTCGCGTATATGCCGTGCCGCGCCGGTCCAACGTTTCTCGGTCCGCTCGCGCCGGTCGGTGCTTTTTGCCGACGATCGCGTGCTGCTCTCGTATCTCGTAACCGGACAGGATACCGGACGCGTTTCTTCGCAGAAAACGAACGAAATTCATCGGAAGTATCTTTCGAGTCCGTTCCATTTACAATTTATCGAAATTCGCGGGTCGAATACGACGATGTCTGAAGGAAGGGAAAAGTACCAAAATACGAATACGAATCGAGTCTCGAGCGACGCGAGAAAGTTTGCACAGTGTATGGGGAATTTGGAACGTTCGAATATCGAAAGTTACATACGCTACCGTCGAAAATTTTGGGAAAATTTTGGCGAAAAGTTGTTACTTTGCAAACAATTCACGGAGATCGATAAAAAGAATCTCTCGAAACGATATTAACGTAAAAAAGAGAGAGAGAGAGAGAGAAAAAGACGAGTGATCCAACGTGATACGGTACTATACGCGAGTGAAAGTATTTCTCATCAAATATTCTCGGATATCGAATGACTCGTCTACGTTTCCGTCCAACCACCACCTGTTTTCCCCGCTCTGCATTCCTTTCCCGTTCGCGCTACGATCAGCCCGTTTTCGCTCACCGTTGCTATTACCAGCATCAACAAGAAATATCTCGACGCGAGCCGAATTGCAAAATCCTCTCCGCAGAGACATTTTCCTTCCCTTCCTCGTAAACGCCACAGCCGACGGAAGTTGCCACCGCCTGCCTAGCCTGCGAGCCGGCCGCGGTCGGTGCGGTTTTTATTTTTCTTTGGCCCGTTTCGTTCGCCACGTTTCTTTCCCCCGGCGATGCCGGAAAGAAATTACCGGATGCCGCGGGGCGCGACGTTGGAGAGAGAATTTCGAAAGGGCCGCGAGTCCTTAGCCCGGAATCGTTTAAGACAGGGGAAACGCATCGTAAACCAACGACTTTTCTCTCCGTCCTGTCCCGGCGAAAGAAACGAAGAACTTGCTCCGGTTCGCGAGACGTGGTCGATAGAGCTCCGCGAAACTTTTTCTCTCCTCTTCTCATCAACGCGACGCGTCCCTAACAAAGTTTCCTTACAAAGTATTAGAAGGACGTTAAATCCTATACTCGACATCTTGATATTTTAAATAACGTTTAATCTAAATATCGATTTGTCGACAGTATCGATCTTTCAACGCCTCGCTTTATGAGTTTCACGCGACATCTCTCGAAACGATGTCTTATCTTCCACGAATACGTTGTACCGCGTAATCGCTGCAAGCAAGTGACAATCGGCCAAATACTATTTCGCCTGGTCATCGCGCGACGATACTTTAAAAACGATTTTGTAGAACGTCTGAAACGCTCGAAGTTACGATGGACGCTGATCGTTATTGTTCGCGCGCGCCTAATATTCCAAAATTCGTAACTTCAAATACGATATTTACAAACAACTTTATTTCTTGAAGTACGTTAATACGTGCAAGTCCTATTACCGGCACACGCATCGGGGATCAAAGAAATAAATCACCGAGTTGGCTACGCGCGTTCCAAAAAAAATACAAAAGAGTTTTAAAGCGAAACACCGCTGTTCCACATGTACATGTAAACAATTGCAAATTGCAATTTGCGAACCGCATCGGCCTAACGGCCGACAACTCCCGGCCTGATATCAAAATCCCGCCGTGTACTTTCGAAGTAAAGCGATGTATGTATTTTCAAAATTTACACGAGACAACGATCGAACGAACTAACAGTCGCGATATACGTAGTTAGGATTCGCGCGACGCCAAACGACCGGACGAAGATCGGCGGACCGGTAACGAAACGAAATAAAAAGTGGGCGAAAAAGAAGAAATATAAAAAAGAAAGCCCGAGTGACACCGGTCGTCGTAGATCAAGCCGAGTCACCGTGGCATGCGTAAGGCGTAAGCGGCTTTCGCCGACCGATATAATCGGCGCTACATGGACTTAACGTGGGTGGCAAGAAGACCGTGTTACGTGTATGCCGATAGCGTGTTGCTCGTTGTCCTCGGCGTCCGGGCGGATTTACAGGACCTCGCGACACGTGATACGTACTACGCACGGCACGAAAGAACGACGGAAAAACAAAAGGAGAAACGCCAGGGGACAGGAAAAAATGAATCCTACCGGTCAGCCTTGGGTATCGAATTCGACCAGTCGATCGCTCGCTACCTTCCATCCATAGGTATTACGCGTGTACGCGCTCCAGCCTCCAGTGCAATCGATATCGGTCTGATCGCACGTTACAACGAGTGTTTCGGTTTACGAACGACTACCACGGTTTCACGACGACGACGACGAATGAATTTTTATTTATTTTCGATAGCGCTCGAGTTCGCCAACGGAATAGAGCTTGTCACGGAGACGGCGACTCTTTCCACGTTATACCATTCCCTGATCGATTTATTTGCTACGTAGAATGTTATCGGCAACTCCTTTATCCGTAAAATTTCCCTTTTACGTTTTATTTTCTTGTTGCTCGTGTATACGGGTGTTTACGCGGGGTAGAAAAGGAAAGACTTTTTTAACGAGAAAGTCGTCACTTGTCGCGTATTTCAAATATCCATCATCGCGAGTGCCTAATTAAGTACTCAACCTGTGCTCTCCGATTCTCCGATTCTCCGATTCTCCGATTCTCCGATTGTTAGTTAAGGTGCTCGTTGGAATAGTATCGTTGGGCGGGGAGGGGGGGGGGCTAAAAATAAAATATCCGATTGATTTTTTTACAAACTGCGCCGAGAAACACAAAGAGATTCATCTCGAACGTTATAGCAAAGATACGTATTGTCCCACGGTATGGTATACACGCATGTTATACTATAGTTGTGCAGTCGTCGTAGAAAGAAAGTTGAAAATATCATAGATATAGAAAAACTAAAACGATTCATCAAATTTTCGCAAACGACGCAGGAAGAACGTAGGACGAGAAAGAAACGGGAATGGACTGACGGATTTATCAAAGAAACGTTCGCTCGGGAATAACGATATTTACGCGCGTTGTTACGAAACGAAACGTTAATTGAAGAAAAAAAGAGGTAAAAAAGAGGAAAAGAGCAAAGAGAGGAAAAATAGAAGGAAGGAAACAAAGGGGTTGGAGGTTATTTCGCTGAAGCATCGCGGTCGTCTACGAGACGAGTTTTAATTTCGCACCGGTTAACCGGTGGTACGCTTTCGTTTTTATTTCCATGGGAAACGGCTTAACCGTAGAGCTTTTTCGCCACGAACCATCGTACCTAAAAATTACATATTCACCTTGCGACGATACACGATCTTCCGACGCTTTTGTCTTATCTTGTTTCGTACGCACTCTTTTTTATCGGCGGCGCGGGTCAATCGCCGATAAGAAACAACCTCTGTTTTATCGGCTCCAATTTCGAGAAAACGCTTCAACCCGTTCACCAGGTGTCGTACGTCATCAAGGTGATGTTATCAACCTTGGCGCAGCTGATAATAAACACGATCCGATCGAGCTTCTAAATTATTAAAATAATAGTAAATTTTTGATCATTCCCTCGACGATTATCTCGAACTCGTCGAACTTTTAAAGATTATCAACACGTCGTATCGTCGATAGGCTAAGTTTAAACTAGAAAGTCGATACATGTACACCGGTGATATTCAAATATACGTACAAGATGTATCGCTAATTTGCTAAATTTAAAAATATCCTCGTAACATAGAGTGAAAGGATCGTTAAGAGATTTGTAATTCGTATTTCTATACTTTCGCTTCGAATTTTTCTTCTTCTTTTTTTTCTTTTTTCTGTTAAAGGCATTTCTGGCAAAGTAGAACGTTCGCTAACGATAACGGGCGCGCCCAATCGTACCGACGTATGCTGGCTTTTTACTTCTATTCGTTTAACGGACAATTTTAAGACGATACAGGCGATATTTCACCTCACCCTCTGAATCGAGAACAAAATGTAAAGTCTGATTAAAGTTCGAAAAAGGAATAACGAAGGGAAGAGGAAAGAGATAAAAACAATCGTATTCAAAGCGAATATAAGTAATTATAATACGTTCGAACAGAAGAATTTTATTCGCGAATGAAATTCTCACGCTCCGCGAATACTTTACGCACGCCGTACGAGAAACGGTCGACGAACGATGCAATTTTTTCCGCGTTCCTCGTCGTCGCGTGGCGTCGCGCGCGCCATTTTTCGGCAGGGTCCGATAGGATTTCACGGCGTCGCTCAAAGCGATGCAGGCTTTTCACATCGGCGGATAAAAATCGCGTACCGACGCATGACGGCGAAACGGAAAAGAATATTATCCGTTTATGCGCAGACGATCGCGTAAATCCTAATAATTTCGCGGTGGAAGGAAGGCAAACTTTCAGCGAAGCAGCGTTCTTCGACGCCACACGGGCCATCGTGTCTTAACTTATTAAGGAATCGGTAGAGGTCATTGTTTTCGCTAATAAGCGCGATTACTCGCAATTTCGAAGGCAAGCTTATCGACGATTCTTTAACGACTATTTGTAAGAAACAAGAAACCTCGGTACCTCTAGCGTTGAAACGTAACACGAATCATTCCTTGACAAATGTTCCTTCACGACGCGTGAACTGTGCCGTTATAAATAAACAGGTAGGGGATCGTTTTATCGTATAAGATACAGGAAATTCGATGAAAGAATACCTTGTACGAAATATCGACGCGTACGGAACCGGACGGGTATCGAACACCGGCGAACTTTACGGATCAATGTCGCGCTTCATTCTCGGTACGCGTTACACAGATTCCGTACACTCGTATCTTAGCGTGATACCGCGGTTTATCGCTTCCGACGTTGCTTCTTACACTACGCGTCTAGAAATTTTCGAGTTCGTTTCAATTCCTAGCAGTTGGATGGCAGACTTGCACGAACATGGATAGAAAATTGTCAAGTAGAAATGCCTTTCTTCTAAAATGAATATAATTCGCGCATCCATCCCCTCTCCCATCGCCTACTTTCGCCGCTTGTTTACACTAGGTAAACACTCGTCGCGTACGATTCTACCGAAACTGTCCTAACGATTAACTCGGTTTAACTCGTTATCACGCGTTACTCCAACCAGCATCAACGACGCGATCGAGCAACAAAATTCTCGCGTCTCGTTAACCGTCTGCAAAATTAATCCAACAAACGTAAAACACATAGTCGATCCGTACGACGACCGATCTGCCCTTTTCCTACAGAGAACCGAGACACGAGGAACCGAGTGACGAAACGTGCACGAATCGCGATTCTTGGGTCGATCGAGTCGCTGCAACGGCCGGAGAAAATCGAGCGGAAAAAAAAGAACCGCGATAGAAGAAAAGGACCCGGAGTATTTTCGCTTTATCGGATCGCGCCGCTTCATCGGCTCGAGCGCTCCGTTTGATGCTCGCTTCGATGAGAATCGAAGTTAATGGACGTGGGAGCCGTTATATAGCGTGCACCACCCACGCGAGTTCGCTCGCCTCGTCACGCTTTTAATCATCGGGGACAACGACGATGAAAAATCCAGGTCGTCAGGGGTGGAAATTCTACGAAGGACGAGGGTACGAACGGTACGATGGGCGCTGGAATCCCCTAGCTGCCGGCACGTACGGTATTAAAATGTCAGCTTGCGCTTGCCGCGGCTAACCTATCCGACGATGACGATATCGTCGACGTACGACGATAATAATAATCGACCATCCCTGTGGTGTTCCTTCTGCAAACTGGAAATCCGATCGCTACAGCATATATACCAGCAGCGTGATTGCAGCGAGAAAAGCATTGCTTATGCCATATGCGATAAGATATCTTCGCTCGACGAACTTGCGGTCGAACTTGATCGATCAGAGGTAATCCGGCTTACCGATCGAAAGAACCTTCTTCTCTTCTCCTTCAAAGAGGACCCGACAACTTGTCGTTACTTGTTACGTTCGAGAAGATAATTCCTTCGGTTTTTATTCAAATAAACGAGCGACCGATCTTTCCAAAGATTGCCAAACAATTCAATTTCCTCGATCAAAAGATAAAGTTGTTCTTTAAGAGAAATCACGGTAAAAATACGGAATCGAACTAAAAGGAGGGCAGAAAATTATACCCGCAACGTGTAATATAGGTACGCAATTGAAATTCTACCGACTTTCGCCTCGGCGTGCGACGATTAATTTCGTGCGCAGGCAAAAAGTTTCGTTAAACCTTACGCGACAAAGTTGCAGCTGTGATCGAGAAACTTCGGAAGCGGAACGTTATTAAAAAAAAAAAAAAAAAACAAAACAGATCCTGCTACTCGTTTCACACAGGAGGCATACCTCCTTCGATCGCACCATCTTGGCAAACTCGACGAGAAATTCTTCGATCTTTCGAAACGTCAGTTTCGTTCGGAAACAAGCTACAAAATATTCCAGGTTTGCGTTCACCCACCGTGATACAGACGTTTGTTTACCAACTCCTTAAGCCCTTCGTCTCAATTCGTCTTTCCTGAAACTGGGCCGACTTACGTTTCGACTTAAGCGAAACCCCGTTCGTTTCCATGCCGTCGATAACGATCAATTAGCGTTAAACAGTTGACGACTACGAGTCAACGAGTCATGTGCGAGCTTAGGACATCGAGGATCAGTCTGGCAACGAAACGTATCGCGTAAACGCGATCGATCAGAGAAAAGCTATCTCTCCTGAGGTACAGGCACGCGAGATTGACTCGAGTCGCGACTCGGCGATGATTAAAGTAACGAAACTTTGATAGAAATTTCATACGATTTAATTGTTTATTTGCTTATTTGCTTATTTATAAGTGGAAATTTGTTAATATCCGATACACGATACAAGAAAATACTGGGAGCATCGAAATAACGATAGATCATCGATAAAGATATAACTTTATAAATTACGGTCGAAACGAAAATACGTAGTATTTAGATAGATGGCATGATAAATTTATACATTTATAACGCGTTTCAATTGTTATGCCTGCCTAAATACATACCGTTGCGCGGTAGTGCGGTATCGATTTAAAAATATCTTTAAAACCTTCCCCTTGCTCTGTTCTATCGAAGTAAAATCTTGAAAATTTATACGCGTTTGTTGCAGACACTTTGCACGCGTTTCGTCTACCTTAGGGCGTTACCTCTTGAGACGGTCACCTATTAGAAACTCTCGACAACGCGTCCGCTTCTAACTTCGAACCATCCTTGCAAAAATTTCTCGCGAATAAATTTATCATTTACATCAAATACAGCGGCGCGCGACATTTATGCAACTTCCTTTCAACGAGCACGATAACATTTTAATCGTCGTCCGGCTCGTTCGTACTCGCTCGCTCGACGAACCGATCTTGGATCTTATTTATCCGTGGATGCGGATGATATCGATGTCTCGACCTAATCTACAGAACGGTTCCACGTCAACCTTCGAGCCGTAGGAATAATTTTATTAGCCGGCAGTGTATTACAAGTAACGAGTAACGAGCCGCGCGCTCCTCGTGTTACGTCGATCTAGTCCACCATCCTTGTGTTACCTGTGCATGCGTAGCACGCATAATAAAACGTTCGGTAGAGCGAACAAACGATATCGGACCACGAGTAAAACAACGCTGGTCAACACGAGCGACGTCCCTTTCCTAGATACGATATGTTATATTTTACCTCTTTTTCCTACGGATGACCCCAATTTTTCGCGGCATCTATTTATTTTTAATTCAGCCTGTGTACGGTCGACCCGTTTTCTCACCGAGTATATTCCTCGTCTTCTTACCTCCTCTCCAATTGGTAGTATCGAAACACGAAGGACATTAAAAATATTAGCGCGAAACATTGAGCTACAATCTCTCGTCGAGGAAATGCGTGGTAGGGACGTACGAGAAGATACATACAGTCGGTGTAAAAAGTATTCGTACAGTAATTAATTTCAATAAAAATATCGTAGAATATCGTTTATCGACAAACAGGTAAACACGTAGAACAGAATTACCGTCAAAAAGGGACGGGATACGTACTTCCTTTGTGGAAATGTTAACAAATATCTAAAAAATTGGAAAAACGTGTACGCGATAAATATTGCCACAGTTGTACAGCTCAGTGGGAAAAACGAACAAGAACCTACCCGATATCTGGAAGGAAAAATCGCTGCGCATAATTATTTCGATACTTAATGGAGTTTCCCTTTTGACTCTATTACGAGTCGGAGCTATCGTGGCATCGAATTTATCAAATTAACGAGTACCCTGTCTGAAATATTTCACGATTCTTCAAATCGTTTCTCATCTATTTCCAATAACGTTTACATCTGCGCATCGCGGAGCTGTTCTTACCGTTATCCGAAAATAGTTGCGTCACTTCTTTTTCGCTTCGATGCAGATTATTGTTTAAAATGCCCGTTTAAGTTTTACGCTTTTCGTACGAATACCTATTATTACACGTGCCTCTTTATTCGCGTTCTTTTTCTTCGTCGAAACACTCGTAGCTATATGTATGTATGTGTCTCTCGTTTGTTAAAATTTTGTTAAAGAAGTTAAGCACCGAACGAATACTTTGTACGCCGACTGTAAACGATAACGAGATCCATCAGTTACACCAATCGGTTGCCAGAATTTTTAAAGGTCAAGCAATCGATCAACGCGTAGTTAGAATCTTAATAAACGCTAGAGACTTAGTTTGTACGCGATAAATCAGAGAATTAGCCGTCAGTAATACCGTCGATCAACTTCGTCTGGCAAACGGGCAATTAGATTAGCTAGTTAGACACGTGAACGTAAAGGTAAAGGTAAACGTAAACGCAAACGCAAACGCAAACGTAAACGTAAACGTTGTAGAGTGAGGGAAGCGATCAAACGTTCGGTCGTTACTTACGAAAATCAATTATACCTCGCAGTGCTTCGTTAACTCGTTATTTATCGCAACAAAAGACGTTCTAAAACCAATTGATTTCCCAGTTGATTTACGGGCAAAGCCAGCTAAGCTAATGCCATCGGGGACAAAGCCAGCTAATGCTATATAATATCCCGTTGTTGTACAACCGTATAATCTATAACTATTCAGCTACCGCTGACGTACGTACGTACGTACGTACGTACGTCAGATGCGTGGCGATCTGAGAAATTTAACGCAACCGCCCGACGCTTATTATCCTTTCCTGTATATGCAATTCTTGCCTTGGCCTCTATCTATTCAGACGTTTACCGACGAGTCCGCCGATAGGCTCCGCCTCCTTCCTTCTTTTCCCGTCTTTGCTTCGTTTACAACGACACGTGGCGAGCCGAACAAGTATAAAAATTCGATACATTTTTCTCGTTCGCGATCTTCCAACGATATTTCAGCCTGCCGAACGCAACCAAATATACACCGTCGTGTGTATCTGGATACTTTACAACGATAGCTACTGCAGGCGCAACAGTAACTTCGGCATCGAGTCGCGGCGGCGTGGCGTCGAGCGGCGAGAAACAACCTTCGAAGAGAGAAAGAAGAAAATCTGAGAGAATCGTATCAAGTTTGAATGCTCGTATCGAAGGCTCTTCGACGATATAAATACGTTTTCGATCGAAGAAAGAGGTCGTCACACGCCATATAGACGAGCTATAGACGGTGGTAAACCAACCGATCTGGTCGATGTCCAGGAGAACGACGATACTGGCGCGGTGCGACGACAAAGTCGGCAACGTGGCTCGTTCCGCGCTCACATCCCTTTTAGCCTTAGCATTAGCCGCCGGCTATACATAAACTATACAGGCCATAGCGCAGAGGGTGGGGGGCGACAACCCCGTGTGTCTCGTCTCTACGAACGAGGGGGGCTCGTTCGTTCGGGCATGAAAATTCTGCACCCCTCGTTGCACAGAATCATCCCCCATCGATCGACCTATTCCGCTCTCGATGCTCCGCGACGGAGCTGGCAGGCAAGCAGCAGCGGCCGGAATATAAAAAAAATATATATATATATCGCATCGACGACGGGGATCCACACGATGCAGGCCGCTGCGTAAACAATTTAATATTCACGCGCGAGAGAAGTCTGGGGAGAAAAAGAGTGTCTCGTGAACGGGGAAGGGAAGGGATGGCGTCGCGACGCTCTCTGCATCAACGAAACTTGCTTTAATTCGCGAGACACTTGCTCGAAGAGAAGAGAAATTTTAGCCGTCGGAGACCGTCGAAAGTCTACGCGAAAGAAAGACGTTGGGAAATTACTTATCGGTCTTTTATTTAACCAGAGAGCGAACGAGCTTGCCTTATGAAAACTGTATCGAAACGAAGGTCTTCTTATATACGTTTTATATAAACGCACGCAACAGAACGTACAAAGCTACGACGTGGAATTTTAAACGAGCGCGAGACGCGCGCGATACGTTACGGAGGTGAATTTTAGAGAATTGCTGGAAGGAAGATATTGAGAAACGCGTGTTATCGCGTTTATGCGCGTGTATCGGCGTAAAATAAACGAAATTCAAAGAGATACTTGAGAAAGACGTTAAGAAATGCGAGCGTGCTTTCAGACAAGTCCGATACGCGGAATTGGCGAATTCGAGCAACGACCGTTCAAGGACCGATTCGAACGGTAATAAATTTCCAGCGAGCGCTTTCCGAACAGTGGCGAAACAATTTTTTCTGGCTACTCTGGCGTCTACTCTGTTACGCGAAAACTCCTCTAACGGCGACGAAGCAGACAAAACGCATTCCAGCCGCCGCCGCCGCGCGATGCATTGCACACCCTCTACTAGTTACTCCAGTTGTCGGCAACTACGTTTTGGTCGTTTCTTCTTGGTCGGTCTGACCACGAGTAGCCTGACTATGAAATTTTCGAACGAAAAATTTTTATCAAAACTTGATCTTCATCGTGTACACTTTATTAAAAATTACTACGCGAGTTCTATATACTGAGAACTCGTCGTCAGATCGAAATACTTGGAACGCAACGACGGTAGCTCGGTTTTCCTTCGTTTCGACGGAAATCGCTGGGTACGTGACAGCGCAAAAATCTCGTTGTAACGAGACACTCGGGAAGGGCAAACGATATCTTCTTCTTAAAGAAAACAACAATTTCTCTCGCGTTCTTCCATGCACATAAACGTACGTACTATAAAACAAAAATTAAATGCTGCGTAACACGATCCGATCGGTTTCGAGCGCGCGATAGTTTCCACGTTTTTTCTTCGGTGAATCTTGGGAAACTGTCCGTCCATCGTATCCACGCCCCATCAAAAAATCTACTTATCGATTTCCGTGTTTAACGAAACGTCGTTCACGCCAATTACGCGCATTCTCGTTCGCGACACAGGCAATCGGATCGCGTGGGCTTTAACTGGGATGGGATCGCGATTTAACCACCATCGTTGCCTCGTTCGTCCGATCGTTTCACAGTCGTATTATGTCCGTCGACCGATTATGTCGGTCAACGGCCAGGAAGGTAGGAAATATGCGAATTTGAACGCGCCAATTAGCCGGTTCGTGCGGCATCGTTTCGACCATTATCTTATCGTTTACGTTCGCAGGCTGTTCGACCGATCGATCTGTACCGGTATCCGCTTTCTTTCTACCCGATGCGGCGACCTCGACAACGTCGACTCGGTTAACTATTTCATCTTGACCGATTGATCGATGCACGCGAACAATACGCTCGCGTACACCAGTTGCGGTCCGACCTATCTGATTCGGGCTCGACTCCACTGATTTATCGTTTATCTCTACCCTCCACGGTATACGTAATAATACGTACGTACGTACGTGTATATACCCCGGAATAAAAATCACGATCTCTTTTATGCCTTTCAATTATGCGACATTTCGCGTACAAATCGACGTATCATCGTACCACGATAAAGACCGCGTGAATAAAATCGGTCGACCGGACGACCCGAAATTCGTTTCTAATGGGCGAAACGTAAGTATTCAAGTATACGGATTAACGATGTTCGAAGACTAGATTTTCCATCGATGTGATAAGAGAATTAGGTATGAATTCTAGAATGTCGCGCTCGATATTCGTCTTGTCTTTGCTGTCTGTATCTGTAAAGTCATCGTGTTGACCATCGTTTTTTATAATCTTTCGTCACGTTTTATATAACGTGTAGCGATCTGTTTTGAAGAAACGTTATAAAAATTACAGAAACCTACGTACGTTTCGAGACTCATAGATTTGTCAAATATTAATAGCGACGTCGGTTCCCCTCTTCCTTCATGCAGAATTACGTTCGTCGGGCAGAATTATGTTCCTCTATCCTCGACTATTCGTTTTCACCGTCGAATCCTACTTTAGTCGTACCGTAGCTGACGACGAGCAAAAGTTTAATAAGCATCCGCTTTCCGTAACGTTCATTTCGCTTTCCCGTAAATGCCCTAATAACATATTTATACACGATAAACACGCACGTAAGCATGTATATGCATTGAGCCAATCGATCGCATCGTACGGGAGGATCGATTATTATTAACCGCGATGAATAACGCTGATACTCGGTCAATATCGGGGTTCGTGACTCGACCGTGGATCGTTTCTAATGGTCGATGATTCACGATTCTGGCCTGGTTAAGATCGCTCGATACCGCGCCCCAACAGCGATCGATCGGAACGGATGGAGGAGTCTGGCGCGCGACTTTGCGATCGAGAGACGCTACGGAGAGAGGCTGTTCCGTGTTCTGGATATCTCGGTGAAATTCGTTCAATTAACTTGACGCCGCGTGACGAACGCGTTCGTCAACTCGGCTCGCCAACGTGTCGATTACGCAACAAAGTATCGCTCGCTGAAAAGTTGACGTATCGGATATCGAAACCTATGGAAATCCGATCGAATCGCATTCCTGCATACTACACGCAGATATCCTTCTCCGCATCCTTGGCTCCGTTTCCATTCTTTCCGTCAACCTTTCTCGCTTCCTTCGATTCCCCTTAATCGAGATCGAGGTGAAGGGAAAGGTGAGTGTGCTCTGTTCTATCCGGACGAACTGTGCGATCGTCGCTTACCAACAAAACGCGTATTATCGCGTACGGACTTTGCTTTGCTTTGCTTTGCTTTTTACTTTACTTTACGGTCGCTTTAGCGCCGGAGGACCACTTTTTTTTTACGCCGTCTCGTCTAAGTACTTCCTATCTCTTTCCCCGTTATTCGAATATTCTTCATTTTCAAAGTTTCACGTTCGATGATTTTCTACGTGTTTGTTAAAACGTCATAAATTCGAAGATCGCGGCAGACCGAAAAACAGTTCCAGCTGTTACTTTTCCTTGCTACATAATATTTATTATATAGCATATGTAATATTGCTATATAACGAGATAAACTTGCTGGCTCGTCGAAGACGTCACGTTCTTCGAACCAAACTTAAAATAATACAATGGTCGAACATCGCGTGTATGCATGTACGATCTATGACGTTCGAAAGATGTCTTTCGTTCTCTCTCTCTCTCTCTCTCTCTCTCTCTCTCTCTCTCTCTCTCTCGTTTTCCATGCAAAGTTTCTCGAGTTTCAATTTTTCGCTTTTACTTTCTCGTGTTTTGGTTCGCGCGTTGTAGATCTCGAATAACGATGCCGATCGTAACGATCAGCTGAGAGGCAGTGAATTTGAATCAACCTCGTAAATTATACGGCACAAAGATAGTTCGCTGCGTTAATCGGACGATTCGACGGCGCGATACATCATCACAGCCCGGCGATCTAAACTGGACTTTCGTTTGCGCCGCGGGCTTGATCTTGTTACTCGTGGAAACTTCTGCGAATCGCGTATTTCGCCTGTGGTATTTTACGAAATACCGTAGGCTTTATTGATATTAGTATAATATTCGCAGCGTGAACCAAGCTAGGTACGAGCGACCTTTCGCTGTATCAGAAATACCAATTTCATTTTGCCAAACTGGAATTCCATCTTGGCACGCTAGTCTGCTGCTTTCTCCGAAGAAATCCATTCTTCTTCTTTTTTCCTCTCTAGCTGCTTAAAAAGTTCCAACTCCGCGCAGAAAATTTCATCCGTGCACTAAAAAGGTTGCGTGTAAAATTTATCTACGTTCCGCTTCGAAGCAAACCTTCTCGGTCAAGATACTCGCGAATCGTAAGTTTCGTAGCTGATAAGGTACCTGTACGAAATCCCCGGCGGATTTCTACTTTGGTCGGAGGCACGTCATCCAAACGAAATCGTCGAAGAAAACCAATCCGATACGCGACTACGTTCCGATGGAACCGCGTAACGAAATCACATCGAGCGGAAGCAAACGGAGGAAGGAGCGAGCAGGCGGCTTTACAATCTCGAGTCTCGAATCTTAAAGCGCAACAGCCAGTCGTACTAGCCAGCCTAAACTCGAGCTACGCCTATCTAAGAACGAGAACCCAGGGATCCAGGATGTCTCGGTCGCGCGAGAGTAAATAAATTCGTAACGGATGCCGTGAGAAACGGCGAGGTAACAAACGATGCGTGTGCAGCGTGCACGCTAGTTTCGCACGCAGCTACGCTACGCAACGCTACGCAACGCAACGCTACGCAACGCAACGCGCACAGTTTACACAGCGAAACGTGTCGAGGCCAGGAAATCCGACGTTGAGACTGTCGAGAGACACCCGGTACACCGTAGCGTTCCACACCCACTAGCGGCTCGCACATTTAGACGAATCGCTTCAGCGCCAATTCCCTCGAGCGTGACCTTTTACGCGCGCGCGCGCCTGCATCGCTTATTGCCAGGCAGACGCGATACGTTACGTTTCATTTTCAATCGTTAACGAAACGAACAAATACACCAGCGTTTTGTCCAGGCAAACGAAATATTTCGAAGATACGGAAGAAAGTTAGGCAAGTTTTGCTAAAGTTATAAGAGAATAGAGGCGCGTTTAATTTAATCGTGGCGAACTTTTGCTTCTGTCCAGACTATTTTGCATTCTCGTACGATACCAAGTTTCTTCGCGATTAACCGCTTCGCCGTTGATCGACTTTCTACCACTCGCGTCGTACATCGGCGAATAATTTTCATATAAAATTTATTTCTACGTTATAAAATCTCGCGCACGATGTACGATCAAAAGGTACTGACGGACCAACGTCACGACGTTTTATTTATAAAACTAAGTATCTTTCTATTCAGCGTTATAATAACCGCCTTCGAAGTAGTCAGTTCTCTTAAGAACCTATTATATATATATATATATATATATATATATATATATATATATATATTTATAAATAACGTTACCAACGCCTTTTCCACTTCTTTCGCAAACCTTTTTATAAACGCGCTAAGAGAATCGTTTTTAAATCAATTTCCGTCTTTTCTTACAGTTCCTTAGTCGTTTCAATGTGCCATCCTTTCGACAAATCTTTTAATTTCGAAAACAAGCAAACGTCACAGACGTTAAAAGTACGGTGGCGAACGGGGGTTGACTTATCTTCGGCGAAGGTGTAAAAGATAGTCGATCGATGAAAGGCGAAGCAACGAACGACGGCGTGTTTCGACGAATGAATTTCGACGGTGTCCCGGTGATTACAAACTATTTTGCAAAACTTTGTTCCTTCGACAAACTCGCGAACCCTTGTAATTCGTTTACTCGTCGCATCGATGTACGTACACACTCGTAGCGTACACAGTTCATGCCGGGAACGAACGTTCAATAATTATCAACCGACCCAACGGTCTATAAATACATTCTAACTTTGATTCCATCCGTTCTCCTTGAATAACGCGGCAAGCGCCGCATTTCCGGACCAAGAATAATGAAACTGGATCGTGGTCGATACATGGTTAACGCGTTCGTCTCCACGACTCGATAACGGAGAACGAGAGCCATAAATGGGGCGTTGCGTCGTTAACGAAGTAGCGGCGACGGTCGGAATCGTCGTTCCGCGTTCCCGAATTCAAAAACGTGACAACCCACGGAGCTATCGTTTCCTTCTTCCCGCCTGCCAACCAACAGACGTTTATGCGAATTTAGAATTTTCGTTACTTGAAAATTTCACGAATACGACCAAAGCTCTAAATATCAAAACGCTTTTGTACGTTTAAGAAGCTTAAACGCGTAAAATACGTACAATCGTCTGCAATCTGATCATCGTACATCGAAGAACTTGCTCAAAAATGTCCTGGAAAGATTAAACGACGATGCGAAGTAGCCCGCGAGTTTCCATCGAGCTTTCATCCGCGTCCTACATTTCGCCACGAAACAAAAGCAGCTCTGGTCTCGTTTTGCGGAAAACGTACGGAAAAAGAAAGAAACGGCACTCGTTGCACGCGCAGACGTAAAAATTCAGTTCGCAACTTGCTCGCTCTCGGCCTCTCCAGCCACCTTTGCTCCTGCCGTGGCGCAGTTTCGCGAGAAACAGGTATTGAAAAACGGGACGGTGTTCGCGCGCTCGTTTAGGATTCGCGACCATTAAGAAGACGTGCGTATTTAAACGACGCATTAACGGCCGAAAAACACGGAAGCAAGCATTTCCTTCGATGAAACGTTTCTCGTATACCGATAAATTTCCTGAATGCACGGGGAATATAAGTGTACGCGAGCAACCGGCTCATACAGACCATCCGCCACCACACCCCCCCCCCCCCCCCCCCCCCCCCCCCCCCCCCCCCCCCCCCCCCCCTTTCCGTCTCCCTTTCTCTTTCATGGGCTTTATAGATTTAGTTACCCGCTCGTTAAAATGTAACACGATCGATAGAAGCGTCTTTTAAAATCATTCGACGCGTTCGTTCGATTTTGATGAGCTTTCTCGTTTTTCGTGAGCTCGTTGATTCTGTTAGAAAATTAAACGCCGATCGCAGAACACGATTGTTATTAACGTTTAAACAGTTCGATTTCCGATTTTGTCATTTTCAATAAATTCGTGACTTTTTATGCGGTTGCGGGGTTTCGTAGCGTCTTACTGTACGTCTACTAAACTAACAGTTTACAGTTCTCTGTCGAACTCTTAGTTAGCTAGAAAATATTCTCTTTAGTTTTCCGAAGAAAGAAAAAAAAAAAAAAGAAAAGAAAGGGAAAAGAAAAGGAAAGAAAAGAAAAAGACGCCAACGGTATTTATACACGCGATGTCATAAAAATCATGATTTCGTTTCTCATACCGAAACACCGACCGGGTAACTTACGATACGTTAACGAATATACAGAGCTTTGAAAGCCGTTCGGACTAAACTACTCGCATTCACCGATAAACGCGAGTCGATCGCATTAGCGCACAAAGCACCGGATTATGTCTATTTTCCAGCGCGTTTAAATGACGTAATAGCCACAGCGCAGCGTCCGGTTCGCAGGTAACGCTCACAGGGAAACCGATACATATTTTCCTAAACAAACGTTAAACGCGACCGACCACGCGAATTACACGATCGAATCGATCGGGGATAAATTCCCGATACATTCTCCTGGGATATCGAATTGTGGGAAACGAGGTCTGTCGCAAGATGTAGATGCAAGCTCCTATCGACCTTTGAACGCGAGTAGGTGCGTGCGTACACCCACGCCTAGTTCGAAGCTATTCTACCGTTGTTGTTTACGACAACCCGAGTGTCCTCAAACGCTATCCTGAAATTTTATGAGAGAGCAGGCGATATATAAGGCGATATATTAGTAGTCGATCGACGGAATAATTTTCGAGATATTGAGACAACTACTACTACGATTCGTTGATCGTTATCCATATCTATCGGTCCTAAGGACAAACTCAAGCTCGCTGCTCGAGGTTTTGCACGGCTTTGGTCAACTTTGCACGGAAATTGAGTTAACCGCAGCTACTTATCCAGCATGGTTGGGATTGTCAGAGTAGACAGAACAGACAGAAATCCGTTGTACCGGGGACTCGTATAGGTCTCGGGGACAATATCGACGATACCGTTATGGAACGATCGTTACGCAAGCCGACTCGGGAAACGGATAAAGAGACATTTATCTTTATACGGATTCAGGTTCGGTGGTAATTTCCTGTTCCCAAGATAGTTTGCTCGAATATAAAAAAAGTTTCTCTATCTACCGCAACGATATTCATCTGCAGAAATTAATAGAATATACTAAATATCTATTTATATCGTCGTACCGTTCGATCGATAATCCATCTATATCGCATTATCCTTTCGCGATGCAACGAACGAACGATAACTCATTTGTATCGATTGCGTCGATCCAGGCCGAGCCACGGTCGTTAATTTAACGCGTCCTCCTTAAAAGGTGTTAATCCGTTGAGATCAGTAATTCGCTATCGCAAACTAGGACACGCGAAAGCGTCCAGCCTCGCCGTAAAAAGTTCCAGCCACAACTACATGGGGGAGAGTATAATCGCTGAAAGAGCGAAAAATGATTTTCAGCCGGTTTCCTGAAAACCGTAACTTCGTATCCGTCGATCTGTTCCGTATTTCGCGAAAGAGGAAAATGCCATTATAAACTATCAAAGTTAACGGGAAGTCGAAGTACGTTTAGGCACGACGCGAAATCACCTTTCCACGACTAGCAAATACGATCCCTTTCCAACGAATAAGTTAAAATTAAACCGATAATGAAGTGAGCGACGACACACGTACAATGTATACCTTATAATAACGCTTGAAAGAAACACGGAGAAACAGTCTTGATCAGATATTCGTTGGAAGTTGGCGACGCGAACTTCTTATATACTACTTCTTATATACTACGGCATAAACGAACCATAATTAATTTGTTTGCAATTTCAATCGCATCTTGACAATCGCGAAGCTCAACGGTCGGACAGATCGACCCTATCAGCTTCTCCACTGATTAATCCCTCGAGGAATCCTCCTCGGATATACAATCGTATATCGCGAGTCGTTCGCCGTTGAGTGTTCATTAGTAAATTAAACGTTAAGCGCGCCAAGTTTGAGGATACTGATGAATATCGGGAGACGGGTGCGCGACAGACTGGGCCCGGGAGTATACATATAGCAGGTGTAATTCGAATATTTGCGGTACGTCTCGTCACATACCTGGCGATGGGGATGGGTACGCGTACCCCAGCGTGCTAATATGCCCGGCAACTGGTGGGAAATTGCATCCCAAAGCGCGTGGATAATTAATTATCGCTTCGATCGTCCGCCGACGATAACGGCGATAATTGAAATTGGCGTTGGTACAACCGAACCGTAACAGACTTACCTGTAACAAAGGAAAGAAAAACAGAATCAAGTAATTGCCTGAACGTGTCTCGTTTAATCGCTACGTATTGCTAACGATACTAACGGTGAATACGGTTATCGTGTTCTACTCGTAATCGTTATTCCAATATTCCTACAAATTAATACAAGGTAACTGGTTTGTCGAAGCAACGGCAACTAAATAAAAAGCGAACGTCGTCTCTAACAATCTTTTTTCACAAATTAAACCTTTGCAAAGTTTCATCAATTACGTTGGCGAGCCGAATTTCGTCCCTCTGATCAACGTCAAATCTTTTCTTCTGTCGCCCCTCCCCCCTCCCACCCCCTTTAATTCGGTCCCCTTAAATTAAAACAATTAACTCAAAGCCTGATCCAATTCGCTAATAATCTGCAATTCATCGAGACAATTAATATCTGATTACGAAAATGTTCAACCTGAGATACTTGTAATTCAAACATCCGACAACGGTTGCTCGTTAAATACGCGAGTTTCTACTTCGCGTTCCTAATTATCATCGATTTGCACCTGATTAAATTTTTATCGGCTCGTTAACATTTTACTTGTACCTTTTATCGCGTTACGGTATCCTCTAATTTTTCTCACCGACACGAACAGAATAAAAAGCGAAAATCTTATCCAAGGAATCATCCTTTATCTTCGAGCGTGTTTCCCTCTTTCTCGTTGCCGCACTTTCCCCGCCAACCGCCTACCCTTTCGTCCGTTGGAAAATAATTCTTGTCGGATCGTGCTAACTGACCACGTCACTGGTCCATTAGCGTAATGACGACGATATTGCGTCCATAACATCAAGGAGACGGTCTACGCGGTGGTCGTACGACGCCAGACAACGAAAACTGTACGGTCGACGGTAATTACCGTCTAATTACCATCGACCAATTACCACGGGGCGGATTAATTGGATTAATTAGAGTCGAAGTCGACGACGACGCTTCCGCCGTCGCGAGAGGAGCTTTTCCCTCGTTTGTTCGGTCGAATTCCAAAAATGAACGACGCGATGCTGCGAACGCTGTGGCGAATGCAGCACGAGCTGTCGAATATCGAACCAGTCAAAAGGCAATTAGCTGGATGCGAGCCAGTGCATCGTAATTAATCGTAGCCATTACGGACAATAGCTCGACTTAATCTATCGTCGTTTAACGTTCGCTTGCAATCCGACTTTGCGCGGTAGCCTCGTTTCGTTACCGTTTCGAACCGTTGCTATTTTCGTCTACTTTCGTCCGAATCACGTGAAAACTCGAAACGAACAGTTACTTTATAAAAAGCACGAAAGTATTCCGACGGTCAAACGAGCAAAATGAATGGAATGAAGCAGGACTGGAAAATGTTCGCTGCCGTATAACTTTCTTAAAAGATCCCGTTTCTCCGTGCTAAGCCAGCTAATTGCAACTACGTATCTGAAATAGAGTAAATCCATTTTATTATAATATCGATTCTCTAAGCTATTCTTAGCTTGAAATATCTCGCAAAACAAATCGTTCTTTACGTCTTAATGTCTGTTCCGAAAGAAGTGATTCTCAAGCCCGATAGAATTCCCTTCTCCAGACTCTCGTCAGTCGATCGAAAACAAAATTGCGTAACTAGCCAGGAAATCAGCCAGAGGATGGTAGAGAATCGACTCGATTTCCCGGTGCCCCGTTTCTCCTGATTTCTCGCAAAGCACTCGCGACGAATTACCGGGTCAAAAGAGGTAAATAAGCTCGTTCGATCGTAGAAGAGCGCAAACGTCCGGAAAATTGATCGTCTATTCGTCCCCATGGCTAACGGACTCCCTGTTTTTTTTCTTTTTTTTTTTTTTTTTTAATCACCGCTTCGTACAAAAATAACGTTGCATCGTCACAAGGAATTCGAACGTTTAGCGACGATAGCCGCGTACATCGCCGATCGAATCGAGAGCAACGTGCACCTTTGTCGACTATAAAACACGATACTGCGAAACAAACGTTTCAGGATCTCCGCTTTGTTTTTCTTTATACACCATTACCGTACACGATTTCTGTCTTGCTTCTACCGTGCACACTCGTGTCGTACCCAGACGACAAGATCGCAGAAGCAACCGTCTTGGCGCCAAATAAAACTACGCGCCTACCGAAACCGAGCGGGGAGAAAAACAAACGAGCCCGCGTCGCTCGCCCACTCCGATAGATTCTTCCGACTGTTTTACAGAAAGAAAGCCGCAAAGAACGACGAACACAGCAGGAAACCGTCGATTTCTTTCGACGTTCGAGATTCGACCACTTGGACCGACGGAAAAAAAAAAAAAGAAAATCGGAGATTTACCGATCAATGAAAGTTACGCTACATACTCGCGTAAACGTTGACCTGACGGCGATCCAGTCAAGTGAATGATTTAACGAACGCGGTATATTCCGCGTCTTTGGTATGGAAAGTTAGATGTTTGCCATCGATCTGATATTCAGGGCGAAATATACACGGTATTACGCAAGCAACGTTAATCTGATCATTCGTGAGCAATCGGCTTGTTTGTATTGTAGAATCTCGTGTGTTATATAGTCTAGCGAAATTCGGTCGAGCTGTTACACCGATAACAATGGAGCAGAGAACTAGGACCGCGGAGAGAGATCGCGAGTTCCGAGAAAGGAGAAACGGAAAAATAAGAAAGACGAGTGGAAGCGTGGCACGCACAGCTCGTAAGAAGAATCACGCAGGGGCGATTGGTTTTTCTGGAGCTAGAGTTTTATGATCCGAACGAAGAACGAGCTGTGAAAGGTTAGCAATTACCGTTGTACCTTGCAGTGCGCTATCTCCCACGTTGTAAAATAACGAGATAACTTTCCGAAAATTGTTCTACTCCGTTTGTACACTCGCGCCGTTTGTCGGAAGATGTGGAAATTCTCAGGTAACAAAAGCATTACGAGCTTTGACAACTGGAAACGCAGGCTGTTTTATCGTTACATATTAATATGTAAAAAGTCAATTACGGTATTCGATATTACTCGTCGATAGGACGAAATATTAGTAATCTTCTAATCGATATACCCATATCATACGCGCAAGCGTCGAGTTATGCTTGCCGTAGAATCGGAGTCGTCGCCATTATAAATTTGTCTCGTCTGTTAACGGAATCGCATAACGGGTCGCGGCCTATTTCGCAAACGTGGGTGGTCTCCGAGCCACCTGACGAAAGCGTTGCCACGATCCCTCGTCCCGTTATCGCGATTGATCGCGTTATTTTCCCGATACCGATTAGTATCTTACATTGCCCAACGCACGTATTGTACTCGTATTCACCAGGAACTCGCCGCTTTCGTAACGGGAACAGTCATTTTTTTCTTTCGTACGACACCAACTTTCCGTGTCAATGCGCCACCACCGTCTCGAAACGTTTTTCACACGGACCGATCTTGATCGGACGATATTCTATGTAAATGTCAACGTTAATTGCAAGACCTACTACGGCCGTTGCCAACGACGATTCAGATACGTACGTACGTCGTGCATGGAAAAGCTCTTAGGGAGAATATTTATTCGACTCGATTTTATATCATCGATTTCTTTAAGTAGCCTATATATTATCGCGTAATCGTAATCGGTTTCCGCGAAAGAGTCTCGATTCCGTCCGAGCCGGCAGAACGATCGTTTCGTCGCTAACGACGCTCGCAATGGAATTCGCGTCTATCGAATTAATCACGGCTACCTATTGAAAGAACGACCGTTCTCACGGAAGAAAACGAAACAGACGTTTGCAAGTCCGAATCGCGTTACTTCGATTCGTCCGACTCGCTTCTTTTCTCGACCGGCAAGTTTACTTTCGTCCAACTTCGAACAAGAAGAAAGAAGAAAGAAGGAGAGGAGGAGGAGGAGGAGGAGGAGAAGAAGGCAGTTGCACGGCGTGAAACCTGCAGAAGCAGAAGAACCGATCTCTTTACGACCAAATTGTCCGGCATACTTCCGTTCTCCAGGCTGGTTCAAGAAGCTGCACTCATAATGACCGTGCCGCCAAAAGGATCGGTACTCGGAAACGAAGCCACCAAACGGCGACCTCGGCGTTACTTATTCCTCGCGTTACTCGCGCAAATAACATCCAGCTTTTTCCCATTTCTTTCCTCCAGTTTCTGCGGCTCTGCCAGTTGTTTCCAACTAAACGTCCCCTCTGTTTTCGCCACAGGTAGACGCATTCAAAGAACGGAATCAGAGCGAACTACGTATTTTCTAAAAGCGGCGCCACCCGACATCCTCTTCGTCTTCCACGGCGAAACGAAAAGCCAAATTAAAGGTGGAGCGCGAGCGTTGTAAGACGAACGAATCGAGATACTTCCGATCGGCTTAAAAGATATCTCAACTTACATCTCTCTCGGACTAATCTAATATTTACAGAAGCCTGATACTAGTTCAATATGTATAACTAATAAAAGACAGGTATAATAAAAATGGAAAACGCGTATCGGCCGTTGTACGTGTAAGCCAGCACGGTCTACGCCGTCGATGCTTGCGTTGTATATGTACGCGGCAATGCGAATACTCAACTTTTACGTATCAACGATAAAATCTTTGGTACGGGTCTGCGATGAATTTTACTCGAGACAACGCCATAAACCGTGGGTCAGAAATAAGTAGGTATTTCGCCATCGTTTCGGATCGGTTTGTACAAAGTTACACGCCGAATACACCGAGGCATTTTCTGTTTCAGGATTCCGGGCGATTGCCGTTCATATCGAGTCGTTTCAGGCTCTCCTTCGCCTTTGACAGACGCTCCAAGCATTCGTCGTCGTCGTCGTCGTCGTCGTCGTCGTTGTCGGGCTCGCGATGATTCACAAGTCCCAACGGTACTACGAAACAACGTGAGTCAGAGGCGAATCGCGAAAATACGAACGAGCCTTGAGCCTGGGTGTCGCTGGAGAGCGAACAGGTGTCAACGTGGAAACGCGTAGAACGCGTATTGTGTTAAGAATGTAGCTCGAAGCACGGCGCGCGCGCGTGAAAGTAAAGCTAAATGCCAATACTCTCGCGATCGATAAGATCGAACACGTTTCGCTATCTCCCGATCTATGAGCGTGAAATTTATTTGTTGGAAACGAGCATTTGATTAATGGTACCTGTTCCTCGAATTTTTGCGTGCCGTGCTGGAGGTTGAAATATCTTCGCGAATGAAGCGAAAAAAGAAGAGAAAGCACTGCGAATGAAGATGAACGAGACGAAAGTAGTTACCTGAAAGAATATAACTAAGAAGATATCGAGCTTTCTCGAGTTTCTCGGATTACCGGTATTTGGTTAGTTTGACGGATGGACAGAATATTCGGTGAAACTGACAATTTTCGATTAGAATATCAAAGTGGAAAAACGAATCGGTGATTAATTATGCCGAAGGCGAACGAAAGAAATCTGAAACATTCGGGCGTCTTATTTTCTACAACTTCGAGCGACAAACGACACGAGAATTCATTGAAAAGTAAGGCACGCTATCTTATGAATTTCGTTATGAATATTTTACCAATTGAAAGAATTTCCTTCGAAGCGAGAATAATTCTAGTCACCTTTCCGGATGAAATTTTTGCGACAACAGGATCGATTCGTTTCTCATTGAAAAAATTGATCTACGTTATAACGTCGTCTTTAAAAATGTTGAAAACACCGTGATTACCGTCTTTGAATTTTGCCAAATTTCATCATTTAGACAAAATTCGTTTAGAGGATGAGCTGATCGACATTTAATTAGATTTTAAAAATTACGTAACAGTTTAGAGTTTAGAGTTTAGAGTTTAGACGGAGGAAATCACGAATATCCGTTTTCACCTATACAAATTTCCAACGGAGAATACCAAGGTACAACGGTACAGAGTTCATCGTCATAGATAGATAAAGCGGCGACGCGATCGTAATTTACATTTTACACGACCGGTGAAAAAGAGCGATCGAGATCGCGATCCTGCCGCGCGTGGAGACTCGACTCTGGAGTAACAACGCTATCGCATCTACCGAATCGCGTTTCGTTCAATTACGAATAATCGGTGTGGTCCAAGCTCGTCCGTAATTTACGACTCGATCGCTTCTTTCCTCCTCGACTCTTGTCCTGCCTCTCGATATAACGCGTGAAAATTTTGGCGCGCGTGACGAAATTTCATCGGAAAGTAAAAACCGCAGCTCGCGCGCTTGCAACATAGCGAGAGTCCACGTTTACGACGCGATGCGAGACGTCGCAGCCGTTATCTCGTTATTCGCGAACTGCGAATCGCGCGCCTAATTTACGTTTAACCGGCAAAGTGTCCCGTGTTACGCAACTCTCGTTATTATGCTCGCGGGATTGAAACGGAGAAACTGCGAACACGCTCGCGAACCGAGAAACCAGAGGGGGCCAAGAAAGAGGAAACGGTCCGACTAGCACTCTGCTTCCCACGGTTCTTCTTACCGCGTAACAGATACACACGATAGGAGTCGATCTTTCGTTGAAATTGCTCGTTGCCGAGGTAATTCAATTGCGTGGACGAAGATGCTGTTGATCTCTCTCGGCTACCGATCTATCAACAAGTCTGAAAAAGCTTTCCGTTTCGATTCGATTCGATCGCGTCTGCGCGGCCTGATATACCGTTGCGCGTCCCGTTCGCCGCGTTGCTTCTGAACATTTATTTATTCCCACGAAATAAATAATACTCGGTACGTTTCATCTCGATGGAAAGAATTATCCATGAAAAGTCTCTGGTCGTCGGTAACGATTCCGGTATGAAAAAATCATACGACGTTTTCTGCGCAATTTCCAGCGTCGTAGCCGCGTATGAGAAGGGAAGCGAGACCCGCGAACGACCATGCGGACGAATCGAATGGAAATCATCGGTCCGTAAGATTTTACGACAGGCCGAAGGAAACGTAAATTAGGTCGCGAAATTATTTCACGAACGAACGCCAAACAGGCAAAACGTCGGCGAACATCGAGACAAACGCGATATTCGCGGATCCTCGAGCAACGCGCCGCTAATTACGCGAGCACTTCGTTAAAGCCCGCTATGGAACATCCATTTGCCTGATGCTCCCGCTTGGCCAACGATAAACAGCCGAGAAGACAAAAATATAAAGACCGTGTTCGCGCATCGTTGCTCCAACTAAAAGAATGCTGCCTCGACGATGATTTTTCTGCGAACCCGTCGCATTGCGCCGTTTATTTCTTACTCCGCTGAGGAATTCCAAATGCTTTTATCCGGATAACGGCGTTGTTGTTTGACAGTGCGACTATTAAACGATTTATTCTGTGAAGAAAACTAAGACTAACTATCCTTTATGCAAATAACTCTATTCAACTCTATTCAGATCGAGTTACATATCCGTAATTGTATTTTTAGCTGTTTCGTTTCCATCGACTATCTGAAACATCGAGGAAACTGAGACGAATCTCTAGCGAGCGAATGCCCGCTAATCAACTTGATAATCGGGACTGTAATTAGAGATTCCCCTGATTTTCTTCCCTTCAAAATATTCCCAACGATCGATAATTTTGCAATTTCGTCGCTTAAGAAATCGTCGCTTCTAGCCACCGATTTAGTCGCGATCTACACGACCGAGCACATTAGTAAACTGACCGTCTAACGTACAATGGACCAATGAAGGGTGCGCGCGAACGATCCAAGAGCCAACCAACCTGCTGCCGTAATAACGGGTTGGTAGTTGCAGCTGTGTTACGAGCATGCACAATGCACACGGTGTCAAACGCGATGCCCCTAGCGTTGGTACAGCCTATGTTAACAATGGACTCATTAAGACCGTTTACGCGGCGACTGTAAAACTGCGTGTCGCGCGCAATTTACGACGAAATGTAATTTATTCGACGAGGAACGTCCCATCTCCGGGGCAATCGTTCGCCAATCTCGTACGCACGGCTGAAATTGCGTTAGGAGTTCATCGAGGATTTTCCATGAATTTCAATGAATTTTAATGCCGATCGATTAATAGTGATTGGAAGAAGCAAACGGAAGAGGAAAAGCATCGATCGCATTGGGATTTGATCTTGGATTCTGAATTTCGTAACAGGAGACGATCGTTTGGCATTTCCGTGAGATTATAGTGTAGTATGGTAGCGGAAATTTGGCATTAACGTTGCCGTTGAACAAGACGAATCGATCGTCGAATTATCGCATCTACGAATACGAATCCCTTACGATGGCTTTACCGTTGAATCGGGCATGAAAGTCAAGCGATACGTGCGCTATCAACAGGAAGGACAAACGACTTTCACCGACAGAAAGCACCAATGCTCGGTGGAACCACGTGACGCGAACGAATATTTTTGCCCGATCGTTCGGGCAATATGCACGATACGCCATTGTGAGTGGATAAGAACGGTTCGTTAGGCTCGACCAGAATACAGCCGCATTTACCGCCATTTTCTCTATTACGTCGGATTTCCTGCTTGACTCGTAATGCCGAAAGGATTGACCCGATTTGCACCGACTCTCGAGAGAGTGTTTAGGTTGTTCAACCAAAGAGGCTGTCCTTGGATCGCAACAACCTGTTAGATCCGAAGGAACGATCGACGCACGATTAATTGCATAATCATCGCGCTCTTAAGAAACACCGAACTCGCGCCAACTAATCGCCATCATCGAAGAATAAATAATAATTTTCGGTAAAGAGATAAGCGAAATATTTGAGGAAACGGTAGAAGTTGCCAAACGTACATACGGATTTCGTACTTTCTCACATTTTTCATCACGAAAGATGAGCTAGGATCGCTCCACCTTCGAATAATTAACGTTATCTTTATTATTACGCCTACCGATCGTAACGTTGCATTTAGTCGAAAAGCGAACGAGATATCGTCGAGGTACCAGCTACTACATACGTGCGCCGATCGTAACCGTAGGTACACGTTTTTAAATCAAAAACGATCGGGACGCGATATCTTTGGAAAATTTCCTGTATCGTCATTTTTTACTGGGAACAGAGAAATCGCTATCTCTAAAATCTCGGCGTAGGTTGTACAAATTTCTGCTCGGGTTCCCAAGCAACGCAAACAAACTGGGAAACAACGATTTATGAACTTTATCGCTTAAATTACTCAAAAAATGTTCAAAATTAGCGCGCTTTCACTCTCGTCGGGATTAACCGTCCAAGTGACAAAAATTCTGTAACGCACCTGCGGAAAATTTTATTTTCGTAACCTGCCGGGAATTTCGAACCCGACGTTTTAATTTTCATTGGCTCGACAACGCTCGACGATGCGACGCGACGCAACGGGGCGAGCCAGTTTCAAGCCGCGACAGCTGAATTCGCCAGGGACTCACCGCGAAATTGATTTTCGGAAATGCATCGTTTGAAGAGTTGCCAGAACACATGCGTCTATATCCCGCACCGTCATCCCCTCCCACCTCTCTCTCTCTCTCTCTCTCTCTCTCTCTTTGCCGCTGTGTAGAAACGAAGGCAACGATAAATACGCGGGTATTTCCATTATAGATGCAAGATGGCAAGTATTACGCTACACTTTACAGCAGTTAAAGCAGACGTTCCAAAGAATTTTCAAACGCTTGGCCGTGCGAAAGCAACGAATCGTCGTCGAATGTATTAAGAAATAATTTGTAGATGGTACGAACGCAGATCGGGGAAGGTTTTACGTGCGTGTGTTTGCGTGTGTGCGTGTCAGTGTGTCATACGTTACAGGACAGACAGACGTGCCAGACGCGTCTCGATATACGGAACCGCGCATCCTAGCGACTTCCTTGTTCAGTGTATAAACCACCGCACTCGACTGGCATGCATGTGAATGACTCTCGATTATTATATGAGGGGATGAGTAACGTCGTCTATTTTGTATGCAAAACGATGCTCGGCGCGTCGAACGCCAAGCGCCGCGTGTTGCCGCCGTTACCAGCAGATTCTCGGAAAAAACGACGAATTTGTATTATGAAAATGAAAAATGACAATGAATTTACTTACGTAGATGATTCATGAATGAGCTGATACAATGAAAATTCGATCGAAGCCAAATACGCGGTTCGTAGCTGCCCCAAATGCCACTTCGCTTCGTTAATAATATTATACAATACTATAATATTTATTTTCTTAGAGCGTTCTTCTAATCTTTCGCTTTACACGCCCGAAACACGTTACGATCGTAAATGGCTGACTGTCCTATCGTTCCTTCAGGCACTTTAAATCGCGCGTTCGCTCATTGAATACGAGGAAAGTCCTTCGAGCAATTTAAAAGAACGTAAATGCAATAGAATAAAAATAACTACTTCTCCGTCGTGTTAACCTTAACCGATATAAATAAACCGATATAAAGACGCTTCAACGCGTCAAACGAAATAAAAACGCGCATGGTTGCTTGTACCTACGTCTTTTTCAGAGATCCGTGTTCCTAGCTCCCAGAGAAGGACATAGAAGCAATTGTTGGACTAAAATCATTCCTTCGGTATTTCGTAGTGGACAAAGAGCGGTTGAGAGACGTTGGAAAATCTCCGCGGAGAACGACTCGCTTCAACGGAACTCTTTTTCTATTTCTATAGCACCGTCTATGGCCCTCGACGTTATCTGTCTCCTGTTTTTCTTTCCACCTCCGCCTCTGCACTTTTCCGAGCTTTTGTTTCGAGGTGAAGCTGCCCGATAACGACCGTATCTGGTTAAGCCTGAGAAACGAGTCGAACCGGCGACCGTCTCTCGCTAAATAAAATTATACCACTTACCCGTGGCATTTTTAATACCGTCGTCATCCACAAACCTATTCGTCTTCGTCGATTTATCTCCCTCTGACTCGCTCTGTTTAATAGCTCCACCGGTGGACGCAAGATCGATGCGATTACGTTACGGCAGTTCGTATTCAGCGTCGAATATTTAAAAATACGCAATAATACAAAGCACTTTGGTGCAAAAAGAGAAAAAAAAAAAAAAAACGCTTCCCTAGCAAATATCTCTCTGGTGGTCTTTTCATACAAAAAATTACAAAAGTGCTTAAAAAATTCTGCGAATTAGAAAAATGGCGTTATACTTTCATACGTTGGAATAAATTTCAAACAGCGATACGCACCTCTGTACAAAGATACGTGTAAAAATACCGAACATATCCGTAGAACGTTTACAGGGCTAGCAAACGTTGCGACGCGCGAGCAATATCACACGAGACAGATAATTGTAAAATGCTGTGCAATTCGCATTCGTTCGAGAGCGTTCGCCGCGAACGAAAGGAAACGACGATGAAAGCTTGCGCGAACGATGATCATTCGGCAACAGTGATTCACTTTAAAACTCTAAGACGACTACAAGGTTACGTCAACGCTATCCTTCGCGGTGATCATTTCCAAGTTCATTAACGCGTTCTACGTGGGTTAAAACGAGTCAACCGAGCGTACGTAGGCAGTCGGACGAGTAGACGTCCAACGGTTACGGCCAGAGCGTCTGGATGACCAAAACGGATCTCTAACATATCCGCGACGGATACGTTCGTATTTACACGTTGAGCTATCGCGATTTTCCATCGTATCGTGGCTTGCTGCGATCTAGTAGCGGTACGACGCGAGATTAAAGACATTCGTCGTAGCGAAAAACAGCAATCCCTATTTTTTATTTCTAAACGGAATTAATCGACGATGATATCGAGTATCGATGATCGACGGAGTAATCTATGCTTCGATCCTTTCTCACGAACTCACGTTGTAATCATAAATCGTATATAGGAGTCACGAAGTAGCAGAATCGAAAAGAACGACGCTGCTACCAACTTGCTGCGAGTGAACAAAGATGTTAATTTAATAGCCGAAACGAGCGGCTCAACGAGAGTCAACTTTATTGCTCGGCTTTGAATAATTTATACAGGTGCCGGGATATTTTTGGCTGTCCCGTGGAACCCACAGAAAGGGGAAACGAACGATAGAATACGTATCAACGAATTAATCCAAAGAGAACTCAAAAAGTTCGCTGGAACGTATGTGTCGCGATCGGATCGAAAGGATCAAAAGGATAAAGTAATTACAACGAGACGCAACTATATTTGTTCCGTGTTTCCGTTTCCGCAAACTTCAAAACTTTATACAATTTTCGATGATTTTCATCGTAACAACGTAAATGAAACGATAATTTCGAATCTCACAATGGAAATTCTGGACTGGAATTTCACTCGTATTCGTCGCGTCGTTGCAACTGGAATACTAAAAAAAAAAAAAAGAAAGAAAAACTTCCAATACCGTTCAAGAAGAGGAAACGATACGCGAAACCGAAATATATAGATCGACGTTTAATTTTATACGAGCCGTAAAGCTCGTCGAGCGCTTCGCATTTTCCGTCGTTCTTGCATCGCTGCTTGATAGCGCAGCGAATTTTGCGCACTTGGCGGAAAGAAGCAAGAAGGAAGAAGCAAAGGAGAAAGGGGAGGGAAAGGACACGAGGTTCGAAGCTATCGGAAAAAGAAGCTCGTTCGTTATTTCTTTCAACGATTTCCCTTTTTCTCTGCCTCAAGTATCCCGTGGACAAACTGTCGATGCGAACGAATGGAAAGATCGTAATTATCGCAGCAGGTCCTGTCTTATCTGTTGTCCCGTGTTCTCCCCTCGGTTCTTCAGGAAACTCCGACGGCCATTATTCCAGCGGAATGCAAATCCGATACAAACTGCCGCACAATTTCCACCCTGGTACCCACTCCTTAATTCTAACCGAGGTGCTCCGTTCGAAGGCGCGGGGTGGCTGCGACGGAACGAGACTGCGTTTGCGGTGAGGCGAGGAAGTTGGTGGAATAAGTAGCTCGCTGTCAAGATCTTAGGAACGAAGATTAAGATCATCGCTCGGGGGCAAGAAACGAGAGATATAAGGTCGGAGGAAGTCGCGAGTGAGTTCGGGTCGGCGGTACGCGGTGAATTTCGTGAATTCGTTTCGTCGACCGAGATGTACGTTTCGAACGGATCGTGGGTCCGTCTCGGATAGTGGTACGACGATTTAATAGATTTTCAAGCGGCACATCGCGGGACAAGCATATCTAAATCGTAAAATAATTAAGTAAACAAGGAGGAAACGGCCAATACGGTGGAACAGGTTGAAACGATTTCCATTTAACGCGAACCGCGAAATCTGAATTCGCAAACCGAGATTACACTCCCGCATGGTCGATGGTTAATGGGAGATTATGCCAAGTGGTTTGGTTAATGGAAAGCGCTCTCGTTCTACGTTACCGTGCGATTACTGCTCGACATTCTCCAATAAACGAGACGAATATTTTAACCGCACTGTCGCAAACACTCCAGCCAAACTGTTTTCAACGGAAAGAGCTGTTAAGATTTACAATTGACATATCTACGAACGGAGGCAGTATGTTGTTTTAGAATTCTTTTTAACGAGTATCTAAACACATAGATAGGTACAGCCCAGGAACGATGATTTTAAGGTCAAAGTGCAAATTAATACAGATAAATAGTAGAAAGTGGTATCGGTGCGGTAAAAGTTTCAAGCTACAAAAGGTAAGTACTTGGGACAATTCAAACAAAACGTTCTATTTATTATCGATCGTTGGAACGACTAAAGTATTTTATAGAAAAGAGATATACCTATGTATAAACGCGAGTCGATCGTTATACGATTATTCCATTGTCGTACGATCAAATGCGAAACAATCTTCAAGGAACAGTATCGAATGAAAATCCACTTAAAGTCTGTTACGTCCGTGCCACGTCCTTCGCGGTCTGACCGCCAAGGCTCGCCGCCCGTCGTTACACTGACCCGCGATAAACGCCGTAAACCGAATCTTTTAACTTACTCTCTATTCGTGCAAGTATTTTCGGTTGATGGACGATCCTTAAAACGGTTCTTAGGTTTATTGCACGCTCTTACAAATTACGAAGAAAGCGGATGTTTGTCTAACGGAAAATCAGGCTTTCCCAGGAACAAGGATTTCTCCTCGTATTTTCACTTATTAACGTTGGCTATAACCATCGTTGGGCATCGCTCCCCTACCGAAAAGTGCGAATAACGAATTCGCGTTCTTAGTTCAAAAAGGCACAGCCACGCCGAGCTTTCCTCCGTAACAACAAGAGACGGATTTTCGACGTTGATAAGTCCTCTCATCGGTGCAGTCATCTACCGTTCCTACAACCTTAGATCAGTCGTCTTAGCCTTTACGCGGCATCGACTCGATCTATTCTCTGCTTCAACGAATCAACTATCAAATCGAAACGACGTAACATTTCGGTGTAAGAAATTGTTGGAAATATAACTATTACAAAACTGTCGATTACGGTCTTATTTCACATCAACCACCGCTTAATTATATCCCGCAAGAAATAAGGGGATCGACCTGTTCGTGGTGTCGATTATTATAATCGTAACGGGAATTTACGACTCCCGTTGACTCGCTTACTCGCGATCGCGTCTCTCCGCGACTGGTCGAATACACACGTATATTCAACGAAGAAGAATGCAAGATAACGCTGCGTTTCCAATTTGTTTTGTAGCCTGTATGACGGAATCTGGTTATCGCAACGTCGAATACAGAATGTTAAACTCCGGTGGTATATCTTAAACAGAATTTCTATAATCAACGACGTAACGTATCGAACACGCACACACCATTGATCGTATTACTTTCCGTTTATAAATCTCCGATCAATGGACATTCCGTAAACTCTCGATAGACAATGGCAATGGCACGTGCGCGTGCCAGAACGATCGATAAAATTCTACGAAGAGAAACTCCTTCATAGATCGAGGGCTCCCTCGTTTTTCCCTCAAAGGTTCGCTTTCTTCGTTGTTATACGCGGCGAAAGGCTTTCAGAAACCGATGGAAAATCCATTCGAGTAGTCAATGGCGAGCGGAAGATGAAGGGCGGGCATCGAGGGACACGACTCTCCCGTATTCCACGTAGATGCGCCCGATGCGATGGGTGCGAGTAATCGATACGAACCCTCTATGCTTCTGGACCGCTCCGAATCAATCCCCTTGAGAGTTACACCGCGTTCGTTTCGTTTCCAGCCCTTGTACCCCGGCTTCCTCCCTTCCAACTCGCACACGTACGCGCATAACGGGGATACGACTATTAACCACCGCTTTTTTCCATGCGTGAAAGGGTGGCCAACGCCGTCCCATTGTTGCGACGCATTTTACACCGACCCCGTTGTAATGGCGTAACGATAATGCGATCGTGGCTGGAAAATTTGCCATATTACGTACGCGTCACGTGCTCTTAAGCGCTTTAATCGATTCCACCCGCTGCTTCGAAAGTAATCCTCTCTCTTTTTGCCAAGTCTTCGATCCGTTTCATCACCGATACCGATATATTCGAAAGAATATTCGCGAAAGAAAGGACGGACCGACCGACCGTCGGAATTTGCCGGCTATGAAACACGTGGCATCGATTCAACAAAACAACTTGTCCCCTCGATAGCATTCAGCTGATACATACTCTTATATCGCAAAACATACCTACCTTCATGCCGCAGATCCTATTATTTTTGTATTATAGAATAACATGGATAATATAACATCAGGGCAAAAGTGAAAACGTTACTGAAGCCTCCCCTTTTTATCAATAGGAAAACACCCGGTTATTATTATTATCTACTCTCCTCGCAACTTTTAAAATTAACGCGTTATACGCGCCGTAACATAGATTTCACGCTTTCGAAGTGAACGATGCAAATATTTTTTTAGAAAGCAGTTTATGCCGCTAGTGGCAAAAAACTGGTAAGCGGCATCCTCTTTGCAACAATGGCGAGAGCGGCGTTAGCGACAGAGGTCGTAACAGAGAAGGGTTTAATATTACCGAGACGACAAATTGCAGCCTCGTTATTTGCGACGGCATCGCGCCTCTCTTGGATCTACGCTCGAACTTTGTCCGAGAATACGACAAAACCTTCTCTCAAACGTGCCTCCGACCGTCGCTGTTCTACGTTAGCTTTATTAAGTAAGCACAAGCTTGTACGTTCTGCTTGTCTTCGCGTCAAGCGGATTGTTCATTCGGCCTGCCGACTTGAGATACCGTCTCGAACGGAGAAACGAACGCCAACCGTACTTCGTGACTCTCGCTTTTACCCCTATCTGTGTCGGATTCCTCGTAGTATCTATTTTACGAATAAATTTAAAGCTATCTATAATCTTTCCTTTATACGAAACGAAACCGTTGATTTCAAGATGTTTCGTTCGGAAACGTTGAAAAGCGAAACGAAATGAAGTTGAGTCGTACGACGAAATCCTTGATGCGCGGAAGGCTACAAGTTGCTACATGGGTATACGTATTACAAACACTCGAATCGGCAATAAGATCGCGTCATCGGCCATTCAGCTTCCAGCTATTGCACGTACACAAAAGGCTCGGAGAGCTGGAGCATGATTCGTCCGTGAGTTGACGAACGTCTTTTCATCCATCGTAGCCCATCGCAACGTTTCGATGCAACGTACGCGCAACGAATAGAATCGGGTATGACGCGTGTTACAGCGCAAGCCGCGACGTACATTGTCACAGAACGCGCGTGCAACACTATCGATTCGCTGACAAAAGACGGATACGATCGCGGTAAGAGCAACGACGCAACGGCCGACGCGAAAGAATGAAATGACGGAAAAGGAAAAGTCGAAAGCGCGAGAGAGAAGGAAAGAAGATGCTCTTACATACATGTACGTACTTCGTGAGCGATCGCGAGCGCGTGCGCGCATACGAAAATGCGTGTACGTGTTCGAAGCGAGGTTGTCACAGGTTGCATGGAATGTGGGCAACGGTGAAGTCGCACGAGGGATTATTCGGCAACGCGCGGAGTGCGTATGATCCCTGAAGGGAGCGCAGCCCAGATAATTAGGGCCAGAAGGGGCAGGGGAGGGATCAAGCGCTTCGTACGCAGACACGCGTTCCCTAGTAAATTGTGTACGTTGACCTCGCGCACCGGCTGTCATCATACTGCCAGAGACACATCGAGCTTAATCATAGCTCTGCGGCATTGCGTAATCTTCCTTCGCGATAGAGGCCAAACGAGAAAGTAAAAAACAAAAGACGAAAGGATTAGTTTTTCAGTAATTTATCGTCGTTATTGTTAGTTCCATAAGACGTTCGTTCCTTTATGGCTCCTTAACGATATGATCGATTCGAGACTTCTTCAAAAGCGCCGCTTATGACACTTATCGTTTATTTATCGTTGTCCGATATCGTTCGATATCGTTTCGAGAAATTGGTCGAAGATGACGATCCAAGCAATAAAAATATTAGCGAACGAAAACCATGGAAATAATAATTACCACCTATCACGCTATATAAGCTGTATATCATATAAGCTGTATATCATATAAGCTGTACAATCCATATAATTAACGCTAACGCTAACGCTACAGTCTGCTGGCAAGCATTTAGTTCATTGCAAACGAGCAGATTAGAAGCCTGTTACGTCCGAATCGAGGATCGAAACTGTCCAACTAAACAAACGAAATAATTAAGCGAAATGTATTTCAAGCGTGTAGCTATTTCAACTATTGCGCGCAACGTACTACGTTCGTGTAATTCGTAATTGCTGGCCGTTAGCGTCAGACCTTGATATAGTTTACCGTGTTCCGATGAATGTTTCAACGAAAATCAGAGTCAAAAGCATGAAAAAGGTCACACAGTATAGAGAGCTCGTGGGAAGATACCTGGCCAGCCGTACAATTTTAATAAGCACCGCGTATAACGAACCTAATATAATTATGGAGCGTTCATTACGGCATAATGAAACCATTAGAGTTCGTTTATCAGGTTCGTCATCTTTGCAACCGGAGGTCCTACTTCTAAAGATTTCTCTCCGAGGGAGGACCCTACCCTCTCCGTTTATAACATTCAGATGAGAAATTTATAATATCTATAGAAAGAAAGAAAAGAAACATACGCTTAAACAGGTATTATACGTTATATACGTTATATACGTCGATTATACGTTATTTAATTCGTTATATCATTAACGCTTTTGACAAATCATACAAACTTTCCAATAACGTATCGTTCCGAAATGTTTTTGCCTACAAGTTAAGCCAATATAATCTTACGCGTTATCTCGACGGGATATTATCTCTCTATCAAATAATCGCGCCTTTATGATTTAAATTTCCCGCGTTGTGAATTCTGGTACCATGTAGTATCCGGTAGATGGCAAATTCCTTTTCGTATTTCTCGCGAGTAAAAAGGGAACCGCGCAAGCTCAAGAACCAGTGAGACGCATCGGTACATCGTGCCTTAAACTAATGAGTAAGGAAAATATAGAGCTTTGGTAACGCTTAGCTATGCTGATTATTAAGCGACCATATTTTTGAAGGGGCAAAGGTCGTCCCACGGCAGTGCGAACTACTTTTTCGCGCAGCCTGGTGAAGCGATCTACCTCGTGGATAAAGTTTAATCATAAAAAAAATGTAAAGGCAATGGAAAAAGGACACAACACTCGGGGATGAAGGCAAATTTTTATTATCAGTGCCCACGTACAAAAAAAGATAGATACGAGAATTCGTAACAAAACCGATGGTGTTTAAATTTTACACCATCTTGTTGTATTCTATAAAACACAAAGCAGAACTTACTGCTCAATTCCGGTCCTTATCGATCGAACGAAATAAGCTTTTGAAATATACGACCGAAACAAAATTTCAAATTATCGAGTTTCAAATACGTAATAGAGAGATTGACATTATTTAACGATCGAGTTCTTATAGAACATTTCCGTCGGCTCTATCGAAATGTCAATTTCAAGTTACCGTTCTCCCTTCTTCCGCAAAAAAATAACCCAGACAGCCGCCCGCGAAATTAAATACCGCTCTATCAGTGGTTTCACAAACCTCTACGATGCCAGAACGCAAATCCGTTGAAACGTGTTTACCGTAGAATAGCGAAAATGCAACTGCAGCATCCACCGGTGCAATCTATCTGGTCGTAGTTTGCCACTCCGCCAGAATCTGCGTAGCCCCCCCTCCCCCCATGTACAGACTCTTTCGTATACATTATGCATGTATATTCATACGGGAGTTGACAGAGGGTGCAAAGAGCGAGCTTAGAAGGGTATTTCGGGATCGCTGATTGGTCGGGATCGGACTCTTCTTGGTACATATGCGCGACGATAAAATGAAGAGATCTCGAGAACGGGAAGCTGACTGGACGTTTTACGAAAGCACGAGAAAACGAAGCTCTCTGTAGACCGATTTAGACAGAATAGCGTTCCGTAACTACGAATCGACTATCTACCTGCCATTAACGCGTCAAAGCTTAGCATCGAATATACACGTGTACATATGTACATACGTGTATCCAGGAAAAGATGTGAAATAATTATTACAGTTACAATTTAGATTATTTGCGCGTAGAAAAATTACAGATATCTATTACGGAATGGTTCGCGCTATATCGGTGCGAATATACTGACATATAGAAAAAAGAATTATTATTAGTATTATATAATCGTGATTAAAAAGACTACCGTTGCTGTTAAACGCCGATGATGTTTGTACGGTCCTGTACGGACACGCTGCTATGTACATGCGTGTACGCGTATTTCACACAAAGTTAACCCGTTGTACGTCGTCTCGTAATATCGTCAATCCTAGATCGATGCATTTCTCATGATGTACACAAACAATAACGTATTATTATAAAATCAATCATACACGCGCGTTCTGTTACACTTGCGCAAGCAGCAGAGTTAGGTTCTCGAGAAATTCTCTTAGGTTCTCGACGGAACGACAACGTCACGGACACTTGGATCGTCACGGAATCGAATGCGTTAAAACGTTATCGTATGCGCGAAGAGTACTCCGAAAAGTTAGCGAGACTGCTCGACTAAAATCTCTTAAGAGCCGAAGCGATTATCTCGTTTTCGCTGCGAAGACGACCAAGACATCGCCGGTAATCTTACGATTACTGGCCATCGGCGATCGCCCGCGAAACGGAGCAATTAGGCTTGGCAATCCGGGGAGGAGGAGAGATCGTTCGTGCAGGCATGCGAACGAAAGAATCGTACACGCGTGCCCGCGACGATTGGATAAGTGCATTCCTGTACGGCGTACGGTGTGTCCCTGTGAATAACGACCGAGGCACTTTCACATTATCGTATGAACGGTGCGCGCCTCCGTGTCCTTTAGACTTAGGCGCATTTACACAATTACAACAGAAAATTCCATTACTTCGAAACACCCAGCGCCAACTTTACTGCCAATGCTTTTTAAATGTCGCGCAGATTGATAGATCCGGAAAACGATTCAATCTTCTAAGATAAGCTCTTTTTATTATAGCGCGCACGCGCGCACACACGTTGACACGTTACTTTTGGTTTTTCGCTTTAACTGTAACTATTTATTTTTAGGCGAATGCGTAACCGTTCATACTTGTCGAATTATAAAATCGAAACTTACGTTCCACTTGTAACCGGAACTTTGACGCAGAATCAGACGCAACGAACGTATTAGGGTAAAATTTAGCCAGAAACAGCATGAACAATTGAATCGTGTCGAATGGTACAGGAACACTCTCGTATACCGATGTGCCTGTCGACCTGCTAATCATAATGGTAGTTCCAAACGTACGAAGCAGCGGAGAGAGGACGACGGTGGCAGCTTTTCATCCGTATCGGCGGGACAGCGAAACACGGAGACGGTGGTCACCATGGTACGCGACCGCCGCGTTCCGTGCCAGTCCCCATAGAGCTCCTGGCGTACACCAGAGTCTCGCGCGTTTCTACGTGTCGAACGATAAACGAGTGGTTCTCGATACGTGGTTGAATTAGCTGCGTTGCAACCGGCTGCAGTTTGCCCGTCGGATATTTGTGCGTGTTTTATCGAGCATACTCTTTGGACAGAGCCGCGACAATAACGACACCGATGAACGTTAAATGGTCTTGCAACGTCCCGCGCCGAAACGGTAGTTTTTACCGACCGACTGAACGCGTAGCTGACACGACAGAATTCCCCTTAGCCAAAAAAGAAAACGGGAGGACGTAAAAAGCTGAAGCTACCAAGAAGAGCCACGGGTTGAGCTGTATACTCCTTTGTGACCGTCGAAGCTCTCTCCTTTGTCATTGGAATTGTCACCCGCGGAAACGTAACCGTGTTCCCTCGGCATTCACCTTCTCTGCTCTTGGATCGTCAACATTCGCCGTTACGATGAGATGGTGAAAGGCGCTGAGAGGATCGCCGACAAAACAGTCGGCGATCGCTCGTGTAATTAAACGAGCTTGCGAACGATAGTTCGGGCAGAATCGTTTTAGCACCTCCCGCATCGCCAATAGAAATCGATATCCCAAGTTCGGCGAATCGACCTTCTACATACGCTTCGAGCGTTGAAATTGTTTCCGATGAACGGAAACTTCTGCGTAACAATCGCGACCACCCCCCCCCCCGTCTATGGAAAATTAAATTCGTTCGCGCGAAATACTACTACGAATCTGAACATAGAATGATATCGCGAAACGAGGAAGCAAACAACTCGAATTTAGCTTTTATCCAAGTGAAATCTATTTTCTTTGCCGGATATGAATCGTTTTCTTTCGTCGATCGCCACGAGCAAAATTTATTTTTCTCCGAGGACGCGTTTTATAAACTTTCTCCGTTATTTACCATCCGAGAAGGCAGCAGGCCCGCGTTTCACGACGTTCGATGACTGAAATCGAACGATCGCGTCAAATTCAATATACAAGGAAGGATACAAGCTTAAGCCGAACGACGGGACGGGTCGATAGATAGGTGCAACTGCAGACTGAAAGTGCCGGAAACACCGGTCGCCATGCATGCCACGTATTACAGATAAGGGGCATGCATCAACGACCGCGTTCGTGCGTTACTTTACAAACCGTTAAAAGCGCCGTTCTACAATGTTCATGTTTCTGGAAAAGAAAAAAGAAAAAAGAAAAAAGAAAAAAGAAAAAAGAAAAAAGAAAGGGAGCAAACTCGCGGATTCCTTTTGCCGTGCACAAATCGTTCTACACGTTTTTAACTAAATCGTAGGTTCGAAGCCGGTGACTCGATAAAACGACGTAGCAGCTACGCTGTGTTCGAACAATGTACTTGGAAATTGAACGAGAAACTTGCGGTGTTTCGTGAAAAAAAAAAAAGGAAAGACCGAATAAATGGCAGGTAGAGCGTTTCGAACGAAACAAGCGTACAATGTTATTTCTCTTGCAATCTTTCGCTTTCACTCGGAAATACCTGCGCATACTTGAACCATCGTCGTCCCCTAATCTCGTATTTACTTTTTCATAGATGGATTCGAGATAAGAGCGTCCGTCTCTTGCAGCTCGTTTATCGCTACAAAAATGATCGTACAGGTACCTTACAGCGCCGCCCGGTCCCAGGCGAGACAGCGTTAGACGCGTCGTTAGACATCGTTGTGTCAGGGAAAATGCATCGTGGATGTACAATGGGAATTTTGGCCTCATTCCTTTATTCCACGAAAATTGGCTCGACGATACGAAAACTTCCGTATCGCTCATCCAAAAATTGAGGAAAACGAAGGAATCGAGAAGAAGAAAAAGTATGTACGTATTTCGACGAAGATGGTCGCGTTCGTAGATTCGCGGTACACCAACGGACAGAGAGGCACACGGACACGCGTCCATGGTATGCAACATTTTCCACGGCTGGATGGAAACAACGACGGTATCTCTTTGACGTATGCTCCCCTTCTTGCAAACTCGTCGAATGAAATTCCATTCCGGCGAGCATCATCCTGGCTAGAGACACATCGGCGAGAAGGACGCGAGAGCCGAGTCTGCGAGGTCATCGCAAAAGGCACCCCTTTCCTCTCTCGTTTCGCGAGAAATTTGTTCATCCGCTCCGGCAAGGCACGTTCTTACTTGAAAAGTTGCCAGACGTTGTTTACATTCTGTTATCGCTATCTTTTTCTCTCGTTCCCTTCGTCCGAGTTGTTTAGTCAAATAGTTCCTTACACGTTTGTTACAGCTCGATTACATTTGTCCGGATGAGAGTAGCCGTTCGTGGCACTACTTCGAATTCTCCAATTAAATCGCACTAAGAAGGTAACCACGTTCTACGGAGGCTCGATGGTCGCAAGTTTTCGAAGATTATCGAAATTATTTATAATTATCAATTATCTAAGATTCGATCTTCAGTTTTCTATACGATTGGAATTTTCTATCAAGAACAGGGCCATGAAATTGAACAATTATATCGATGCTACTAAACGATCCCATCCCCACGTAAAAATATTAACTCATCCTACAAGTAGGTAATGTATTTCTCGTCGATGCGTATATCGGATAAAAACAGACGACTGTACGTACATGCGTTATTAACGATTGTTCGAAATTAACCGTTCGTTGGAAAACTTCCTGAACTATGAGGCGACGTTTTTCAATAAAATTGAAACTCGTTGAAACGAAAGAAGATAACATCGTTGCAACAATGGCAGGATCAGGCTAACAATCGTCCGACTTGCGATCCCAAGGAAACCGTTCAACGAATCGTCCGTTTCGCATTATTTTCCTACTATCCTAGAATATCCATCGGATCGATCGCTCGAGATTTCAAGCTTGCTATTTAAATTCCGATAGACCAACGACGCGGTGAGATGCCGCCGAAAGTGGCTCTCCTCGGGCAAAGAGAGAAGAGAGAGCCGAGTGCTTCTCGCATCCGTTCGCAGAAGCATTTAATTGCGAATTGCGAATTGCCGTCTAGGCCCTTAATGGACCGTCCACACCGTGAACAATGGTTACAGAGAGAAAGAGAGGAGGGAAGGCGCGCGGACAGGGACGCTCCTATTAATAGGAAAGAGAAGAACACTTTGAACCGGTGTGTATTATAAGGACGAGGCGAAAGGGGATCGAGAGTGGCCTACGTCCTATCGTGAATCGACCAGTTACCCGCACCGAGTAAGAAACAATTGAACGCGAGTGCGACGCGACGAGTAACGAGCGAGAAATTGGATGGTACAATACGCCTCATTAATTGTCGTCAAGTTTCAATCCAGACTCGACTCGGATTATTTTGCACGAAAAACGCGATAGAATCTCGAGGGAGATGTTGCCACGGAGAAATTTCATTTCGTGCCGGCGGGAACTATTTCCAATATCGTTCGACGATATCGGAGCAAAGTTAAGCAATTTTCCGTTCATCGTTCCATAGGATACACCCTTACAAATTATTCTATTCCGCTATATCCTATATCACTCCCTATTTTCTAGATTAATCGAAACGATGCTACATCGTACAGGATATTAAAAGTCCGAAACTTGAAAGGATCGTATCACTCGCGGAGAAGAATAGAATATGCCTGATTCGAGTACCACGAATTACCCTGCATTACCGTCCCCTATGCTCGTCAACGCGTCCTAAAATTACATATCTTTTCTACATACGTATTACGTAAAAGCGGCAGCTAAAAAGAAAAAAGCCACTTGTAATAATACGACCCTGTTAATTCGATTTAATTTTCATTCGCCACGATAACCCGGATAACCCGGATAACCCGGGTTATAAATCCGGATACTAAATCAAAAAGATACTTTTGCTGACGTTCGAAACTGAAAACGATTCGGTATAGAGATTTCTCTCAGATTTCGAAGCTCTCTGAAAGCATTTAGGAATCGCAAGTGAACCCTTCGTTAACACCCATTGACAGTGAAACGTATTATCGACGACAACACGATATATGACCAGTCGAATAGAACATTCGACTCCAAATTTATTTGCATCCAATGCTTGCCGATTTGACGATCGATTAAATGCCATCGAGAGCGCCAGCGGCGATACGTACCCGGTCAACCACAACGACAATTCGATTAAAGTTTAACGCTGTCGCGAATCATCTGTTACATACCGCAATTATCGCATAAATTTACGAATACTTTTTCCCATTCATTCGCGCGAGAGGATTCGCAACGCGATACCTGAAATTTCGCACTTGCTGCCAATTATGGCATCGCAGATATGAGATTCACTCGTATGTAAACAGCAACAGATACTGGAGATACGTACGTTCGATCGTTTTTGTCAACCAAAACGAATAACATAAGAACATTCCAATCTACGTCAACGATGTAAGCTTTCTGATCGTAATTATTTTTCCTACGTAAGAACTGTACAGACGATTGCTAGTTTGTTTTCTAGCAATGTTTCATTGTATGATTCATACACACGCGTGAAAAAATATTCCGATAAGTTGGTTGCACAGCTTTCGAAGACCTAAGTAGTAAGCAATTTTGCACAGACTTCCGTCTTTATCCTAATTTCAATAAAAAATAACCTCCCTTCGTCAAAATAATTATTTTACTTTGAAAAAAATAGTAATAGTAAACGCATCGTAAGGTTAATTCGCGGAATTCTCAGGTCATTAAGAAGAAACATGAAATATGTATGAGAAAATCGGTTTCGAGATCGGTTGCTTCGTCCTTTATTTAAATTATAAACCTTACAGCGTGTAATCTCAATCTGAATATTTATCATTAAAGTCGAATTCTAATTGCGACCTCCGCTGCTTTAATTGCGAATACCGTGTTCTTTCGTTCGGGCTTCGCCTAAAATCTCGTTATTTATTGAAAAAGTACACCTGTATATGTAAATATACTGAAATTACGAGTAGAACGTCGAACGCAGCTTGGCGTACAGAGGCCGAAATATTATATTATCCGGATACTACTATTATAGCACGATAGCGGGAAAGAAGATATCCGAGCTTCGAACGGATTTCTCCTTAATTCGGATTTCGTAACCAAGACGATGTATTAGCCCGAATGGAAGTTTTAAAACGCGTTTCACATATAGGAGGCATCGTAAGCGAGCTTATATCCGTCCCGTCTCATCGTCGCCGTAAAGCGTAAAATAAAGCGAAGCGACGACGGTGCGTAATCGAGGAACGAAGCTTAATAAACGCTAACATGGACTGCGACGACGCGACGCGACGGCATAATTATGCTATAACTCGCAGTGACGAGGGAGTCCCCGGATTGGATAGACTTGCCAAGATATTCCAAGTTTCATTAGCCCCTAATCAAGCTTTCTCCCGCCATACCGCCTATACTTCTCCGCGCAATCCAATAACTTTGAATTGGAATCATGAATTTTACATCTTCGCGATACCAAACGAAGACAACGATCCCTTTGCCTGTCTATTCATTTCTATTCTCTCACGTTCGTTCGTTCATCGACGAATTTATCGATCAACTTGCAAGCATCCTTTGACCAATCTCTTTAAATTTCGCCGTAAACTTGACAACTCGCTGTATTTACTGGTATCAATGACCTACCTTAACGTACAATAGCATTAATAGGTTTCGTTCTCGAAATCACGTTCATCGAACGAACAAAGGAAACATTTATAAGACGAAGTAGTACATATCGCGCTCGAAATCGTGACGAACAATCGTTATTCTTCGAGATATTTCATATTTTTTAAATATAGCCTGGCTTCGATACACCTTCAACGTTGCCCCCTGCCACATCCTATTCGCTCTCGATACGAACAATAAGAAAGGAATTTCCGAAAAGAAATAATTGAAATCTCGGAGACAAACGATTCCCGAGGCATAGTCGAGAGCTACGAGATTTTGAGAAGTCGAATCCGGTACAGCGCGATAAAGCGAAATTAATTCGCAAGTTCGTCGAATAGTCGTGAAAACGAATAGCCTTCGATCGATCGATCGACTTGTTTATCGGGTTATCGTCGGTGTCGAAATTTAAAAGAAACACCGACCAAGAACATTTCTCTTCCCGACTTACGAAACTTTTCCCACTGGGAAATCGTAAATTGTTACGATCGACGAATCAGGCTAATAACCGCGCCCAGTCCCCCAGTATCAACGATGAATTTGCATTTTACCGGCTGAATGAACGATAAATTCTTACGGTAAAACAAATTTGGATTTTTTTAAAGTAATTGCACGATCCGTGTAATTATTTAGAACTGTCGTGCAGGTTTACACGATGCTGGAAAAGCGTGTTGCAGTCATTTCCACGGACATAAAAATTACGACAGTTTTATATTATTTGAGTCGCGCGAAATGCGAATTGCATTTCAACGGTCTGCGGCGTGCCACTGTTTTAACGCTTGTTCGACTTTCCACGATGGAACTTTCAAGCAGAAATCTTCGCCGCGTTCCAATTTTTTTAATTAAAACATTATTTCGCATTACCGACGCTAATAATTCGTAATTAAACTATCCGAGTGAAAGTAACCATTTCCGCCGTTATCGTATCTATCGTATCGTAAACTATCACAGTTGGTATAGTACGATTAAAATCTTTGTTCGAACAAGACACGCCACGTTAATCGAAACAGGGTTCGTAATATAGTAGTAAAAGTAACAACAATGCTACATGTTTGTTCGCGGGAACAAGAGTGCTGCGCTGACACTTCGTATCCCTGTGGACACACCCGCATGACAACAATACGCGTTCAAGTACAATGCCGTGAATCGCAAAGCTGAGTATATATATACTTTGTTCATAGGAGAGCGTACACGTAACCGTAGCCGGAAATCTGTATACGATGTAACAAGGGGAAACGTATCGGTACGAAGGAGTAACAACTCAAATAACTAAATGCGATAGAATAGAGTGTCAGCCTCTGCGTAAATTACTAAGTGACCGCGTCGCTTTATTCGGAATCTTTCGAATTACTCAATGAATATTTTCACAAAATGTCTCAACTTTTTTTATCTACAGGGTTCGAGCGGGACCCCGAAGTTTCAAGCTTTTCTTCCTGGAATCTTCCTTCGTAGTTTAACTACGTTTCGATGCATCGGTTTACGTACGAAATAAAAATTGTATTCGGACGTTATAATTAACCGTCCTACGGAAACGCGTGCAAGAACACGCGGCGAATAGACGCGTTCACGAAGAGGACAGCATCTTTTGTTCCCTCTGTTCTACGCCATTCGAAGAAAGAACATAATCAAGCGATCGATCACGTTCAACGACATTGTCCGTTTTACAAAAAATGTCGGCAAAAAATGTCACCGCACTCTGAAGCAATTTGAAGAACAAACGTTGATCTCAGGAGACTCGTAGGCAGAAAAAGTGCGCGTCTTAAGAAGGACAACGAAACCGGAATTCCGCCGGTTTCACGATTCGACATGTTAATGAGAGTTAAACGAGGCAAAGAAACTGGGAATTGCACACCATAATGCATAGTCCGATCGCGAAGTAACGCACGATCGTGAGAAGTTGTCTGACGACGATATTGAAAGCAGATTCAACAAGGATGGATAAATTCAAGCAGGCAGTAACGAGCCGTAAGAAAAATCGAGTACTGGTACGTCGTTGATTAATTAATTGCCGTTTATTCCGGCATTGTTCGCGTTTTATCGGATTATTATGATTTTATCCGTTCTTACTTAATACCCTGTTAGCGACAGAAAGATAAAAAATCGCTCGATCTGCACACAATGGCCTATTCTTGTCGAATTTCTCGGAAGCTTGTAAAAAGCAAACTGCCAACGATGTTAGAAGCGTAACGTTTTAATAAGAGGATATGTATCTTTCTCGACGGATATCTCTGTTTCTACGTAGACGAACCGCAACGCGACTTCGTCGTTAATTGCTTGCACAGCAATTATCGAACATTCGACACGATAATACCGGGCCTTACGAAGGATTAAGTCGACGCACCATCGAACGATCCGGACGGCTCTCGACCCTAAGGTGAATCTAGATTACGATTACTCTATCGTCGACGATCCTTGAAATAACCGTTATCGAACGTTATATTCAACGGCGAAACGCTCGTTGTCCCCTATATATATATATATTTATTTATGGCCTATCGGTTAAACATCGGACCGACCGAGTTGCCAACGATGCTATTTTATGTTCATTTCTTTATGGGATTTCACGTATAATAACGCGAATATTAGATTATACGCAACGCGTGAATATTATACGCAAAGCGGATATTATCAATGGGTACTGTACAGGTAGACGAAAGTAACAAATATGTAAAGCTCATCGGACAGCTCAGCTTGCCAACGCAAAGGAGAAAACTTATTTCAAATTCTGCGACAGACTAATCGCCAGGCAGAAGAATCGCGTCTTAATCCGTTGCTTGGTAACGCTGACCTGTTAACGTGTCGATTAATTACACGCCAAACTACTATACGGGCGTGGCCAGCTAACCGTAGGGTGTGGTAAAAGTCAGGAAACATAGTTACTGCTGGTAGGAGCCGTTATTTTCGCAGTCGCAGGCAATTTGACATCGAAACTTCATTTCCAATTATTTTTGCACCTTATAAAATCCACGTGTTCCTACGATTCAAGAATCACTGCACGATACACCGCTGCGAAGACGCGCGGTACGTACAGAACGAAAGCAAAAGAATTTTACTCGTTTTATACCTCTTATTCTTTCCTATACACGAACTAAGAAAAGAGATGCCACGCGTCCTTGTACGAAATTTGATTTACTTTACTGTGTATATTTACCAACTACGTTATTAGCGTCGACGTCGCATTCGACTTTTCGCAATATCGTATTCGTTCGAAAGAACGCGAACACGAGGCCCAGCTTGCCGTTCAAATTTGCGCTTTGCGACTCGCGTGTAACGTGCCTAAGGTGTTGCATTGGATGGCCGCGGGCTAACTCCGTGAACCGGACACACGCGTAAAGAAAAGAAACGAATTTGTTAAACCCGACGTTGCAACCCTGAAACATTCAGCGAAAAATAATTTACAACGCAGGGGCTGAGAAAAGCGATAGATAATTCGATAAGATAATGCTCCATCGACTCGAACTATCGGGATCTCTTTACGACTAGGCTGCGAAAAGGATAAGGATTACGCAAACAGTACCATCTTCGGAACGCCACGGATCGTAAATATCTGACAGGTTAATAGAGAAAGACGTGGGCGTGCACGTAGATGCGTTTACAAGGTAGATGTCTTTCACAGTTACCGTACATCATCGGGTAATTTATTTCTCACCGGTTACGCGCCGTCACCGGAATAAATCCTCACGAATATATTATATATATATACGCACCTACTGAGACAAATGATAATAAAATAACTATTCCGCGGTTAAAAGCGAAGCGATAAGTTTCGATCAATTACTTCCCTTAATCTATTTCTCGTCCTCTTAATCTCCGTGATTATTTGTTACGTTCGTTCGAGTCGTTCGCTTCGTTTCTACTTAACGTCGCGTGGACGAGATGTTGTTTACGTCGATGAGAACTTGCGAAAGGTAAAATCGAGTAGTAGCGTGATTGGTAAATAAGAAACGGCAGAAATAAACGGAATACGTAATACTGTAACAGTCCGCTTTACTTCCTTTCCTAATATGGTAATGATACGCTTATGACAATATCAATCGTTACCTGCGGAATTGAAAAGCGACGATAAACGTAGAAAGTTTGTTTGAAATATAACGTGTTACGTTATATTCTCGCCAGTTTAGCCAACGTTTTCTTCCGTCGTATCGAACCGAATCTTCTTTGTTTATCTATGTGAATCTTGTATTTTTATTCGAAGCAAAGAATTATGTCGATCGAGTCTGATGCGGTGAATCGTAGAAAATCAAATGTTTAAATAGATGGTCGCTTTATACTTCGGCATCGCAAATTTACACATAACGGAAACTTTGGCTTACCATCCATTGGCAAATGCGGCGATTGGTAAACGTTAGGATGTTCGGGGCCATCGTGCTTGAAAAAGGCATGCGGCGATACAAGAGTAAGAGATCCAGCTCACGTTCCGGGCAAGAGAAACGATTTCTACAAAGCCTATTCGCATCGTGAGAATATACTTCAAATTATCGCCCGGCAAGCGCCATGAAAGGTGCCTGCCCCGTCAGATTCAACCGGTACGTCAATCGATAGAGTCTCGCAAAACCCAGGCTGAAACTCCTATCCTTAAACGGTAGAAAACGATGTTCCCGAGATTTACGATCGATACGATACGAGGGAAGAACGAAGCATAGGTTCGTTGGCGAACGTAACGATCCATGCTCGCGTTCGCGAAGCTGCGTAACATCGATACACGTATTTGTTGGCCCGCGATGGCAATGTGAGATTAACAGTGCGATAAATTGTCAATAGGGATAGAAGCAATCGCGATTTATCGTTGTCGGAAGCGAAAATGGGCGACAACTTACGGGTGACCCGACTGTGACGTCGATTTATTCCTTTGAATCTGACGAATAACGACGAAAACAGGCGACTGTGCGATATATGCGGAACGGATTGAGCGGGTGGGCAAAAAACAAAAAAAAAAGAATGGACAAATTAGCAAATTACAAAGCCGAGCAAAGTATTTTAAAGGGAGTAATTTAAATATAATAACGTAATAACGATGAAAATCGGCTCGCTTGCCGCGTTGAAACTTTGAATACCGGTAGACTTCGTCGTCCCGTTCGTGAAAAAAAAAAAACCCCTATCACACAATTGAATATATTTAATGCCTTCGAGATTTTCGCGATTAAAGTTCCGACATTAAAATTAGAGGCGACGTCGCGGAACAACTACGATCGTAGCGCGTTAAACAACGATCAAATATTACGTTATGAATTAAATAAGAAATAAATTTAACGTGCCAATCAACGATAGTCAGAAAATAAGAATAATTAATGCCACTGTAAAAAGAGGGGAAAGGGAAAGCAACTAGGAAAAGTGAACGAATCGTTTCTCGGAAATAGCGGAGAATCGCGTGCATCTGGAGAATGGATCTAGTGGATGTTGCATGGATAAAAGGAAATGGCAAGGAGTAGGCATAACGAAGGCGAAAGGAATCGAGAGAACAGGTAGCGGATATACGACAGTTGAATCGACGCGTAACAGACGGTAGTCGACGATTCTTAACAAATTCTATGTACGAACCAAAGGGCAATTTTCTACCGTGATATTGTTACAAGACCAACCGGCAGAGAACCGGTGTACATGCGATTATTATGCTGCACGTTATACCGGAACTGGTATTATTTTTTCATCCCGTCTCGAGGAAAGCCTCGCCGGGAGTGTGGGATCAACATGACCTGATGCGCGTACATCATATCACGATGTCTGATCTTCGGTCGGTACTACGGCGATACGATGTATCATTCGCTCAAGTTCAGACAAGCTTAATTAATTAACGATATGATTCCGTAATAGAATAAGCCGCGGCTCTTTTACCACATCTCATTAACAAGTACGAGAAATGTGATTTAGCACGGAACTAGAATTTCATCAAGAATAGCTATAATTGGGCTATAATAGATCCATTTTTCGAAAATTTGATGAAACAACAGGAGACGACAAATACTTTAACGATCGAATCCTCGAATTTTTTTTCTTTTTCTTTTTTTCTTTTCTTCTTTTTTTTTTTTTTTTTTTTTTTTTTTTTTTTTTTTTTTTTTTTTTTTTTTTGAGACCGAAGAGGAACAAGACAGTACTCGTATCGTTGTATCGCTGAGACATAAATAAGTATCAATGTAACGGAATGGAGAGAACGGAAGATCTTGGAGACTGAAATTATTCGAAATTCGCCCTTTATATCGTTTCGCGCTTCATTTTTTTCCCAACGTGCTTTTTTTGCAAAACCTAGCGGGCTTGTTACCGGTCGCACACTATCGATCGCTCGATTCGCTACAGTAAATATCGTAATCGGTATTTTAGTCTCGCTACTTTCACCATCGCTTCCATCGATACCTGTAAAACGGTAAAACCACACTCTCGTTGCATCTTGCGCTTTACGTTATTCCACGAAACAGGACGGAATACGTACGCGTATATAAAACTAAAAATTTCAAATAGCAACGTGTCGTACTCTCGTTTTGTTTGATTCGTCGATCGATTCGTTTTCGCATCGCTTTGATCGACGTATTTGATTTTCGATATTTTCACGTTGTCCGAAATACGCACGGCCCACGGTAAACGCGGCGATGCCTTGTATCGGATGAAAAAGGAAAAAGCCTGAAACTTCGTACTACGTCGATTCGATAATTCACTTAATACCGTTAACATCGACGGTAAATACAGACGTATTATTACGTATACACAAACCGAGATAGGAGTAGCGTGTGTGTATTAAATTCGTTGCCGTTTGCTCGCCAATTAACGATTGCCATTCTACCAGGATATACGAGTCTCTGCCGTAATTTCAATTACGCAGGGCGTCGCTTGTTTGATGGCTTTTTGCAGCACAGAGGAGCTATCCAGAGAAAGATTAAACAATTGCGCCTGAACCCTAGCCTACAGTGAGACTATTTTAATTGATCGAACGAAAATACTTTGTGGAGTGTAGATGCACCTTTTGAAACGACGCGAATACGATAGACTTTGTTTTTGATCAAACGAAGAATATCATAGCGTACACGCAAGTGTACTATTTGATCGGATAAATTATTATATCATTGAATGATCGGTTTGTAAATTTATCTGTTGCGTTGTTAATCGAGGATACGTTCGGAAAAATGGCAGCGAAAGTACAATGACCGATACTAACCTCAAACGCCGAACATTTTAATCATTTTCAAGGCCGATCTAAAAGTCGGCGGACAAATCCGAAATTCCTGTTTAAAAAAATCGAAAAAGCAGACGAACAAATTTGTAACCTACAAACGAGCAAATTAATCGTGTATGATATACGGTAAATCTCTAAATGATACCAACTAATGGTACGTTAATGCGTACGTTTTGTAATATCCATTTACTTTTTCCTTTTTCGTCGCTTTATGAATTAACGAAAAATAATTTGGATCATAGTTGCAAAAAATTCTGTGACTTTGTCTAGATTGGCTATACATAACTATAAAAAGAGATCGCTACAAATTTTTTATATAACGCAGGGAGAATTATTTAATCAATCCCCCAGGAGAAAAGCTTTAATAAAGACAATCGGCATATCTAATAGCATGCACGTAATAGCGTTAATATAGACGTATGAAAGGCGCAGAACGATGGCCATGTTGTCAGGATTAAAAAAAGGTAATTTTGCGAGCCAAATTACACAGGTTAGTTAGTTCCCTTAGGGAGCCGCGTTAGGACGAAGGGTAGCGGATTTTCCAACAAACATGCTATCATATCACATACAGCTGGTATAGCTGATACGTATCCCTGATGCTTTCCACAGAAACATTCGATTCTCCTAACTACGGTACAACGTTCGATTTAACATACACAGTACATGCTCGCGCATTCGTTTCGACATTCCTGTGCGCCGCTCTTATTTTGAATTGGACGCGTACGAAAATTATTTTGCCACACGTACACAGGCACGATCCGTTTCATCCTTTTCGTCGAATTAGCGAGTGGAATGTGCGAAAAGCTTGATCGAAAAGCTGGAAATTTCTTATTACGATGTTGAATTTGCTTAAGATTTAAGAACAAACGAAGAATAACGAATCGGATCTGCGTTAACCCTTGCAACATCTAATGAAGTTTAACAAAAAGTTTCTCTCGCTATGCGTTAAATAAAATATTAAAGCATCGATGATACCGTACAAAAAAAACCGCTCTTCGTTCTAACCATTGTCTCTACAACCCCGCCCCACCCCCACCCTACCTTCCTTCCGTATCAACAATAGAGCAATCTTAAAATTTGTCAAGGCTCCATGTACATAACAGACTGACGATCGATCGAGTTTAAAATTTCTCTTAAACGTTTATTAAAGAGAGGTAAATAAACTCGAACACTCGTGCGATTAATCATCTCGTAGTCTGACCATAAATATAATAGTTGTAACGAATAGACTGTGTACTCGAGCGACCTACGAGGTGGAGAATGTTTTATATCATCATCGTCAACAACGACCGATTCTGCATTGCCAACAATTAAGGCACAGTGCTACGATAATTTATCGGCAATAAATTTTTCCATAATTCGAGGCAACAGGGCTGCAACATAATTGGGTCGTAAGGTAAGTACAGCCTGTCCCGTAGCACTGCTGCGCCTTTCCGTTTGGTAATATTCTTTCAAGCAGCCTCCTCGTTCGCGATAAATCCAATGGCAGGATAAAAAATACCGATGGAATTCATAATACGATTGTACGAAACATGTGAACTCTCGGGGAAATGAAGTTTTACGTTATATTCGATCGTTCGATCGCCATTTAACTGCACGACGAAACTGGTGCTTTCGATCGGCGGGTGAAGAGTCATTGAAAATTGCCACGGCCTAGTTTTTGCTCGTTATAACTTCTTGTAGAGTAACGTTGAAAAGCATCGATGAGAAGCCGAAAAAAAAAGCTCGATTTCCATGGAACCATATCGTATCCTAAGACTTACCGCATACGGATCTCGCGCATTTTCGTTAAATTATACATTTTCACCGCCTTTCGAAATCGAACCTCTCGACGAAATTGATTACGCGCCTCGCTCGTAAAACGAACATGGCCCATCCAATCCTGCAAGGATTTTATTCGTTGCCACGCGCTACAAGCGGCCACGTGCAGTGAACCCGTCGACTGTCACACCATCTTCGCCTATCTTCGCCTATCTTCGTAAACAAAGGAACGCCGTTTCCGAGTAGTTAAACGTCGCGCCTAGTTACACAAGAAAATGCATATCTGATCGAGAAACATTTCGGCTTGCGTCTCCTCTATTTCTCTGAAACATGATCGAAACAGAATTGCAGCTATCTAAATGGATTTCACGCCATTTTCCACCGATCCTTCGACACAGTGACAGTTATGCGTCGTTCGCGGTTTACGCGTACAGCCACCATGCATACGTATGTACGTTCTCACGTGTCGTGCAACGTTCGAAGCACGTGTATACACGCGTGATTGCACGTGGTTAAATTAACATTTGACGGACGATCTATCCGCACAGTGACAGACACGCGAGTAAGGCAGCATCCAGGACACGGACATCTCTTCCACGGAGAAAATCTGAAAACACGTTTACGCGTAAACTGGTATCGACAGCTATATAAGAGATATGATATACTCGGACTTACAGATTATCGCTTATTGTGTCTGTTTTACATCGTATATGTATTTATGTACATCGTATATTACAATAAGATTTAACAGACGAGAATCGAACGTCCCGAAAGGAGACGCGTATCAATGACGATAATTATTCCACAGCTGTCGAACTATAAGCAAAGTGCCGGGGCTCGTTTAAAACACGAATCGAGATCCTCGAGGACTCGAGGAAACGTTCGTGCGCGTTCGTAGCACGATGAAAAATCTTATTGTATTCGTTACGCGTAAATTTTGCCTCGTAGCGCGAAGATCGATATGCAAATGTATCAGGATGCTCATGTACCGGAGCGCTCGTGCTTCGGTTTCACTTTACCATGACTCACGATCACGTTACTTTATTTTATACGGACTCGCGATGAGTCATGTGTAATAGTCTTTGACCAAAATTTACGTTCCCTCGACTTCATTTTAATAAGATAAAAAAGATGATCGCCGACATTTATGTATCCTTACTTTTCGCAGTAACAGCTGAATAAATAAAGTTGCGAGTGAACAGTTATACGATAAAAGAGAGGATATATTGTAAAAAGAACGTGAAAAATGTATAACCATCGGGCGACCAGAATTTTATGATTAGTAGATAGTCACCTATGTTTAAGAATCCTGCGTACATGCTAAATCGAGTCGTAAAAGCTCGAAGAGTATGTATGTACTTTGACAGATACATGCACGTATCGCGAAACGTACGTTGCCACAAGATATTAAAAGTACGCAAACTTTTCAGTTCGTTTATCGTCTCGTGGCTTTTTTCTTAATGACGATCGGCTACGTTTCCCAGGCAAGATCAAATAAGCGGGATAACGATAAGAAAGCACAAGCAGCGTTCCATTCGAAAACGAATGTTGAATAAAAAAAATATTTGAGAGACAAGCCCGACTCTATCCCGGACCTATCCTAAACCTAGATAAGACGGGACTACTGATCCAAGAGATCTGATCCCTAAAACTAGCTGTAAGATCGAGTGGTCACCTATATGTATCGACGAAATTACTCGCGATCATGAACGTTGATCTCGACAAGATATAAACCGATGGAAATCGGTGAGACTGTTCCTTACAATTATAATTGTACTAATAATAATAATAATAATAATAATAATAATAATAATAATACGATATTTAATAAACATACCCTTATTTCTAATCGATCTTAATATTTAGCTATCTATTATCTAGGTAAAAACGATCGTGCTATAGGTAAGAAAGAATACTTTTAACCAGACTATGAATCGGCAAAGCTTGGTAAAAATTCACGCACCAAGCTTACGCGATATTATCTGCTAGTAAGTAAATTCACGAAAATCGATAACGAGAAACTAGCTGATGTCCGTAATCGTATTACGAAAGTGATTCAGAAAATCGCACCTGCGTGTACATAACTTTTGACCTATCTACGGTACATATTATAATTTATATTTACAATTTGTATGTACAGTTTAGTTTCTTATCAACGTTTGTTCAATTTCGACGCAAAGGCTATTCGTGACTTTGCAACGAGACGAGAGGGCACCGTTCCCCCCCCCCCCCCGCCCCCCGTGACATCGTCAAATTTGTAATTACCTTGATGAGAACAAGCCAAACATGCGCGAGGCATCGAACGAGAGACGTTGGCGAAATTTCATACCGTCCGGCTTGCGGGCCATCGCACCTGGCAGACCTGCGTGCAGCTATTAAACATAGGCACGTACACATCGGTCGGACAGTCGAGCATAGCGCGCGAATAAGTTTCGAGTAATTTCGGTTCGTGTCGAACACGAAACGTTCAATTAATTTCTTGTCGTCGTCGTCGCTCGCGTATCTGTAGTACGTGCTGTATCTGTAGTACCCGGCTCGTTAATTAACTTCAACGTCCGCCCCCTCCCCGCCATTACCTAGTCGTCTATCAGGATGCAAAGTATCTATTAGCCAGACCTATCCTTCGCCTTCGTTGGGTAATAAACTCGGATAATTATCGCCATTACGGTGTACGCGTGCACCTTCGCTCGGAGTTGACGACGCCGCGCCGCGCCGCGCCGCTTCGTGAACGGTGTTCGAAAAACGCTTCGACATGCTCGAGATGTCGCGATCGCGACGCACGTGCGTCGAAAATGCACCGAACCTGACCAATTATCGGATTTTGTCGTTGTCTTGTCCAACCACGGCCGATCATCTTTATTCGCCGTATATAGCGCTCCGCCTGCCGATACGCTTCGTCTCCCTTAATGATCTTTTGTGTACAGACGGCGCGAGTCCTGGTAATTGAAGCGGCGCGAACAATTCCATAGATAACAAATTACCGATCGCCGGGTGATTAGAATCGCGTGGAAACTGACGAGGCGATCTTACGCCTTGCTTTTTAAATTTAATTAATACCAGATGTGTAACTTTCAACAGAGTAAACACGATTCCCTTTTTCACTTTTCCCTGTTTTTTTCTTTTTTTTTTTTTTTTTTTTGCCGATTATTTATTCGGTCGATCTAGACAGAGCTGTTTCAAATTCGATTATAAGCTTTCCTCTTTAAACGTAAGTTATAAAAATGGAGAAGTAGCAGTAGCAGTAGTAGTAAACGTTGCCGTCGTTGCTTGAGAATTCCTGGAAATTTCAGTCTGGCTGAAAGAAATGCTTCAGATACACAGCCGTTCTAAATCGGCAGAATTTAGATTCCGGAAGAAACGTAATCGATCGCAAACGACTTTAACCCGGCTATAACTTGATTTCATCTGGAGCGCATGTGCGCGTTAAGTGTCCTCTTGATTTTTAAACGAGGCAAATGCTCTCTACGTGACCGATTATTGCATCGCCTTGCCTAGCGGGTTACCTTCGAGCGTTTCATGTTTATCCCGGACGCTCGTGCTCTCTCGTCGCAATTTCTTCTATCCGTCTATCCCCGTCTATCCGTTTACAGTGTCTAACTGGTTTCCTCGAGAACCGACTGACGAGCGTCGCGACAGATGAAAAGAGCGGCGAGTGTCGTTAAACGAGTTAAACCTCGAGACGATCAGTGCGGAGGTTAACGAGATCTTGATACTTTGCATAGTGTGTTCACGTCGCAAAGAATCCTCTTGCTGAATTACCACACCTTGTCCAATCTTTTCACGTAAGAAAACTGCGCGCACGCGCCTCTCTGCTCTATATTCGTTCGCACCAAACCGCATTCACCGCTGGACCGCGATCTCTCTCGGCATAAATATATGCCGTCAGACGAATAGCGAACGATATCCATGCACGAGTGGAACCAGCCTGGTAAATATCGTTTGACAGGGATCAGCTCTTACTACGTATCTCGACGTGACGGTACCTCGATTTGCATAAGATGCCGTCGTAAATCACGGACGGACGGTTTGGCCCGTGCGTAACGCGCGCGTACTTCCTCGTAAACGACGCGTAATACCGGAAACGCTAACAAATTATTCGTCGTAGCTGTCTACAAAAGCCGTGTACAAATTGACCGTACGAAATTATATCGCAGATCGAACGAAAAGCCTGTCTATTTAATTGTACATCTGCGTTCTGCTCGTTATTTTCACGAATTGAAAATTATTACCGTAAGAATTGCTTCATTCTTGGATAAACCGCATAATCGATAGAATTCTCATTCTCCGTTTACAGAACACCTAGGCAATCTCTTTTTCGCCCTTTCGAGAAACAAGGTAAACAACAAGGTTTTTAGCAAACGGAATTTTCCTCTCGATTTTTGTCAAAGGTTCCGCCCGGCCGGAAGACGAAACCGGACGACAGATTGCAAGACGCTAGAACGTCGCCCTTACCTCGATACAGCAAAGAAGATCATGCGCGTGTATTTGCGTACGTTGTAGCTAGATATCTCTTTCTAGTTGGAAAATCGAACGGTGTTTCACAATGTAGCGAGTTTACATCGCAGTTGGAATCGGCATCCGTTCGTGAGACGATTTTGTCAATGCGCGCGTGTAAAAAGATCCAGCGGTAAAAGTTGATTCTTCTTCCTATTCGCACAATTTGTTCAAGCAAACTTACAAGCTGTACAAGATAAGAACAATTCTTGCCACTATCGCCAATGCGTTGACATTAACGGCGTAGTATAAAAAACAACGGCGATAAAATCAGTTTCGTAATAATTAATCGATCCGATTCTTGGAACGTTCGCGGCAGAAAACTATTTTGAAACGTCGAGAAATTCGTAACAGAACTCCTCCCTCCGATCCTATTATCCATTCTCGTTCTCTTTATTATAAGCAGAAGCAGCTCTTCGAAGTTTACGATAACAAAAGCCTGTTTCCTTTCACATTTTCATTGGTTCCCGGCACGTACCGTATACAGCGAACCTTTATGGCCGGATTGGACATCGTACGCGAGTACGTATCGTGAAATTAAGAAAACTGAAGGCCGTGTTCGCGTTCGAGCCGAGAACGGATTGAGTAAACACATTAAACAATTTCAACGAGGTAAAGGATAAGTTGACCGTCTCGTTCGTCTCGGTTTGCCTTTGTTTGCCAAACTGCGGCGCGGCACATTCGGTCATTCGGAAGTGAAGCCTTCGTAATTCTATGTAACTTGGCAATTACATTACTTCAAAATTGTAATTAATATATTTTTGAAATCTTACATTATCCAATTGACAATGTTCCATTATATCTTACCAACACCGATTTACCTTTCGAACGATTCGTTAGGTTCCTTCGATATACCGATAGACATACGTAAACGGTTTCAGTAACAAGTTTTAATCGAAGCAAGAATCGTCCGAACCATATACATGCTTTTCGCAATTGTACAAATTTGTCGATTTCAGTTTGAACTTATTCGATTATGCCTACAGTTAAATCTTAAATACCGGGAAACTATTTGCAAAACGCGTCGGAACGAACGTCAAAGTCGAGTTGCGGCATCAGAATCTTTTATAATCGTAATCACAGGCTGGTACCAATAGAGTTCATTGTACGCCGTCAGCGACGCGACGTGACTTCCGTTTGTACCTTTGTAGATACGACAGAAGCCACGTTGGTGAAATAACAGAAGAAGGAAATAAGAGAGGAACTTGGAGATAGCGTCAGAAATTTCCAAAGTCGGACCATTGTCGCATATGTCTCATCCAAAATCTCCTTTCGATTTCGACGCGACATTAAGCGACGCGACTTTAAGCGACGCGATTGTAAGTAACTTGCGGAAAACTAAACTAAGTAACTTGAAAAAAAAGTTGCTTGAAACGAACGCGAGTCTGTTTAATTATTTCTGATAGAGGACGATACAATCGTAAGGATAGATACGCGTATCGTATAAAGTTTTACATCTACAAATAAGAAAGATCGCGTAGCATCGCGCGAGACAGTGAGCGGAGGAGGGCAGAAGCAAAGCTACCACCAGAAACCTTGGCGATATTATTTCAAAGAGAAAACGCCCGCGATAGGAGATTTATCGAATCTAGAAACATCGGAATCGTACCTAACATAAACGCAATTGAAATACGCCTACGCGGCGCTCGAAACCAGAAGACAGCAGCGACTATCTTTAGATTACTATATCAAACTGTCGGAAATTAGGTTTTTCGTAACGTTTGTTACGATCCACGTCAGCCGTATTGATCTCGATCGTTGATCTACGCGATGAATCGAGTAACGTAAATCGATCGAAATATAACATCTACAATTTCGTAATGCCTTACCGAACGCAAGTACTTCCATTAGTACTGGTAATTAGTAAATCAGCTTACAACATTTTGCAAATTTTCAAGTGGAACCGCTTAAAATTTATATTCATAAATCTTATTTAACGAGTTTCGGTATAATGGAACAACTTCGAATGTATCCGCTAAATTGTTTACATTTTCGCGAGAAATTTATATATCGTTGAACGATAAGGATATTGAACGAGCCAATGAACAGACACCGTCGACTTAGAACTATGCTCCGTAGCTGTGTAAAATTCTCATCTAGGCGGTTCCATTCGATCGCGTTTGTTTGGTCAATTAAACCGGTATCAAACGAGTTTGAGAGATCGATCGAGAAAGTGGTTCGAGTCGGTCGATTTATCGTACACCTGCGCCTAACATCGATGTTGCAATTTCTATCCGTGTTATCACAATTGTGCCCCTACGATGCGTAACCTATAGCGCGATCGATACGCCAAACAAACAGAAAATGAACAGGCAACGACGAAATTCTAGATAATTGATCAATACTAGGATAAATCTGGTTTAACTTGGTTGCATTCAACGCGATGACGCGTTAGCTATAACGCGGCTTGACACGAATATCGTTGATATAACGATTCTATCGTCAATCCCTTCCTTCTTAATTAGAACGTACGGTCTTCGAATTGGGAATTTTTAAGAACGAACAAAATTTCTAACCGAGCAAGACTGACACGAGAATCAGGTTAAAAGTGATTTAATGGACGACATCGAATGGAACTCGACGGTAATAATAATCATGTTTGGCGAAACGCAATACGATTGCGCGACAAAGAGAAACGACCATACAGATAGAAAATAGAAATTACAGGAGCGTGTCAATTTTTAAGCGACGCGCCGCGCCTGTGTACTTGTCTATACGTATAATGCAATATAATACATGCTGGTGAAACACTGGTCGGTATCGTAACCTAAAATTAATCGAGCGCTCGCGTAACGCGAAAAGTAAACCAACCAATTGCAATATGCTCGCGCGTAACAATGCCCACCTATGCTTGCCGACGAATGCAGATAATTCACGCAGCAATTTCGTTATCCTGTTAAATAACGTATCTGTGTCAGCGCGGGCCGATTTTTTCGTTACTCGAGCGATATCAACGTAACGCGTAGATATATACGCGTGCGTTATAAAACGACTGTTGCAAATGTCAGTGAAACGTTCATTTACGAAACCGGTACGCAGTCGCGTGAATACAAGTACGTATTTTGTCGTACGACCGATCACGATTATCCACTTTTCGCCTATACTTTTTCGATCGACGCGTTTCGTCGCACGCGTTTATATATTTTCGTGGTCCGTCGTGAAAATCTCTTTAACGTACGAGATTGTTGCCTGTCGCGTTAGCCCGATCTCATCTCCCGTATACTCTCTTGCCAATCTTAGATACAAACCAAAATCTCGTTGGCTTTCAACGTGTTTGAATATTTGAACATCGGGGCCAGGAAAATTGAAATTAATTTAAAATTTAGCTTGAAATGCACATTGGTAAAATAATACGATATTCTATCGATACGTGCGACTCGTGGCAAACTGATTAAAAGAATCTATTCAAAAATTACGACCGTCTAATCGTAAGTTCGAAAATAAAATTGCTATTCTATCCTAAACGGGATATATAAAAAGCACGATCGTCAAACGTGAAGGGTAAGAATCGTTGGGAATTGGTTCGATCGTTCGGTAGCTGAAGAGAGAAGAAGAAAGCTGGTGGTATCTAAGCGGTCGCGATCCGAGTGCCGCGCCGCGTCGTGAACCCGGGTTCAAGCTTTACGATCCCGCTTACAGCTGGACTCGTCACGATATCATTTATTAGGAACACCAATGCAATTACACAATGAAGTAGTAAAGGCAATAGTCGCGATAAACCTGGCCTGTCGATTCGTTCGGAAACGCGGCATGCTGTATACATGAACTTCGGACGTATCGGACGTAGTGGGCATCGAATCGTTATAAATCATATAATAAATCAATTATTTATGCGCTGCTCGCGGAGAGCAGCGTAACGGCTGCAGATCGTAATAGGACTAAAGGGAAACGTGACTGGGAGCATCGTATTTTGCGCGCGTTACAGCTATAAGTCGATCGTCATAGTTACTTAAGTTCTCTTAAGATCATCATACTCTAATGCTATCGCCACATAGCCAAATATAACTCGTTTAAGCGATCGCGTGTGCGCTATCTTCGCGGTGTATTCTTTCCGTTTCACAGAAGCAAGCTCGCGTTACACGATAGTACATAAGATGAATAAAAAGTGCGATATCCATCCTTCGAGTACAACCGAGAAATCAATCATATTACAAGTGTAAAAAATAACGCTGCTAATACGTGAAACATTATTTTATTTGTACTGTACTGCTGCTATAACGTTTGTTGAGATCTAAACTCTTCATTCGCTGATGCGGCATATACGCTCATAGGTATTATGATAAGACCGCTCAACACACGGATTAGCCTCTAATCGGAAAAATTAGAAACTGCGCGAAATCGAGCATCGTAGATCAAAGAAAGAGGAACCGTACGAAGCAAGTACTGCCCGAACTTTGGTTCATTGTAAAGAGATAAACACGCGCTTGAAAAGTGAGTAGTTTCGAGCAAAACGGAACGTGTACAAAATGCACGGTACGAGGAACGTTCATTCGCTGGTCGATCGAAAACGGCAGGACAAAGTGGGTAGGTTTTCGCGTTTCCATTCAAACAGGAAACATCGGAAAGTGAAAGGAAACAGAGAAAAAAAGTCAACGAACGATAGGTTTAAACGTCGCTCTGATGACTCATTCGGAAACGAGATCTCCTAATTGTTTCAAGCACCGTGTAACGAGCAGTCGTTCAACGATTCATCGACGCTGGTCCACCAGACGCTCGAGCCTGGTCTCCGTGCGAAACACGGGACACGCGCCGCCCTCCATAGCGATTTATTGCACCTAGCTCGATACATATTCATCGCGTGTGTTTCAAAGTTTCAACGTCAACTATTCCGGCTCGTTTGGAAAACGCGTTGCCGGTAACCGGTAACTCGGCCTGAAAACCAACTTTGACGCGGAACAGGCTGCCAAGGTCGCAAAAATCAAACATCGCCACATCCTATGGAGATCGATGGGGAAAAAAAGAAGAAAAAAAAAGAAAAAATGCTTGACGACGTTAGCGCTCGTGCTATTGCTAGATGACTATCGATGAATGCCATCCAAGCGTGTTTTCTCGCTTGTTCCTGCTTTCGTTCGATCGATCTAGTTTCGTACGCAGAGTAAACAATTGCGTAACTGATCGCTACATACTCGCTAAAAGAAGTGAAATTCGCAACATTGAAACGTACGGTTACTTCCATCATCTGTAAATGCTCGATAGCAAAATTCAAAATAACGTGACACGCATGTACGTACGATAACGCGGCAAAAGAAAGCTTAAGATCACATAGTTACGTACACAAGCGTTAACAATTTTCTTTTCCACTGGACGTTCTGTACGCACGTGTCAATAACTCTCTATATTCCGAAACATATGTATCTGTATATTTGCATACACAATTACCCCAATTCTATGCTTATTTAATTTCGAATTTTCAAATAATTTAGTCATTTAATCGGATAATCTTTTAAACTATCTACGTTTAAGTAATTAATTTTCCACGCGCTATCGCGAGTACTCGAAATACCTACAGTCTTGTTGATATCCTCGATCCCTTTTTCCTTCACGTTTCCATAAATATTCATCTGTCCGATTAATCTTTACGCTCTCGATGACCGCAATATCATCCCCCTATACTTTTAAATTTCAAGCAAAAACTATAATTCTTGGACAACCCTGCTTATCCTTTGGTCACCCTGTGACCTAGAAATGGGCGTTGGAATATTACGTAACCCGACGCTTGCCAGTAACAACAACTTCGATACACGAATTTCATCGGGCTGGTGAAACGCACAATTTACCATGTGTCGGATAAACAACTTACGAACAATAAATGTAGTCTGCTCGAAATAAATGAAAGGTTCGCGTGCTTAAAGGATCGGTGGTAAGGTAAACGAACGCTAATACAAAAGAAACATTCTTCGGTTGGGAAGATGAAGAAAACGTTCTTCGTCTGTCAACTTTGTTTACCGAGAGATAAACGCCCGAGAGCCTATCGTGAAATACAAAGTATAGGATATCCCTGGGACGTTAGACGTTAGACGTTAGACGAGAACAGGGGATTTCCGTCCGACCAACGATGACAGGCTCCCACTACATTTGTTGTTATGCAACGAAGCGTGTGGACCCGGCTGAGTGCCGGCTAGCGAAATGAGCGAAATAGCGTTCTCGTGCGGCAGAGCGCACGTGCATCTCGAAGGTTCACTGTACCAGACACTTTTGTACACACAAACGTACATAACCTCCCTCCTCGTCCCTCTCGACAGTCATTCGTTTAATTTTATCCTTTCCTCCCCGTTATTTAGCAAGAAGTCGCGGACCTCCCGTGCATACAAAAGATTTGCTTTTAAAAAGGAAAATCGTAAGATAGAAAGAAATCGTACACTCACCACAGACGTTCAGCCAACCCTCGACACGGCAAGGATACTCCAGTTTCATCGTAGATCGTTGCAGCCGAACACCGAGTGCCAAAGATATGCCACACAAGTACACTCGTCACATAAGAAAACGAATGGAACAGCCCGTAGTCAGGACGTGCTATCACTGTTAAACAACATCCGCGACACACATTCTCCCGTACATTGACACGATGCTAGAGAAACCGATGTATTTTTGAATCTGACACGGGGACGCGCGCACACAAAACAATATACGAAATCACGAGGAAAGTAAACGTAGAAATGTCGTTTCTCCGACCGCGAGCATACACACTGTCTGCCGTTGCGCGCGCCTTAACTGTCTACGCGCGATCCACGCACACCGGCGAACAAATCCGAACTAACTCAACAAACCCTCTCACGTCCTCGTTGTACTGTTCTTCTCTCTCCTTCTCTCGCGTGTCGCTTCGTCGCTAGCCCCTCTCGCTTTCAGGTGGTGCACTCGCATCTCGTATATTCTTTTCGCATAATTACTTCGACCATTTTCTTCGTTTCAACTAGCAATTTCTCTCGAACGATCGATTCGTTATTTCCCTAGAAGAAACATTAATAGATCGAACGTACGTAGCTTTTCAATTGACATTATTCGATAATGGAAACGAAATTCGATTTTCGAGATAAATTCATGTCCCATGATTCGATATATCGAAAGTACGAATTAAAAGAACCGACTTTGCTGACATCTTAATTACAAAAGCCGGTAGTCCAGCTACAAAAATACGATCTTTACGATATCTTACATATATTATAATTTTACCTAACAATCATCATCAATAAATATTATTATAATCTGTCGTAAATGTTATTATAATCTGAAAAAATATAATTTCCCATAATAACACGCAACGCTCGATATTTTATTACGAACCATTTAAGCAACTTTTAGCATTATTTTACAATTTTACTCCTTATGTTTATTATGTACACGATTACATACATATGGGCAGTTTTATATATTCTCGCTACATCGATCGTGAACATTTTTTTTATACAGTATCTACGCGATACACGATATTCTGGCTTGCCCACTGTCAAAGTATTCATTGCCAAATCCACGTTAAATCACACGAAATCCTTCTTCTTTATACCACTTGTCAAATACGAATGAATTGATTTACACGAGACAACTAATCTGATAAAATCTGTAAATAAAGAGGATAATTTTTATTAAACACTTACATTAGCAATAGCGGTCCAATCTCAGTGTCATCGATTCGAACGAAAGAACGTTACTATAGATAATTACCGACTATAAGATAATTCTAGAATTATCTATTCGTTCGGTTCTCAACGCCACCTAGTAAGCACATCTACAGTCAGTCACTAGCAAAATGGCGCTCAAGGGACAAGTTGGTCAAAGTGAGTAACAAAAAATAATGTAACTCCCTGCGATATACGCAAAATTTTCAAATTTCTTTGTATTCTAACATCGAGACAGCCTTGTAAATTTATTTCACATTAAGGTCATATCATTTCCGTCACTGTCAGAATCCGTAACCTCCAAAAGGGCGTATATGCTGCGATGATTTCATCGTTTATGAAGCGGCTGCTAGATAAAAATGTCAAACTTATGTTTCAGAATCGCGTTGCACTCAAATTTCATACAAAATAGAGACTTTATTGCGCAAAATAACATAGGTTGTTAACACGCATACTTACCAATCTCTTAATATATTGATTCTAAAAGTTTACTTTGTTCATATTCTATCTCAATAAATATTATACTATAATGTCACAAAATCTGAAATCAATCATCTTCATTTTTGGCAAAAACGTGTTTGCGTTTAAAATATATATTATTCATAAACATTCGTGCTTGGACTTTTATTATTTCTACCTAAATACATAATAACTTACAAATACGGTAATTATATATCCATGCAAATTATTAAAATCATTTTTAAATACAGTAGACTGAACTATTTTAAAACGTTTCATAAATGTTTCGTAAATTTGATACTATTCGATTGTTTTCTAAAAGAGCCCCAAACGTAACGTGCCTTTCAATCGTTTCACTGCTATTACTAAGATAATATTTATTTTCTATAATTAAACGTCGCAATATCTCTCATTAAACATTACCAACAATTACTATGCATGGCGGAATTGTTGAGTCTATTATCCATACAAGTCAGTATATTGAATAATCTAATTAGTAAACCAATTTCGATGATACGATGAAACCCAAACACTCGTAACGTCCAATCAACGAAGGACTTTTCTTCTGAAATAATCATCAATGTACACCCTCCTCTCTCTATCCATTTTTTACTTACTACGTATTATTCGAAATGGGGCTCCTTGTTCTTTAGATACAATCCTGTCTGGCGTGACGTCATCGCTCGTGAGAACGATCAATACACGTCGAGAGCGCCGATAATTGTCAAATAATTACCTACACTCAGATTATTACTATTTTGACAAATATGTCTTACACGCGTGTTACAATTTTTGCTGTTAATTTGTATCATTAAAATATTTTCATTGCGTTTTTCATTAGATATATCGAAGTACGATGGGCGATGTTTTAATGCATACCGATCGAAATAGAACTGCAATCAAATGATCTTCAGGCTATTAAAAATACGTTTTTTGTATTTAGTGATACATATATATATATACATATATCATTCTGATTCTTTCTTATCATATCATTTTTCCTTATAGAGATTATGAACGAAGTGATTAAACAGAAGAAGACTGGAACAAGCGGCGTACAATGGCGTATTTTGGTAGTTGATCAACTGGCCATGAGGATGGTATCAGCGTGCTGTAAAATGCACGATATCAGTGCTCAAGGCATCACCTTGGTAGAAGATATCAACAAAAAACGGGAACCGTTACCTACCATGGAGGCGATCTACTTGATCACACCATGCAATTCGTCTGTCCAAAAGTTGATCGAAGACTTCAGCAATCCTACTAGAACTACTTACAAAGTAGCGCACGTTTATTTCACAGAAGGTACGCAGTTTCGCACTTCCCACATTAATTACATGGCAAACATTGTCATAAGAGAAACGGCCATAAATAATTATCAAGATAATTTCATTCCTATCTTGGCCACTATCTTAATATTTTCTGAACACGTTCTTTTTATTTCTCGCGTACACATGAAAGTTCATTTTCGATTTTACGTTTCTTTCACAAGATACACGTTTGATAAACAGGAAATTTAAAAAGAAATTGTACGAGAATGGACAGTCCGGTACATTCGATTTCGGTAATCCATATAAGATTCTAAGTATATCTCTTTACAGCATGCCCCGATGAGTTGTTCAAAGAATTGTGTCTCTCCCTGGTAGCTAAACGCATAAAGACACTAAAAGAGATCAACATCGCTTTCATACCGTACGAGGAGCAGGTAAAGCAAGGAAACTGTGACAGAGAAACCGAATGTTTGATAACTTTACGTTTTCCGTGGTGATGGGCACACATTCACCAACATATACACGAACAAACACGTATCATATCAACGCCGTTTACAGACACCACCCTATTCACAGCCATATGATATTTTGACTCACAGCCTACCTTCCGATTTCTCGACCAGTGATTATGACAATGTTAACACGATTATTTGACTTTATCCTTTACTCGCCTATTTTGTACAGTACTCACATACATATAAAGCACGTACTAACGACGGAATGCATTCATGCTTGCACGCGAGCAGTGTGTCCGGAGGAGCTGTTCAATGAACTCTGCAAGTCTCTCGCCGCTAAAAAGATCAAAACCCTGAAAGAGATCAACATCGCTTTCCTGCCTTACGAGTCGCAGGTGACGAACAAAAGAAAAAAAAATCTCGTAGCTGACTAGTAATAGTTGTGTAATCGTGATAGTTACTATCTCTAATTTTCTCTAGTTTTCTCGATAAACAGAACTCCTACATACGCTTCAGTTCTTTATTTTGCGGGGTAGAACGTAGGCGAAAGACTTCTATAATTACCTTACGTGTATATGTTCCTGTCTTTCCTTTCGCGTTCAAACCATTCTTTTTCTTTTCAATGCATGCAATTACCATTCCTGTTATTTATTGTTATTTTATTAACTATTTTTCTTCCTCAATATGTGTGTGTGTGCGCGCGCGCGCGCGCGTGTGTGTGTGGGCGCGCGCATGTGTGTGTGTGTATATATATATATATATATATATATATATGTATTACGCTGCCTTCGAAAATTGAAATAAAATTATGACTTAATATGTAACAACCAATGCACAGATAATATTAAAACGAGTACGTAATTAAACAGGTTTTCTCTTTGGACTCGCGTGAAACGTTCGCTTGTTTTTATAACGCTTCCTTCTCCAACTTGAGAACAGCCAATATGGAAAGAATAGCTGAACAGATTGCGACGCTTTGTGCTACTCTCGGAGAATATCCATCAGTTAGATATCGAAGGTACAATATAATATATATATTCCTCTTCTTTTGTGCATTGCCGTAATGATTAAAATGTTTTTAGTTCAGCTTGAGTTTAGAATTCGATCAAGTGTTAGATTAGCTCTTCATTGGTTCTGCATTATTTTAAGTATTCATCATTCCTACAGCGATTTCGATCGGAATGTTGAGCTGGCGCATATGGTTCAACAGAAACTGGACGCTTACAAAGCGGACGAACCGACGATGGGCGAAGGACCTGAGAAAGCACGCTCCCAATTGCTTATCCTAGATAGAGGATTTGACTGTGTCTCTCCACTGTTACACGAATTAACGCTGCAAGCTATGGCGTACGATTTGTTAGATATTGATAATGATGTCTACAGGTAAATGTAACATTTATTATCATTAATTTCAAATGATGTTTCAATATATGAAATTTTTTATAAGATTCGAAGCTTCAGCGGGGGTACAAAAGGAAGTATTATTGGATGAAAATGACGATTTATGGGTAGAGCTTAGACATCAACATATCGCTGTAGTTTCGCAGTAAGTGAAATAACGAACAAATTTATTAAAGGAAACGGTGCGATATCATTTACAAAACGTGCAATTTTTTTTTTTCTTTTTTAGGAATGTTACTAAAAATTTAAAGAAATTCACAGAATCAAAAAGAATGCCACAAGGAGATAAACAGAGCATGAGAGACCTTTCGCAAATGATCAAAAGAATGCCACAGTACCAAAAGGAATTGAGCAAATATGCAACACACTTACAATTAGCAGAAGATTGTATGAAACGTTATCAAGGGAATGTAGACAAACTTTGCAAAGTAGAACAAGTATATGTCACATATAATCCGCTTCCTTTCTCTTTTTCCTATTTTTTCTTTTCTTTTTCCTAAATTTTCACGTTAACCTATTCAACAAGTACGATATATATCATGTTTTATTAGGACTTAGCAATGGGTACAGACGCCGAGGGTGAACGTATTAAGGATCAAATGAAAAATATTACCCCGATTTTACTCGACCAAACAGTAAATCATTTAGACAAATTGCGAATTATTGCACTGTATGTTATTAGTAAAAATGGTATTTCTGAGGAGAATCTGAACCGCCTAGTTCATCATGCCCAAATATCTGCTGACGATAAACAAACTATAGTAAACATGGCAAATCTTGGTATCAATATAGTTGTAGACGTAAGTATTTTATTTTGTCAGTTGTTAGCAAATTATTTGTTCATTCTTCAAGTATATATACTTTTACATGCTCGTTGTTAAATTATTACTAATCTATCATATTACGCTTATAGGGTGGAAACCGCAGAAAATTGTATACCGTACAACGTAAAGAAAGAATTACAGAACATACTTATCAAATGAGTCGTTGGACTCCAGTTATGAAGGATATTATGGAAGATGCTATCGAAGATAAACTTGATTCTAAACATTTCCCTTTTTTGGCCGGACGAGCAGCAAGCTCGGGATATCATGCTCCAACTAGGTATAGTAAGAACCTGTATAGAAATAATATTAGATGTTGATATTTTTGTAACACCGTTGTAATTTACTTTTAGTGCAAGATATGGACATTGGCACAAAGACAAAGGTTCGCAGACCATTAAGAACGTACCACGACTAATCGTTTTCGTCGTCGGTGGTGTTTGTTTTTCTGAAATACGATGCGGTTACGAAGTTACAAATGCTTTAAAAAATTGGGAAGTGATCATTGGTGAGTATGATATATTAACAGTTTTCGCTTAATTGAACTTGTTTCAACACTGAATTATCATTTTACTTCAGGATCATCGCATATAATCACACCAAAATCCTTCTTAGATGACCTGAGTAAACTTCACGTATAAAGAAACTTTTACGTTGTAAACAGAATAAAGACACGTTCCCGCATTCCTAATATGCCATTAGCTTCGGCTCCGTCAATAATAAAAGCCACGAAATATTCATGGATGATCTCGAATTACAATTAAAGTATAAGATAAGGAACATACAGTCAATTGTTTAAGTCGAGTAGTTAGTTAGCGACAAATTAAAAACATTGAAGAATACGAAGAATGGCATGTCATAAATATCATATGGCCAGAATGTAGACGGCGGCAGGAGGAAAATATATCCGGTGTTAAGTGCCTGCACGTGGCCTGCACGAATAAAAAATTAATACGGAATGAATAAATCTGTTGGCAATATCGATGCTAATCGTACGGAGATGCTTAATGGTAATTTAGGCTCGCGATTGTCCAGCTCGGATATCGTATGTTATTCCATGTCATATTGTCCCTTTGTTGATAATACACGTTTAACAGAGAAATTTGATGTATCGTAGTGGAGAATCGTGATATTCGTGTTCAAGTTTCTCGTTATATCGTTTTTTATCTCGCGCTTCAAAAGCTATTCATTGTTAAATTATGATGAGGAAGACATAGTCAATTTTGTTTACAAAGTCAGTATTTCTTCTGCAATTCATATGAGAATTGAGTGTGTGTGTGTGTGTGTGTAGACACACACACACTTTAGTCATATTGATTTCAGTGAAAGATAATTTAACGAAACTATACGATGGCATTGATATTTATTTTATAAGTGGTTAAAGCTATTAAAATATCTTTAAAGATACAAATGTTTAAGTATCTTGCTGTACAATAAAGCGATAGATATACATTTAGTTATTTATTATACTTTTGTTGTATTATCGATTTATTGCTGAACAAGTGCATTTCAATGGCGCATATATGTATACACATGCACACACACACACACACACACACACACACACACACACACACACACACACACACACACACACACAATATATAATATATGTGTGTGTGTGTGTGTGTGCGTGCGCGCGCGCGCGCGTGTGTGTATGTGTATAAAAAAATACATAGTACAAATGCGGCTATTAGTTTATCTTAAAGCGTGCATTTATTTCAATTTAAAAACTGTCCAACTATAAAAGACTTCTAGCTGTTTCATTCGTAAAGTAAAAGTTTTACTATATCGTTAAGTATATACATGTTGAAACTTCTGCTGCATTTGCACACAAAGCAATTGTATATCACGTTCGATTGGTGGAAGTTAGTTAGCCTGTTAACGATCATAATGATTATCGATGTGCGTTATTATTGCGATTACTTAGCGGTGAGATTACCACAAAATTTACGGTATTGATTATTATATAATATGATATATATATATATATAATATTATATAATAATAATAATAATAATAATAATAATAATATATATAATATATACATATACCTATGTGTATGTAGATTGTAGTCTAAACAAAATGTTCTGCTTATAAAGGCCTACGATTTCGATCCAATTTTGTTTCTTTTTTTATACATTATACCGTACCACGTTAACTAAAGATATAATCTTAACAAAACAAGTTGTCAGTTGAAATTCACGAGCAAGTTAACTCTTTGTATAGTATGTATTACTACGATAATCGTTCATGGGTTATCGGGTCAAGACTCAGAGTTGTCCATATAATGAAATCCAGCTGTCATCTTAATTGAAATATCGACCTTGTCACATTGCCTTTAAATCTCGATCCTGGGAATCCTGAGATCTTGAGAATTTTGAAAAATACCTGAATCAACGAAGAAAGTCGGCCTAGCATATGGCATATGGTTTATATACATCGTGTATGCCATTGTGATTGAAAGGAAAAGGATGTCAAGTTACATCGCTTATATCGTAAATATACCGAAAATAATGATTCCTTGGAAAGTAAATACTATAATAAGGACTTGAGTGCTGGCAAGTATGTATTGGACAAGAGAAAGATTTCGATACCGGTAGAAAGAAGGCATTACGATAAATTGCTGCCTCGAAGGTATTAACAAAATTTTAATTAATTTACAAATATACCTTCTAAATTACGCGCCGAAATCACTGCAAGTAGATATAATGTTACTCGTTATAACTAATCTTTACAGCGATATAAAGTCCATCTCTTCTGTTATGCCAACTTTTCTATTTAATCGTAGATAATTTTATTATTTGAAAGGTCATAATAGAAGATCTCAGAGACGTTTCCCTGTCTTCGTTTGTGTGGCCGGCTATTGCATGTGAACTACTTCACGAAGGTACAAACACGGTTTTTTAGGCACAACAATCGCTCGGCCATGCATTAGCAAAGCTCTGACAAGAACTGCGATATATGAAAATGCATTTACAATCGTTCATGATGCGACAGGAAAAGCTGCTGCAACCTCTATCCCGACATCCAGGTACTGTATCTAAACATTATATGTCTTTATATGTCTTGTGTGCGATCTTCTCATTTTATTAGTTACAGACTTTTATAGAAAGTTATCAGAAAGATCAGATTTGTTAAAGTACGCACAACAAAACGGAATACCTAGTTCAGTAAATAAAAAAAAAATATCAAAGTAAATATAAAAGAATCACGGAGCTCTGGCGCAAATCTACATTATTGCAATTTCATTTTGATTAATTAAAACGCGTAGAAAAAAAAAAAAAAAAAGAATTAAGATCTAAATACATACGTGTATATTTTTAGTTACGAGTCGGGTATTTTAGAAAATTCTGATACATTAGCGCCAAAACAAATATATAAAATGAGCGACGATCCATTATATTGCTCGACGGAAGCAGAAGAAATCGAAGTTAATTCTGACCAGGAGTATCGTCCATCGTATGTCAGAAAATTAAAGAATAACGAGACATTTCTTATCCCGCTCAAAATAATACAATATTTCAATTAAATCGATGATATACGTGATATAGGACGTATTGACATTGTTAAGAAACGTTTTATTCACTTGTAAGTAAGTAAAATGTGATTTATCTGTAAATATTTGAGAATCATTAGATATACATACCATTATCACTAATACTTTGGTCCAGGGAAACTTCGAAATCACGATAAGCTAAGAGTCAATATGATGCACATCAAGAGTTGGAAATGTTTGTATTAGGTTCTATTAGGTGAAATCTTATTTGACTAACGAAATGACTGATTACGTTTCTAAATGTGAAACAACGCTGTAGGCGATTGTACAAAATAATGGTTTCGTAAATGGTTAGTAAAATGGTTTGTATCGCTCACTTGATTGAGTGCTCTATTAGCAAAATAAATTTTAAGCAAGCTCTTATTACTCTTGTTACTCTTCGATCTTACAGTATGTACGCATAGCCGACGTAGCAAAGAGCATTCATACAGCGAGAGTCTAGTCCGAATGAATGTAAGAGGAGATTTCGAGCTTGAAGGCGTGATTTCATTCGTACGCAAGCTTGCATATTTTAAAAAAAGTTTAGTCGCTCCAAAAAAAGAACTATCCAGATTTTAAATACGATATAAAAAAATACATTAAAACGTGTAATATTTCGTGAAAAGAATATAGCGCTTGAGTTTGACAAATTTTTGCGTAATTATTGAGAAATCATTTAGGAGGCGTTGAAATGAACTTTTCAATCATCAAGTCTCAATCTTGAGACATTTTTTATACTAGCTCAATCGATTATGCCGTTGTAACGTTTATACATGAGTTATTTTAAGAGAGGATGAGGTAATAATGAAAAACTATCGCAACAATTACTCTCAATTAGCTATTAATAATTAAACCGTAGGTAATTAGTGTATTTAACGTAAAGATTATAATAACGTGTAATATTATGCATTGTTTTATCTGCATTAATTAGTATATACAATATTTCTTATTCGTTCTAATAGATTCGCAACATAAGAGAAAACGTCAAACACGAGACAATAATATTTCAGTTAGTATCTCTTCTATCGACGACTGTATAACGACACTCTTTCATTCTGTCCGTTTCGCTCGCTCACCCTCTCTGCTTGTTTTACGCTCTGTATTTATACATGTATATCTTTGTGTGTGCGTGCGTGCGCGCGCGCGCGCGCGTTCGCGTATATGTATAACATGCAAAATTATGAACTAAGAAAGAAGAAAGGTAATTCCGTATATGCTTACGATTAATAATTTGCAGTAACTTTGTATTCACACACTTGCCTCGTAACATTAATTCAAATATGTAATAAAAGTCTCTCTTCTTATATTTAGGGATTAATAAGAGAACAGACAATATTGTTTAATTTGATATTGTTAAGCAAATAGAGATTTAAACGAAACAACAATTTAATTCATTGCTTGATATTATATTACCAAGTTTGTTATCTACGAAATAAAAGACTCAAAACTCAGTCAAGAATTCTTCCTGTACAAAGCATCGACGATTTCAAATTGTAATATACGGTTTAACAGTATCTTGACTTTTGTGTGTGCGCGCGCGCGTACGTGCGTGCGTGCGTGCGTTGTTTGTGTGTATAAACACGTTATATATATATATATATATATATATATATATATATATATATACATATATATATATATATATACACACGGTTTATGCACAAGTGCGTATTATATGCGATAGATCAATATAAAGTTGGAATTTTGCTTTTGTTTGCCTTTTGAAGTTAACGCGAATGACACAGATATAGGAGAAAGTTATAAGGTTCTTTTTGAATAGAAATGGTCGAGTAGAAGCAAGTACGTAAACAAGCTTCACCTTGTAAATGATCCTTCTTACTTAACAACATCAAGCATTTCTTTATTTTAGCCATTTATTCTTCATTTCATCATTATTATTTATGTACAACCAGCTTAATGTCTCGCTATCAGTAATAAGTCTACTAAAACTTGTGTGCTATTGGAGATGATGTGCGCCCGTGGGAACTTATATAAAAAATTATTTTTTGATATTTTTGATACAGCGGAGTGATTTTGGTGTTACTTACGAATTATTACGTCTTTACCTAGTAACTTATACTGAGATCTCTAGTAGGTTAATACAATCTATCGGCCTCCCTTAAATATTACAAACCTTATCACATATATAGAGGTGTGTATATTAGTACTTATTACTTTTTATACATAGATATTTGTATTCTGTTAAATTGCTGCCAATGATTTCTCCTCGTATGTACAGTTATAAACTATGTATTATACAATCATAATACCTAGAGCACACGCATTCCTCCTAGCTCTCTTCCATTCTCACTTTCATTCCTATGCCTATCTTTTCTCTCACGCTGCCTCTCTTTCTCGCTTTCTCTTTGCCAAACTCACGCTCTTAATTCTTTATTCATTTTTAATTCTTTCTTCTTAATATCTTTTTCTTCATTTTTTCTTTTTTTTTTCTTTTTTTTTTTTTTGTTTTAGAATTCGTGTCACTATTGAGCTCGTTACTTTAACGCGACGCAATTTCATAATCAGAGGAATTCTTCCAAACATTCGAAGACACTTGCGATTGGTCAGTCTAATGGTACAATATAGACAATAATCGAGCGAAAACAATTAAAATTGTAGCTTTCATTGCTCCATCGTTTAGCGAAGAATTCGTCATTTCTGAACGATACGGTTTTGCATTATTAACTACACCCAGGACACGAAAGATCAAACAAATAGAAAAATAACATATACAAAAAAAAAAAAAAAAGAAAGAACAACAACATCGTTAAAAGCATTGGCTGGAAGATAAACATATACTAATTGTACACGAAAATATTTAAACTATTGCAAACGACTTTCTCTTCCGTGAAAAATCATGTTTCTAGTTTATACGATGATATTTCTGGACAGAAAAAATCGATTATGTTTAACATGACATGACATCTCAATGTTTTGTTTTTTCATATCTGTTAACATTTTATGTCATATATTACATCGCATTATAGCGTACCACGATCATACTCGAATATCAAATATATTGAATTTACAATTATATTTGCCAATACACGCCAATACACGCCAATACCACGCACATCCTCGAAAAATCTTGCTCGGATACCGATAATGATAAACGTTAATGAACGAAAACGGCATATTTATTACGCTTACGCTTAAACTTCGTTCGATTTATATGTAGGGCAATTCCATTATCTGCTGGAAACATCACTTTATACCGAAAGAACACTCTAATTTACAAGAACAGAAAACACGATCGATCGTCTCTCGCTTTCGCTTATTTCGCAATTATTTCGCGAGAAATTGCCCTATCGCGTTAAGTGCATACAACAACAATTAACATATGGATGACTAAATCATTATACATGCTAAGACGCGAACGTCAGTATCGCTGTAAATAGATTGCTAGAGGTCGAGAGCCAAGATTTCATCCGTAAATCTTGAATTTTGATTGACGAACAGCCGGAAACAATTCCGGCATGTAAAATAAAAAGAAGGAAAGAAAGATGTAAGATAGTCTACTTAGTATTGCTAGAATTAGTACCGACGATCAACGAACGTGTGATCGTACTGATATGAAAGCGCACACAACACATGAGAATAAAGAGCCATTCCATAGATGGATACTTATTATATCGCTATCAACATGTTTCTTGTTCATTTCCGATGCACTTAGCAACAGGAAAACAGGATTACAAATATCGGTGCGAATATGATCAGAAATCTTTCCTCTCCGTTTTATTGCATCAGTCATGTTTCGAACCGTTTCCATGCGATCCTGTTTCCTCGCGCGATATTTCGATCGACCAGAAACAACCACGTCGCACAATAAATTTGATCATTATACCCGACGAATACTTCGAACGATTGTTTACGACATTATGGTTCGATCATTACGTTTTTCCAGTCGGTGCATCGATGCACTTGCGCTTAGAATTTACGTTTCTCTTGGCTGGTCGTAATTTATACGTAACTAAACAAATCATACACACGCACACATACAATTAACGTTACTTTACAAATGTGAATACTAACGATCGTGTATCTTTCGTGATCTTTAGCATTGATACGCCTCCTACACTTTCCTGTTCGTCATCCGGACACGTACTTCCACGTGAAGTCCAGTCGCGATCGTTTAGAAGAAACGCTCAAGAAACCCGAAAGACTATAGAAAATAAATTTAATGCGACAAAATCAGGTCTAAAGGCGTGTGTAATAATAAATTATTTGTATAGGCTGTAACGTCGCTAACTACGGTCATCTTTCGGCGAGCATACATAGCAATTTAACATAGCTAGTCAACTCTTTTTGTCCCACCTTCTGTGCCGTGCCTTCCGAGAAATTTCTCTCGAAAAATTTGTCTTTAAAATGGCACGGCCGATTTTTAAAATCACGCCTCATTTTTAACGGCAACGATAAACTTCGTAAGGTTTTTCAAAAGCTGAATAGTACCGTACCATGATAAATCGTGTTAAAAGAAACGCAGAATAAATAAAATTAAACGCTACGTATTGGTGATCTACTATCAATATCGTGTACGCCTTGATATAAAGCGAAAACAACGATTACTTGAGAGCGAAACGAGCTCATTCTGATTACGTTGTGACTATCGTGTGTATCAAAGTATGTATGTAAATTGCGTATACGTCCTTCTGTGAAATATCGTAAAAGATCTTCGCGTTATTTGCAGTTGCAAAATATTTGTTCTAGTATCACGTAAAGAGGAACATGCATTTCTGAATAATAAACTCTTCCGAATTAAGATAAAAATAAAATCGAACATGATTCACCACAAACAGCTTATGCGAGCGTAGCGTTTCTTTAACACCAAATAAAACTCATTTGTCACGCTACGATAAAGAGAAAGATATTGCAGGTTTGAAAAGGCTCTTAAAAAAATAAAATTCCTTTTAATGAAATAATTTAATAATAATATTAATAATATTATTAATAATAATTAATATTAATGATGATGATGATGATCATAATAATAATAATAATAATAATAATAATAATAATAATAATAATAATAATAATAATAATAATAATAATAATAATAATGACATAGCTCACATAATAATAATTGTTATCACGTAATGTATGTGTACTACTATCGCCATTATTAGCGTAACTTTTACACATTGAAATACTTCTTTAAAAATTAATCCCTTTGTAATAGCAGCAGTAGAATAATAGTAGCACGCAATAAATTCAATCAGTAATCGCTTTTCCAATTAGATATCGGTTTTTGTACTTTTCTTGCCGATTGAATCTGTTTACTTGCGATACGCATTATTACGGGCAGATCACGTACAACGTATAAAAGGTCGAGTTCTTTTTGTAAAACTTTAATCATGACCCCTTGAAAGAAATAGCCCTTGCATCTTGGTAATTCACTTTTAACCCTCTTTCTAATAAATTCTTCCACATAAACAATTCATTTTCATTTTCATTTTCAGAAAAAAAAAGAAGAAAAAAAAGAAAAAGTAAAAAACCCGTTATTCTTTTCTAGATAATGTTTCGTTTACGAGTCGGTACCGTGTTACACTTTCTGTTTCTGTGATCCTAGAGTATACCAAGGATTAGGTACATATGTGGAATCTGATCTAAAGGTTGGTAGGATTGATACTACATCATTCTATAATCACCTTACCATTATTCGTAATAATTGACGACTTTTTTCTAAGGTGAGTTTACAAATATTTCCTTCCCCATCTTTCTTTTTCCTTTTTTCTCCAAATCAATCGATCGGCCCTATCTGATTTCCAAGTCAATTGAAATCGATATAGATCGGGCTATCGTAACGATCAATACGATTAAATTCATCAATGTGTATGTCCGCATTAGATATATTTTTTTTCTATATTATTGACTTAACAAGACTATCTATTTCGTGATTACAAATAGTATATATTCATAATCCAGAAAGAAATATGCAATGAAATTATTAGTAATTGCTAATAATTATATATATATATGTATATTATTGGCAGAAACACTGTCTATGTAATCCTACCAACGATTAATGAATGTGACTGAATGTGGAAAAATATAAAACTTAACTAAATATACACACAACTTTTACTCTCCCTCCATGCTCTCATACTCATCCATCCATCCGTTGATCGCGCGTAATATATATATATATAATCTCTCTCTCTCTCTCTCTCTCTTTCTCTCTCACTCTTTCTCGTACACTTTCTTTCATTCACTTAGCTTCTGTGTAATATTTTTTTGTTTTGTTTCCAAATTTACATAAAGTACAAACCTATGAAAACCGGAAAAATGTAACACAATAGTCAGTGTAGCATTTTCAAAGTATTGTGTAAGTATTTATCTAATTACAGTAGGTCACACTTAGGTGTCCGTCGATTACACATGTTTTCCATCGTTTGATAAACTGTCCTCTTCGTAGTTCGATTCACTCGAACAATGAAGCTAGCGTTTTCCGTTGGAATGTCCCAACTCGCACCACCATTGTATATTTTTTCCTTTTTTTTTATTGTTACACCGATCTCTTATTCAGTTTATTGTTATTTCATATTTATTTATTTATTTATTTATTTTTATTATTATTGTTTGTTATTGACTGACGTATATATTAATACGTTTCTTCAGTATCGTCCAGCGCCGTCACACATTCATCCAAGTCCTGCCCGGTTTTAGTGGATTTACAATGAGCAGCAAATAACATTATAACGATTCCTCAAACGCAGCCATCAAATCACTTTGCATGTTCATATCAATTTGTCCAGCCATCTGAAATAATAAATATACCCATTCTTGGCAAACTCGTCTACAACAATTGTAGACGATAGAAAATCGACTCGCGACTAATTCTTTCTATAAAACTATTCGACATTTCTGTTATTCTTTCACACGTTCACGCCGGCGCTGCTGCTATTCGTGTTTCTCGCTGTGGGACGGCGCTCGTGCGACGGGCTATTATTTGAGGGCCGCATACTATTATTAATTATATTTTAATTTCTATTATTTAAGCTTTCAACTGTACGGCAACTTTTTCCAGTTACGAAACGAAAAGCTACATCTTTGGTGGTACGCGCCGTCTGATGGAACGTTCTAGTGTGAGCCACCGGTGATGCACGCCTCCCTGATGGGAGACTCGAGCGTGAACCACCGGTCCCCTACTCGCTGGCGTGAACATGTTAAATATTTTCTACCTCGGTATTAACGACACTGTGTTTCTGTCTACTAGCGCTGTATATTTGAATCTTGTTATACACTTATAATAGATAAAACTTTAAAGGTGATTCTCTGACGAGATATGAAATATCCGCGCAGATAAAAAATTACAGTGAAACTTACCGCCTCACGCCGTCGTCGTTCTTGCTCTCGTAGTCTTTGACGTTCTCTTTCAGCTGCCGCCTTGTCTTGACTGGATGAATGACTTGGACTACTACTATCAGTATCGACAATAGCTTTGACCTCTTCTGCCCTTGATGTAGCAGTCATGACGTTTCCTTGTTGATCACCAACGGTTTTCCTAACTTTGTCTAATGCGTCTTCCTCTTCCCGTTCTCTTCTTCTTTCGCTCTCTTGCCGTAAGCGCTCTCGTTCTGCTTGTTCTTTCTGCTGTCTACGCATTTCTTGTTGTTCCAACAGAGCTCTTTGCTATAAAACAAAATTAGCATTCATTGCAACATGTATCGCACCTGTACGTATCTCATTTAGATAAAACATAAGAAATAAGGAAATATTGTATTAAGTAACCACATATACATTATCTTCAAAATAAAATTATCGTATTATTCGCAAAATAAGTATCGTTCATACTAACCCTATCTTGTTTTTCCTTTGCCTGCTTTTTGAATGCTTGGAACGAGTCCTGCGCAGCGCTTTTCATGCTACTTCCCGCAGCAGATTGGGGACTCGATGCTTGTGCTAAAGATGACCATGACGAAGCATTTTTCACATTTTGTTCTACAGTCTGCATAACATTAACAGAGAAAGAATATTCGATAAGAATAATATAGGAAAGAAAGAAAAATACGTAATTGAACGATCGTTATTACTCTACCTTGTTTTTAAAAGCTGAGGCAAAATTCGACACAGGATTTTTCGAATCGGGTGGTGTCATCTTTTTCTCGGGCATGAGCTGCGAACTCGAATGATTTCCCATTGGTGGCATTCCTGTATTCATTTCTGCAAAAAGAGCTCCGGCTAGAGCAATAGCATTATATATTCGATTAGTAAGCAGTTAATATAGCAGTCTAGAATGTGAACAGTATAATACATTAAAGAAACACAGCAAGGATTAAACGATTTTTCAACAAAGCTGATGCATTTGCTTTACAACACCAGAAAATCCTAGGTTCGCCATGCAAGAAGAGAAATGAGAAAGCATTATTTAAAATATAGAAAAGGTAGAAATATTTTGTATTACTAAATACACGCACGTGCGCACGCGCTATTTTAATATCAAATAGAAAATGTGAGAAACAATTGGAAAATAAAAGCGATCGAATGGCATTAAGTATAACGAATTAAGTTTAAACATAAACGGAACATAAGAGGAATTTGCTGCGGCGTAGCATAGATATGCTTTGTAATGCGTGCTTTGAACCTAAATTAATCATAGTACATACCATCCATAGATTTTTGTGGCATTTGTGTCTGAGAACCTGATATCGATTTTTCTTCTTTCTTGATTGACATTTGAGATATTTGTATTGGCATAGAAACGATGGGCATAGGATCAAAAATTGAACCCATTCCACCCATATTCATCCCCATATTAAGGCCAGGTATACCATTATTATTTAACATATTGGGCGGAGAATTCTCACGCTTAATATTGGAAAATCCATTGGAATGCTGTTGCGACATTGTAGCATTATGGGAATTTTGTATATTGGTCAATGGTGATGTTGTATTTATCATACTCTCTAGTTGATTGTGCATTGACATATGCGTGGCCAATCCTTGCGACAAATTCATATTAAGATTTGCCATGGTAATATTCCCCAAATTTAAATTAGATGCCATACTTGCAGGCATCATATTCACTGGCGTTTTTACATCAGGCAGTAAATTTAAATTTGTATTGTTATTTGTTGTATGTGGTGCTTGAATCATTGGTATGTGCGATTTTTTTTTTAACGACATCGTTTGTTCCAACGACGTTTGCGTAGTAGGCACAGGAGCTATATACGAAAAGAAAATTTTGTAAGAACATATTGACGTAGGCTTTTGTATTACAAAAATAAAACATAAATCTTATTAATTACGACAATGCCCGTTTAATTGCGACTGATCTCTATTGCAACTATTTGGATAGATGTTATATTTGTATGCAAATAAGTTTCACCTCTAAATAAGTTTCGAATTAAAGTGAGAAGTATCGAATGTAAGCAACATACGGAGGATGCTTGCTCAATATACTAAGTAAATAGTTCTATAGTCAAAAAATTCAATCGATCAATCGGTTAAACATCGCTGTAATTAAGCGGCTATAGGTGCTATGTATGCGGTACAAAATAAAACATATACCTAGAGTATTGTATGGTTGCAGAAGGTCTGACTGTTGGGTCAAAGTTGCCCCGTCCGTAGGTACAGGTGTGTTTGCATTTGAGAAGGAACTGACGGATGTCGGTGGCTGTGGTGGCTGAGGCACAACCGGTGAAGCTACTATAGAATTCGTATTTGTAGGTGTAACACTCGGTGGCGGAGTTGGTGGATTAGATGTAGTTGCCCGTGGCGGTGTAGGTTTTTTTACAGGAGCAGTCGTAACCATAGCCGTGGATCGCGGCGGTTGCGCTGGCATTGATGCGTGACCTGCTACAGGCATTCCTTGACCAGTTGTAACAGTTGCTACTGCCACAGACTGTTGACTGTTACCACCTAATAAAATTATCGTAAATGCGAAATTAATATGATTAATATAATTACAAACATAGAATACAGAATTTCATATGTCTTCGTGAGAGTGCGACGTGCTTTTGATAGTACATATCTCTATACGCCACAATGATATAAAATATTGGTGATCAAATATTTTATGGTTTAATGGTGTTTAGTAATGTATACATGTTAAAGTATAAAATCTCCTTATAAATTGTCTTGTCTGTAAACACGATCACCCGGTCATGTTTACGAGCATTTCCCGTTTTGAACATTAACATTAATTTAATTCACTTAAATAATTCATGTAGCTTGCACACACCTTGTTCTGAAGAAACGTTGCTAGATTGAGTTACAGCTGGTTTTGTTATTGGTCCCGTAGAATTTGTCGGAGGTTGACTGTTCATTAAAAGACCTCCGGTATGATTCAATGTAGGTGCCTAAAGAGTGTACTGTCATTTAATATATCATGCATAAAAGAAAAAAAGGTTTTGCTATGTACGCCAGGAAGATTCAGACATAGAAGACAAATGTAATATCGTTTATAAAAAAAAAAAAAAAAAAAAAAAAAAAAAAAAAAAAAAAAAAAAAAAAAAAAAAAAAAAAAAAAAAAAAAAAAAAAAAAAAAAAAAAAAAGAAAAAAAAATAATAATAATACGTATATGCATGACTAAACTAAGTACGCTATAAGAGACATAAATGTAATTATCAAAGTAAGAAACGTAATTAACGTGATTATAGTAGTTATACTTCGATTATAGTATTCGGTTGTGACAATAAAGGAGAAAAGAAAAAGGAAGAAGAGAAGAGAAGAGAAGAAAAGAAAAGAAAAGAAAAAAGAAAGGAAGAGAACACTCTTAGAAGGAACAAGTTAACAATTAATCAATGCAAACATTGTGATCTGCTGGTTCCTACAAGATAACATCTTACCGATGTAACCGTAGTCGTTGTCGAAGGTGGTCCTGTACTCGGTGTACTCTTCTTTGTTTTCTTTCTTGGAGGACGATTGGAAGAGTTTCCTGCAATTGAATGTAACGTGCATCTAATGGTGAATACGTGCAATCAACCGTTTTCTCGTTACAAGAGACAAATTGATGAAGACATAGTGAAATGCAGTGTGCAGAGGATACCAATCATGAATGTTTGTTCACAGAGTTCAAAAAAATTCTCTCAGAGAATGCCAACTTAAATGTTATATATATATATTACAAACAAAATCAAAAGACTTTGAGCACATATTTTCTAATAGATTTTATTCATATGCTTATATTATAATTGTATCACTGTGTACAACAATGTTAATTTAAATATCTCAATTGTATGACTTTTTGTGTGGACACTTTCATCTTAATGATCTCTTTATATTAAAAAATTTTAATGCGCTGAACAATTCTTCTTTTTTTCTCATTCTACATAAAGTTAGTTGTATTCAATTCATTTATGAATAATTGCGTGTGCATATATATATATATACATATACATACATATACATACATATATATATATGTATACACATCATAAATACATACATACATACCACGCGCGCGTACATACGTTCACGCTCACGTGCAGCGAAATTGCCACATACACATATATATATAACGTCATATATATGTATGCGAGAGCACGCAGTTCCCACGAGAATAATAATAATAATAATAATAATAATAATAATAATAATAATAATAATAATAAAATATAATATAATAATATAATAATAATGATTGTTACAATATAATAATCACGACAGTGACGAAAATGATGATTACAAAGTGTTGACTACAAAAAACCATCAAACTCTGCCTTTGTTTTTTTTTTTTTTCCTTTTCCTCAGTACTCATACAGTGTTGTATTGTAATTGTAATATAATATAATTAATGTAGTGTAATAAAATTAATGCAAATAAAAGTGACGTAAATAGTACAATATGGACTCAACTTAAACATGAATGATACAGGAGTGTCACACTCATACAAGCAGCTTCAAATGTAATTTCAAGTCGCAGTTAGCACAATATTGAGATCGGTGGCAAAGTGCTCCTGCTCGATGTTTGTACGATATCAGTTACAAGCAGCAGTTCTAACACTATATTTAATCTGATTCATGCTCGTAGATAAATCATATTCATCTATGGAATGGTCGATAGTAAACTACAATTCACAGAATGTACAAATACAAGACAAAACAATTGCAAGAGGAAATAACGAGGAGCGAAGAAACATCGAGTAGAAGTTCCAGCATATCTTAATTTATATAATATAGTTAACTGGACCACCAAATGAGCCAACCCCGACTCTGTACGATTTCGAAGAATCAATATTTTTTTTTTTTATCTGTTTTACTTCATTCATCTACTATCTTTGTATATGCATTTAAAAAAGTTCCCTCTCTGTCGCCTCTTTCTCTTTTAACTTACAACTATTATTAATATTTTATGATATATTAGTTTTCACTATGTACAAAACGCGTATGCCTGTGTTATTGTTGATATTCAACACGTAATACGCACAAAACAGATGGAACGCACGTGTGACCGTTGAGAGATAGAATAATTAGTGGTTTTAAATAAAAATGATATCTCGAACCTCGATAAAATAGCAAGTTCGTTGAATCTGCTTTTGCGTATAACGATCTCGAAGGAAGAATGACGTTCCAGTCTAAAGATGCGAAAAAATGTTGACGCGTGCTTTTACGTGGAATAAATGCTACAAAAAATTTCGGAAGGCAATATCAGTATTATTATAAAATGCCCTATATCTCGTGTTACAAGCTAATGGTGATTGTATTGTAGTAGATGCATAGTTTCTATCTAATTCAGCACACGCCATTAATTTGATCTCACATAGTCTAACTAATTGTTTGGAATTTTTTCTATTTACTTTCAGTATTTTGAGAAACATAAACAGTAGGACTATTTTGAACAACGTCTTGTATCTATTTTAATGCTTATAATCTTTTTTTTTCTTCTTTCTTTCTTTCTTTCTTTCTTTCTTTCTTTCTCTTTTTTTTTTCTTTTTTTTTTTTCTTGACAGAAATCAACAAGTAGTTTCCTGACCAATTATAGTTTCTTTCCACAAAATTAGTTATAATTAATTTCTTCAAACTTCATTCTTTTGCTGGAACAATAAGTACGCTGCTGACTGTACGATTAATGATAACATTAAATTGTACTGAGTGCAAATTTGATCACTTTTCTTTTTCTAATGTTCATGTTATGCAACATTTTGAAGCGTTGAAGTGCTTTCGACAAAGCACCTTCGAATCTTATATCAGTTACGTCCATAACTTCTCGCGTATATACTCCACTATATATAAGAACTAAAGTTTCATTTTTTACATGATATTTCAACAAAAACGCTATCACGGAGCAGATATTTATACATAGAAATATAAAAACAAAATATCACTAAAATTAACTTCATTCGAACTTGTATAAAAGGTTTTCTAAAAACGTTTTAATAGGACGGGTTAAAATTAATGTTATTTGAGACTTGTTTGTAACGCGAATACTAAGAACCAGTTGCATGTATTATGTATATTCAAGAAATGTATTACCGAGACAAAACCAAATTTACTTTCGATAAGACTAAGTATCCCTTTATATAGCAAAGGTATGTAAAACCACACCAATCTACATAATTAATAATTATTATCTGACATAGTGATATTGATTTGGTAAAACGAAACTGTACTAAACTGTAGTTCAAGTAACTTTAAAAATGAAAAACTGACAATGGCTATCGATGAAGATCTAGTGGTAAATAGAACAATGAAACGACGATTAGCAAAGCTTAGCGGAGTGCAAACAATGTGTTTGGAGGCTAGGGTTCCTTGTTTCTATTGTAGACCACTTCTTCCACTTGCTCTCGTTCCTAATTCTTCTATAATTATCTTCAGTTCCCTCTATTCGTTAGAAACAATGTATCCACCTTTATCTGTCTGTGTTATTAGTTTGTACGCTCCCCTTGCCGTTCTCTGATATGTCAACATAAACCTTGTATGCTCAAAGTCATTAATCTTATAAAAAATAAATGAAAATTATTGATTGTATCACATATCACTTTCTCCGCACGCTTTACATTTGTTTTCTAACTATCTTTTACTCAAATCCATGTAGTTAAAGGAAGAATCAAGATTTTAGCTTAATTTCACCATTTCATCTAAATAATATAGCGTACTATTATACCAAAGCGTATTTATGAGGTGATAAATCTTAGTAATTGACTTTTTAAAGGAAGCACCACTTCTTTGGCTTTATCAAAATCAAACTAATTGACAAATGGAAATCATTGTATGAGGTAACATTAGGTAAGAGTTCCTTAAGAAATATGTGAGCTCTGAAATTGTTTGCGGAGACAATTAACACAAGAGTGTATCTAATCGAAATCAGTATTTGACGCGAAAGCTGTGGATTATAATAACCTCAGAATGTGGATTTACAAATCCAGCCACCAATACACATTGTCTGCATTTGTCTCCCGTGTGTATCATAATATTACTGCCTAATTTGTTTTTCTTAAATATCGACTATTAAGTCCACGGTCTAAACTGTGGAAACAAATATAGTGTTCAGAAGCCTAAACACAGTTCTCACGTCACTCATGTAATAAGTGCATATTTACACTTAATGTAATAATGACGCTCCTTAAATATCATTGTACTATCGTCTGAGAAATGATACGACATGAATGAATCGATGTGAGGAAACAAACTTAATGATTTAAAAAACACAGTGATACAAGTAATGCTCTGCTTATCGATTAATGTAAATAAATATTAAATTTGCAAGAGTTAATATATTGCATGATGTTGCTTGGGTTACGTAGGGCAATATAATTGTCAGGAGAAGCTACGATGTATACTCCAAGGTACTAACATTTGACACTACAGTCCCTGCTATAGTTTAGTATGCTCTTTATATATGCTTTATGCAACTTTCTTATGTTCTAACTGCACAACCTTACTATACCAAATGTCTGATCAGTTTTAAAACACACACATGTGTCCTTACACACTTTAACATGAGACTGCAGTGGAAAATTCAGTGACCTTGAACAGCAAACTATATTTGACTTTCGAGCAACAGAATGTATTGTCAACACCGACAGGGCAAGAGAAAATATAAGTAATCATCTTTAATCAATAATATAATTTGTGAAACAAGCTGGCATGGCATATGGTATCCTCTAAACACAGTCTGCACTCCACTAGCTCACCTTTTTTTCTTACCATTGCATATTGTCTAGTAAATTAAATAAAAATTCTTTGATCGCGTCAAGTTTCAAATTTGATATTCAAAAACACTTCCAAGGGTACACTTATTTAAAAAATTATACGCAAATGTAAATAAATCTATTGGTTATGTATTTATCCAATATCAATTTCATAATGACAATAAGTATATTTTCGCGATGAAACTTGACACCATATTCGTACTTGCATTAATATAACGCAGCACTTAAGCTATACGAATAACGCCGTCCTAATAAATACAATTAATAAGCAAGATTTAGCAGCTTAAGAAGATATTTGCGATGCGTTTGTGCAGTCGAACCCTCGTTTAAAAAATCTTTTTATATTTACTTTCCAACGTCACCATTGCATATATTGCATCAATAATGTTGCACTAATATATTCGATTGTTTGGTTGCCAATAGAAAATTAGTTAGGCACAGAGTTCAAGTTATCTTTTCTAAATATCAGGTCATCACCAAATCATGGGGTATTAAATGCTATTTTCATTTACTTGTATAAGAAGATATAAATGTGGTATATATTCTTTAACTATTCTTTTCTTTTCTTTTCTTTTTCCTTTTTGGAAAACTGATGATCAACACATTCAATTAACACTACGTTATTATTAACATAGTATCATTTAATTAATAATCTATTCATAAAAATACAATATATAAATTATAAATATATTATATCGCATGCAAATTCTTTTAAGGAGTTTAGATAGTTATATAATATTTAAGGGAGATTATTGACATTTGAAAAAATGGTAAATAAATAAAATAAAAACAATTTTGCAATAACTGAAACACAAAATAAATCATGCATAAACAGTAACATTCTCTTTATGCGATAGAGATAACATCAAAGTAAAATAAAGTAATGACTTTATATATATATATATATCATAAATCTTCATACATATATCTATACCTTTTATTAATATATAGCAAGTACCCATATGAAATGGTGAATAACCTTATTTGAAGTAACTAGGAGAGATTCACGTCTATGATTTTCATATTTCATTTAAAGTAATAAGCTTTTTTTTATAGTTAGAATTAAACAAATATACTTGACAAATCAAAGAATATACAAGTATATAGGGATACTATAAATAGAAAGTCTAAATAGAAATTTATACAGTTTGTAACTAATCTGTCGTGATATGACAAAAAAGTGAAATATTGAAGAAAATGAAAATAAGTGCTTGCTAGAGGTTTATAAGCATATTGTCTTTATAATATTTACGAGCATAAACGTGAATAGAAACCTGTGCTCTACAGAATAATTTGCTAGATAAGAAATGTTATGAAAATTTTTGACTAAAAATATTCATTTTTTTAAATAAACAGTCGCAAATAACTCCATAATTTTAAATCTCACAGAAAAATTAGTTCATATTTTCATGAAAACTACTTATTTTTAAGTAGTTTATTGTTCCCAAGTAAGGGTCTAATAATAGCAACAGTTACATGAGGTTTATATCTAACCTGCTTCACTGTCGCTTGAATCACTGGAGCTCGAAGAAAGAGAACTACTGCTGGAATCACTATCACTGCTACTACTGCTCGATGCTGACAATCGCGAAGGCCCACTAGCTCCTCCAGTTCCAACTACATCGACCGATTTACTACTGTCCTCTGTTAAACACATTTGAGAATAAATTTAGACATTTGTAATCACTTTATGCTACAATATTCATTTACATCTATAAAAAAAAAAAAAAAAAAAAGAAAAAGAAAAAGAAAATAGAAATACAGGCTTACATTCTAGTCAAAGTACCAACCTTTTTTAGCCGTTTTCTTAACATTGCCTAATTGCCCTGTAACATCTTGTAATCTTTTCTCTAGCTCCTGTTTTTTCTCTGCCATTTGTTCATCCTTAGATTTACCACTGACTTTTTTATCTATGAAGAATACGAAAATGTCGAATACATTAACAATGTATATAGATAAGCGTGTATTATTTATTAAACGAAGCTTCTCTTTAAGAACTATATCAAAATAATGAATATATTCAAATAAATTATAATAATTACTTAATAATCCTGAAATAGTAAATTATAAGAGATATTATATCTCTATCAACAGTAAATTATTAGTATTATTAGTATTATTAAGAATTAAACCTAGTAACATTCATTTCATTATATCTTCGAACTATATTACTTACTCAAATATATTTTTATATTTCAATAACTATAAAAAATACTCTGGCTGTTTTAAAGTAATAAAAAAGAATAGAGAACCAGATAACGAATCTAATTTATAAAACTGTTGCAGAACCTAAAATAAATCTTACGTGGCTTTTTTCTAAGACACGAAGCGACATAGCTTTCTAATTCCCTCAGTGTGGATGGTTTCAATGTTTCAAAATCAATCTCAATTTCATCTGGATTGGAATCCCTTAATGAAGGCTCCCGAGATTGTATTATATGCACAACACGTCCTAATTTATCTCCTGTAATAAAAAAAGATTAACATTGTATTCCGAGAAAAAGTTTCTTACATTTAAAACGAGCTCTCATATTTATATTATTAACTAATTCATTAACTATTATTACTTACCAGGTAATTTATTAATATCCAAACTAAGTTGCCTTTTCTCATCATAAGACATTGGCTTAGCATTATCTTCATCTTCCGAGTCAAATGTAATGGGTGGCGGTTGACTACTAGCGTTTTTCTTCTTAGTTCCAGCTGATCTGCTATTTGCTTTTGGCCTCTTATTTGCAGTATTTGCTGTTGCAGCTTTTCCAGGCCCTCTTCCTTTTCCCTTTGGCTTAGCATTTGCCGCCGTTGGCAGATGATGACTCATGCTTCCAGTTGCATGAGTTTTATTAGGTCCTACCGCTATTGCAGGATGATGAAGATCACCACCCATACCACCAGGCATTTTTAAATCACCCGCTCCCATTGCAACACTGGCTATACTAGCACCAACACTATCAGAGACACTTGGGATTCCACCACTTGGTTTCATTAGTTCTTTCATGGCACCAGTATGACTGGCAACTAGGCTACTACTTTTATTGCTCATCGGCCTTGATTTTGTCTTATCCGGCTTCTTTTTTTTACTTTTCTTCTTACCACTTTCTTCCACTAATTTCCTCATTTGTTCTTGCATAGCTTTCAGCTGTAAAACAAATTTATTTTTTTGTACTATATATATATATATATATACACACACATAAAAAAGATTATATCAATATAAAAGATTAAAAAAATACCTCTTGCTGTAAAGCAACTAATTTTTGAGTACGTTCTTCGTCTGAATCATCACTCTCCGAAGAACTTTCAGATCCGGAACTGCTAGCACTACTACTGCTACCTTTCATGCCAACCATACTTCCCATTGGTTCATCCGGAATTTTCGCATACCTAATTCATTAAACGTCATTAAATTTCGTTAAGTGAGATGGGAAAAATAAATAAATTTTAGCATAGATATTTGTAAAAATGAACCTCATTTCGAAAACATCTTGAAGTTTCCTAGCCATTGCAACAACGTCATGGTCAGGAGGATTGTATTTATAACAATTAGTGAATATGAGTCTCACATCACTAGCGAACTCTTGCGCTGTCTTATACTCACGATTATCCATTTTTGTCTGTAAAAGAACGATTGTGCCAGTTAAAAACACAGATTTTTAAAAGAATACAATATAAAATCTAATCTAAATAGTTCAAAAAACATTAACCTTTACAGTACCAAGATCCATTGGTTTCTTGATAATATCATGATAATCGTGAAGACCCAAAAGTTCTGCATCAACTGGTTTGTAAAATGGCCATGCATATCCCTGTACACAATTAGAGTGCAACTTACAGATTGAAGAATAGTCTTAATGTTCTTTCTATTCAAATATAAGATTCATAATAAATTACCGAATGCTTCTTTGAGAATAATTCTTTCAAAATCTCGTTACAAGATTTCAAAGCTTCTGAAAGTTTTTCTTTCGACTTCCCAGTGGTATGCTGAGGCTGCAAAATAATGTTTAACATAATAAACACAATTATGAAAAAATTAAGAAATTACATTATCAAACACCATAAATTGTAAAGAAAAAGAGAGAGAGAGAGAGAGAGAGAGAGAGAGAGAAGAAAAGAAAAGAGGTATCAACTCATGAAAGCATTTTTAGTTTACACTGTAACCTAAATTGAGAAATAAAAAAAAATATATAAACAAAAGGTTTATATATAAAAAAATATTAAATATTAAAATAAGACAAAAAATTTATATACTATTCCTATTCTTTTTATATATATGTCGGAAATGAAAGGACATCGGGGGCCTTTCTTTTGGAAAGGTTTGGGAAGGTCTCCAATACCTTAGTCCAGACCTTTTATTATAACCGTACTTAAATAATAAAACTGAGAAACAGTTGTTTATGACTTGATCCGGGATATAGGTACCCGAGATTTATGACAATGGGCTTGGGCTCGAAGTGACATAACGAGTCGCTGAACGTAGCCACGGTCACGGGTGGGACGTGTACCTGACAGAGGTATGTAGTAGTAATCAGGTAGGTCTCCTTAAAAACAAAAATTGTCCCGAGAGGTACACAGAGGTACGGAGAGGAGTATATAAGGGCAGTCCCATTTGGACTGAGAAGACAGTCGGATATACTCCTTTCTGTGCCTCTCTGTAATCCTCGAGTCAACCTTTGTTTTTAAGGAGAGCTATTTAATTACTCCATACCTCTGTTAGGCACACGTCCCTCCCGCGAGCATGGCTACGTTCAGCGACCCGTTATGTTATTTCGAGCCCGAGCCCACTGTCATAAATCTCGGGCGTCTATATTCGGATTAAATCATAAACAATTATTTCTCAGTTTTATCATTTAAGCACGGTTATAATAAAAAGTCTGGACTAAGGTATTGGAGACCTTCCCAAACATTCCAAAAGAAAGGTCCCCGATGTCCTTTCATCTCCGACATATACATATATGTAAAATGAAATGACAAGACAACACAAATGAAAGGAAGGAGACCATGAAGGAGTAGTAATAAGTGTACCTGTTGGGCCATTGCCCCGATCAGAGGCATGTTGGCCTGGTGGAATGGCACTAAGCCGTCTTCCGCTTGCCTCGTTGGCTGAAACAGCCATGTTACGAACTCTTTGTTAATGTATTAATGGATGATACGATTACAGCATGCAAGGAATAAAAATAATTGAATATACATGATATTTTAGCTTAATCAGATGATTATCAGATGAATTTACGTATCCATATTACATGGTTACATTACTGAAATGATGAACATTTTTTCTTTCTGCTAGAATTTTACTGTCGTACGCAAAGCGAGACGAAGAGGTTTAAATTTTTTTTTTTTTTTCTTTTTCTTTTTATAGATAAGCTTTATATTGCCAACACTTTTTTGAACAAATAATTTTTCTAGGTACGTGTGATTAAATGATGAATAGGTTGTACGTTCAATATGGAGATTGTATGAAAACATACACATAAACGCTTTGACATTCTAAAAAATACTTAGTTGCATGAATACCTTATTAAATAAACAAGATATAACTTTTACCTTCTTTATCTGTCGGCCAGACTCTCGCCTTGTGGGTATTTTGGCATTTTTAGGATCCAGTTTATATAGAGGTTCAAAAGAATTCGCAGTAGGAGTCGTGGTATCAGCCTTTCTCTTCACTCCCTTTTTAAGTTTTGCTGGTTGAGATGGAGGCATTACCGTAGGTGCAGTGGGAACTTGTGGAGGAGGAGGCACAGCAGAAGCTGCTTGTGGATCCATTGCTGGTTGTGCATGGTAACCGCTAGTTGGAGGGACCACTTGTTGAGGCAGAGAGTTATGTGTAGCCATGGGAGTAACTCCCATGGTTGATGGAGGAGCAATAGTAGTCGTATTAGTGCTCCCAGGTACAGATGCAGGTGCTTGGGTGCCAAGAGGAGGCATAGGAATTACACCTGTTGTCCCAGCTGATGTAGCTGAAGGCGTTAGGCTATTTGGTACACTGGAAGTAACTGCAGCTGCACCAGAGGAAGGTCGACCTCGACCTGTGCCTCCTGCAGCACCTGCCACACCACCTACTGGCGCTCCAACTCTGCCAGCTTTTTTGCCCTTGGGTCCTTTTGGAACCGGGGGTTCGAGTTCCACCTCCTCTTTTGGCATTTGTGCAACCTAATTTTGTTGATATTTATTTTGAATTATCGTATATGTACAATTTATATGCGTGTATATATATAAGTGTAACTACCTTTGTGAGAAATAATTTTTCGAGAGCTTGCGCCATAACCACAACATCTTCTCCAGGTTTGTTGTAAACATAACAATTGGTGAACATTGTATTGAAGTCTTGAATGCATTCTTTCCCGCTCCAATAATACGTATTCTCTAATCGTTTTTTGATTGTGCCCAAATCCATTGGCTGCTTTATAATTTTGTGGTAATCCTATTAAATTTACAAACATTTAACTGATTTGCAAGTAGTTAGTCAAATTCTATAGGATATTTATAATGTTAAATTAATGTTTAAGATGTCTTCATATCTTTGTAACATTCCTAAAAATTTAGGTAATGAAATGAACACTAGAAAATAAATATAAAATCCACATACTGGCAGATTGAGTTTTTTCGCATCTACAGGTTGCTGGAAAGGCCACGCAAATTGATGCTTCCATACTGGCTTGAGTACACCTTTCTGAAGAAATTGCAGTTGATTGGTAACACGCCCTGGGCGATTAGGTGGAGGCACAACAGGTGGTTGGACTACACCATTCACAGGTTCCACGGGTGGTTCATCACGTGGTGGTGGCTCCTTTGCAGGAGTTGCTGGTGTAGCCGTTGTCTTACCAGGTGCACTTGTCTGCATTATCCAGTTTATAATATGTACATGTTTTATATCGATGTTACTTTATTTCATTAGTCAGCTCTATAACTACTGTTATTATATAATATTAAATCCATGAATAAAAATAAAATTCTCCTGCAAAGCACAAATTAGATCACTACTTCTTTTTCAACATTTAGTAATTAAAATTGCAAATAATATTGCTATATAGATCATGCTCTGGTATTCTATTACTTTTATTTTTATAAAACCTTTATCTTATAATAGATAAGAATAGAGGTTATTGTTTTTAATAAGATAGTCCCTCAAAGTTCTAGTAGAAACTGCTCGACACACAACAAAGTTAAATAATTTGATCCATCTATTTAGTAGAATTTCATTATGGTATATAAATTTAGGAATATTAATAAGGTTCGTGCATCATAAAAGTAGATAAACCCATTCATGCAACGAGCGAATTAGGCTGCTAAATATTTAAATTCCATAACCACAGGCAAGCAATTTAGAATTTCTTTTAATAGAAGTCTAATTGAATATGTAATAAAAATATATGTATGTTACAAAAATATTTCCAACTGAAACATTATGGCAACTCTAAATCATTTCATACAATCATGCAATTAAAATATAATAAGGGGGAAAAAATAGATAAAACAAAAATAAAATGAAATTGAATTAAACGAAATGAGACAAACATAAATTCCTTTTCTATCAAAATACTCTACATATAGAGAGTATATACAAATTTGTCCAAATTGTATTTTGTACGAAATGACTTGCAAGCTTTAAGAATGTATATTATAAACATTTAATATCAAATAAAACTAAAATGTATCAGCAGAAAGTATCTTGCTTCATAGGTAATGCACAAGAAACACATAATTATTAATATATATATGATAACCTTATATTCTTTTTTTATATTTTAGTCTATCTAGTGTTAGTTTACTTGTACATAATTTCATAAAAATATAGAAGCAAGATCAAAAATTGCTCTCTGTACAAATTTGGAGCTGCCATTTTATATTTTAACCATACATATCCTAGTTGAAACAATAGTCAACAAGGAATCTCACCTTCGGTATATTACACAGCCTTTCTCGCTCCTCCACATCTAACTGTAATTCATACATACCATTCAATCAAACAGCACTTAATTTCATTACATAAAGAAAAAAAATTATGCTCAACATAATACCAGGAGTAAGGACATACGCAATAGTACAGTTTAAACAAGTTCGATCTTTATTCCGAATAACGTAAATAGTTTAGAAATAGATAGCAGATATAAATTACAGCAATAGGAGGGAGGATAGTTAATAGTTACAAATCTAAATATCTAATTTAAAAAGCATATTGAGCTTAAATTTCGATATAAATTGTGTCCCTATTTAGAAATTCTAAACTAAGAATTAAAGAAATTTTATATATATATATATATACACAAAATATATATATATATATATATATATATACTACTCGCAAGACTATATAAGACTATATAAAACAAAGAAATAAGAAAAGTAATGTAATTCATATTTAATACAATAGAATACAATGAAAGAAAACTTGTTCCGCTTCTATAAGAAACAAAATCTTTAAAATAAAAAACAAATTGACGAATCTCTATATGCTGTTTAGCACATTTTGTCAACTACATTAGGGACACACAAAGGAAATATATATAACTGAATACAGCTTTTATATATAGCATTAGTAGATTAATAAGCAAGCTGCATTTTAAATTAATATTTCACGAAAATTAATCTATAGCTTACCGAATTATTTTGCGAGATAGGGTCCACCTGCTGCATCTTGGCTTCGCTTCTGCAACAAAAAAATACAAGTGCGTAAATAAATTACAAAAACATACATTAAAGGAAAGGATTAAAACATTCAGTATCAAATTTTACATCGCATTGTGGGCTTACAGTAACTTGATCTTTAAAATTCACTTGTATATATAACCTATTTTACTTTATCATTGCAACATAAAGTCACAAAATACCACATTTTTCAATGCTTTTCATAGATCAGTAACCACGTTTATTGCCGTCTCTCGAAATTGCAGGATTCATTACACGAGAGATGTTAAACTCCAACTGATACGATCAAACTTCGCATTTCATGAAATAACTAGGTGTATTTTATAATATAAGGCTCATCTAGTCCACGGTAATGAGCTTCACCTACCTTTCCGACATATATGGTACATAAATGCTATGCAGCAGGTAACTGCCTTACGTTGATGCTTGACGCTATGAGGCTTCATCAACAATCGAGATGGCAAGGATATATTCTGAATCGAGCATGGTAGCTCACTAATTGCTTGCCAAGATGATTGCGCTGCAACCAGGGAGATTGGTGCCGTGGAGGCATAACACTACTCAAGCCTACCAAACGGTAGTACTTTGAATGTCAGCCCTGTACACTGATGTGAGACTCCGTACCTCCAGCCAAGACTCGCGACATTAGCAACATCTGGATAACATAACAACAGGACCCCGTATTGTAACAACCCCAAATTGTTTTATCGCTTTAGAGCAAGTTAAACATTGATATATTTTCAAGTTACATGTGTATATGTATGTATATATACACATCACTATAAATTATTTAACATATCATGCAAAACCGAATGTATAAGATACATGCTCGACATATATTTTTTCCATTTTACTAAACATAAACTAGCAATATTTATCGGCTACCGTACCAAAATACGTTCAAATTGCTCTGTTAAACCTTTCCTGTCAATGAAGTTGTTCATGAAACTTTTATAACTGAAAACTACAATCTGTGAAACAGTAAGACAGAATGCATGTATCAAATTAAATAACGTTTATTAACATCCAGATACTTATGAAAGGTGTTCTTTGTGTGTATATAAAAAAAGGAATTATATCTCTATCTTGCAATAATCATAAAAAACATAAATATAGCTAGACCATAATCTTTTCGGGCTTTCTTTATAACGCTATATCATCATTCTTTTATTATTATTCTGATGTGAATAACATACGATACAATTAATATTGATTTTAAAATTAAATTTAAAATTAAATCTTACTGTAAATTTGTTCTTATACATCTCATTATAAATACATACATAGATAGACAATTGCAACCTTCCAATATTATGCTTCTTTATATAAAGAATCTAAAGCGTGAAGTTAAAGACAAAAGAACAATTTGGTAGAACAAAGTTACGAAAATTCAAAATCAGGAAGATGTACGAAAATAATATGTACAAATGCTAAAAGTATAAGATAAAGAATGAATTGATCAGAAACAGCGTGTCCAAAGCATAATAATTTTGACACGCAGTGATATCTGTAAATGTATACAAGAATCAACGTGCATACCCTATTGTTCGAAACCAGTATAAGCCAAAATGGAAAGTTTGATAAAAGTAGCACAAATAACTGGTACACTGGTATAGAAAGTGAGCTGACTATTAAAATAGAAAATTGATAATACATAGGAAAAAACGATGTTGTGAACGACCATAAGATCTCTCTGATGGGAAGCAAGAGCCTCTGCAATGGTGAAGAGGAGCATTGCCAGAACAATCCATGCCGCGAAGACGTTCTACTATTGGTATTTATATCAAGGGCAGAGATAAGTGAAGAATTCGTGGGTCGAACAGGTGCTTGGTGGTTAGAAGTTGTTATAGTAAGAGAGGAGAAAGGTGAGATCCTCGATATGAGCGATACGAGCGATACGAGCGAGACGAGCAAGAGACGATGGTAGAGAAATAAACGCGGTAGATGCGGGAGTAGAAAGAGGAGGAGGACAAGTAGGAGAGGATGACGAGGGGAAGGGTAGCAGACCCGCGCCCAGCCGATGCACCCAGCCGACGCACAACAAACACGAGCAAGCCGCCGTGTGAGAATCTAGCCGAGCGCTCGACTGGCACAGAAATCATAATGCTTCTCACAGTGAAGAATTGTGGCGCGCGCGGAATAACCGGGCCGCCTTTTCGCTCACTCACACTCGATTTGCCGTAGGTTTCAACATGGCGGTATGGCCGCTCGGGAAAGAAAGCTCTCAAGGGCCCGCCGCTACAGCCGCCACTTACGCACCACCACGACACACACCAAACGCTATACTTATGATCAACGGACCCAGAAACTTAAAAATCATTTGTAATCACTTACCTGATCAATGGAAGTCCACTTTTCACAGGAATTCTATCGAAAAACACTAGCACTACGTCTTGGACACTGGGTCGCACTACGCTTTCTCCCTGCTTACTAGTTTGGTTGGTCGGTGTTATGGCCGTCGCCGAGTGTGCCCCACCGTATCACTCACTCACTCTCACTCGTGCGAGCGCGAGCGCTCGGTTCGCATACGCGACGAACGCGGACGCGGCCCGACCAACTAGTTCCACACACTTACGAATAAGGACGTTAATCTCTCGCACTAATATCGTATCAGTGCCCCGTACCGAGCTCCACCGACATTTTCCTCAAGTCTCGTACAATCGGATGGCTTCCCGTGCCCATGACGATCTCGGATCTAGAAACTAATGATCGCAGCACCAACAATGGCTACGCACTCTTCCGCGACGTACTGAATGGTTCCGTTCCAATGTTCCTCGAACACGACCTGTCTATCCATTCCCCTCGCTGCGCCATCATTCCGATTTTTACCGAACTAACTCGAACAAAAGCGCGCCAAATTCAACAGATCATTACCTAACTAGATTCTATTTAAAAAATCTTTAATTTCTACAACTAGCTACACCAATGACTAATTCAATTGTAATTACATATCTCAGTTTGATAATTTATCATTATCGGAAATCGCTTCTTTTACTGAAAACGAACATCTATTTAAAAATAACCGGGTATTCAAAAATCATTCGAAAACATATTTATCTTGTATCCTCCTGCGTTACTTAATAGAACATTTAATAGGAGGAAGAGAGAGAGAGAGAGAGAGAGAGAGAGAGAGAGAGAGAGAAAGAGAGAGAGAGAGAGGACTAGGATATACAAGGTATACGATGATTAAACGATTTTATTTTCAAATTAAGATTGAACTTTATTAATCAATCCAAAAATTAATGGTTAATTTCCATCGTTCCATGTCCACCCATATACAATTGCACTTTTACATGGTTGAAGTGATAATTTCATAAATATAAATGTTAACAGATAATGATAACGGAAAAGAAAACAAATTTTAATACTACCGTAATCGGTTAATTTTCTTATTTGAAACATAACGTTAAAATGTCTTAACCACCGCGCAAGTCGTGGTTCAATTCCACGATTCTACAATTACTGCAATGCATTTTGGGATACGCGCAAAATCTATAACTATATTTCACTTTTATAACACTATCTTTTAAATAAGTAAAATAATATCGGGAACAATATAATAATTAAAAATTTAGTTAGCACGTAGCAAATTTTACAAACGATACAAACGATATCTTGTCATGACGTGTACGTCTGCATCACCATACAAAGTTCCGTTACACATCTAAGATAGTGAAACACGAACAATTGACCTTTTCTTTGTCATACCATTTCAAACGAAACACAAACTGAGCTTTTAAAAAAACTAAATTTTTCAAGCATAGTTAATAACACACTTGAACAAATAATCTACTAAACATCTAAAATCCTATCAATGTCATAAAGTAAATAACGCATCGATAGTCTAACTCATGACATTGACTACGGTAGTCAATTGGACAATTATACAGTATATCACATATCACTAATTGTATGGTTAAAGAAACACTAAATAAAAAAAGGTTTCCCAACAATTTGAATTGGTATCAATAGCAAGATGCTATTATGTACATCGACATAACCAGCGGTGGCACTAAATTACAAAATGGCGTCTCTTAGATGTATACTGTCACTTTTCAGTAATTTACATGATTAAAATGTGTCACTTCGAATAGAGGCATCAAATCACAGAAACGACAGATCTCAACATCAAGAAAACAACATACTGTGATTTTAAAAAAGGAAATTACGAGAAGATAAAGGAGTGTTCCAAATACTTAAGATTAACGACCATTTTGGCTTTGATGACGTAATGAAATACGAAAGTCAAGAAAGAAACTAGATATTTAGGAGCCAATGTTAGTGCACACGCAGCACACGTTAGCATCCTTCCGGTCGCCATCAGCTTTATCACGTTCTGACCAGCGATTGGTGTACTTTTGTTAGAGTCTTCGGGACGAACCAATAGCTTGAAAACCAATATCGATGAGTCATGTTGTTTAGGATTTTCCATTGAGTGTTACGTAACGCTTATACGATGTTTACTTCTCTATAGTTCTCTATACTTGGTAAATAAACATTTCAATAGAAACTCATAGAAACTCAATTTCAATAGGTATAATACTTGAAACACAAGTAATATAACACAATTTCATATGAAAGTACAATATTTTTATTTTATTTCCACACGTCATTTTATTTTCTTCTTGTATTCTTATTCACAATTACACAAAGGTTGTTTATAAATAATAGAAAAATTAACGAATCTCGAGAATTAAATCGTATATGTAAATGACGCATGTATACTGTCAATTTGTTACTATACTATTCCCCAAACTTCTTCAAACGCGGAGCATAATTTGCTGCACGTTAAAGCACCGGATAGTGGATAGTTGCTTATAGATATAGTATCCTCTACATAATCTGGCTTTACCTGTAATTTCAGTTATTAATAAATAAAACGGCCAAACTAAATAAGACATAACATACAACGATGTATTGTATTTGACGCTTGTAAGGTTTACCTGTCCATGCGCCATCGCTCCTACTGTAACGGCTATTGGTTCATCAGGAAGAACCAATTCTCGTGGATTTTGTACTTTACTTGCGCTAAATGACGTTGCAATTTTGCGACAGCCAACTGGCAGATGATCGGTAACTGGATTTTTAATTACTTTTAATAATTTCATCGGGCCATCAGAGGCACGAATACTGAATTTATGTAACAATTGCACTGCAAAGTACGAGAGAAGTTGATATAAAGCTCGGTCTTGTACAAAGATCACAGGAAAAACACCTGATAAGTGATCCATTTTTAAAAGTGCAGCCAAAATACATCGTTAAGAAGAGCATTTTAATGCGACACAATTAAAAATGGGGAGAACCTCAGAAATATGGCTGTATAAAGGAGCGATATTTCTAAAACTACGGATCAGCCTTAAAATCATATACGGAGACAATCGTAGTAACATGGGATTTGCTCGTCGACATACCGAATTTTACAACTGCTCACCTGCAAAAAGCACAAAACGTGACTTATCGTGTTTCTCCTTATGCTCTTTGTATTCATTCAATATCCGTAGAAATTCATCGTTTATATTTACCCATGAGACCAGCAAAACGTTTAAACGTTCTCGGTATCCTGGTTTGCGGATTTACTTCTATCAAAACATTCTTTTCCGTATGGAGATAAACTTGCAAAAGTCCAGCTCTATTTAACGGGCTGTCCATTAACATTAATAAACATTGATGAGTAATATCTGGTCGGCACGTGCCAGGATCACGATTATTCTTTTTTAATATATTAACGTGATCGTCACAGTTCAATAACTGAAAGCTATTTCCAACCTAAATAAAGTTGGTCGTTATAAAGATGGGCAACAAAACTATTATATCATCATTTACAATGGAACCAATTTCTTAATGATTTTTATACGTAACTGGCCCGAATACAATCACTTTGATAGTGAATTGAAAATTCTGTTACTAATCGATAAATAAATTCATCGGTGCAAGTTGAGGAAGGCAAAGTGTAATAAAACAGATTTATAATATATTTTAAAAGTTACGAATAAAACATAACCTCACCTTAACCGATTCTAATTGAGCGTTTTCTAAGATAATAATCAAACGTTTCTCTTGGTTTTTGATGTGAGCAATATGAAGATGTTTAGGAGCTGGATCGTATTCAGAATCGCTATTTCCATCCCGAGTTTTACGCTTTTTACCCATCTTCCTTAAGTTCGGTGCAAGTAGGAATTTTTGTAAATACGTACCTACAAGTATGTTAAAAATCAGTGGGCAACAGCAATAAAAGCGTAACGCTTAAACGCGGAGGTTAGACTCCGGCAAGGACTGAGAGATGGCGGAAGTTCGAAATTCTTGAAGCGAATCTTTAGAGCGCTTCTTTCGATATAGTAGGGCATGGAATAAATCTATCGCCAAGCGATAATATTGGATTATATACTATTAGTTGGTATACCAGGTACTAGATGTTAGTAGTATGCAGTTACTAATTTAAAATACGTGCAGGGGATGTTAAAGTAAAGGAACAATAGTGTTGTTCAACAACAACATATAATAAACAACGCAACGATACAATAATGTTGTTTATATTCGACTTATAGTACTGTTATATAAATTATTGTTAATCTTAAAACAAAATGAACCAATATAGAGAAGAACAAGGAAATATTGGTACGTAGGAAATAAAATTGAGCGAGTATATATCGGCGGGATAGGATGATTGTAGGGGTAAAAGGTGTACGGCGTAAAATTAGACGAACATACTAATATACATAAGAAAGTTCATCTTCTGAAAGTAAATGCTTTTCGACGGCTTTTAATATCAACCAGTTGCTGTGCCTGTTTCTTGAGAGTGCTCCTAGTTGGTATATCGTCTTCGTCTTCAGAAAGCAACGTCGCCGGTATCACTGCGGATGGAAATCGTGGGAAAAGTGGCCCTCCATTTATGCGTGCTGGTTTTCCGTCCACTGAGTTGGTCGTAATCGACACCGTTTCCAACTAAACAACGAATAGATTAATATCTATCTAGACGTTTCCAGAATTATTAATAAATTACCGTTCGATTATGCAAGAAACATGAGACGAAATTCCTTAGAACGAAATATTATTCATTATCGATAGCAAGCGTTTAGATTATGAAAGAACTTTATCGACTATCGACTATCGACAATCGACTATCGACTATCGACTATCTCGTAGTCTTACGATCCATAGTTTCTAAATAGTAAATTAGATAAATTCATTTTGTTACACTTTATTTCTAATTACACTTTTGGCAACTGTTCGTGCAATATTTGCTCAAATTCATCTTGTGCGACACGTATTAGCTAATGAGTTAAAAAGTATAGTTTACCTTGTCGATCGATATTTCCTGCAATACTTGCAAATATTTGTCTTGTCCACCGAAAGTTTCAATCGTATTAGTTAGCTTCTCATTTATTAGTTCTAGGAGTTGCAAAGGATGTTGAATTTCGCTTGACTCTTTAGGCAACGTATCGAATATATCCTGAAAGATGCGAGAAAATATTAGTACTCGATTAGTACTAGTACGATAGTATCGGTTTTTCCGCGACAAAGCATTTTATCCTGTGAGATAGATTGTTTAAAGAAAAAAGTATCATAATACCGGAAGAAATTATTATCATTGAATGATAATAATGGTGGTTAGGTTGGGTGGTGTTGAGAGTTCTCTAAGAGAAGATGTTGCTTCTTTGTCCTGGATATTTGTACGACAGCTAGTAAGAGAACCGAAAGAAGATTGTAGGACGAGTTAACGACTAAGGGCAGCGCGTACTAGCGAGATCGATTGAATCAATAATTGATTTTCTCGTGGTTCCGACGTGCTACCGAAGTGTTTACTTTCGATCAGGTTCGAAGGTGTTAACGCGGTGGGACAGCAGCTTCTTAAGGTGAGAATTGCAGACAGGGATTGTTCGAGGAAGTTGATTGGCCAACGACTCGCATGTCGGCGGTGCTAAATCTTCAGAGACAATACAATGGCCATGAAAACTCGAAGCGGCTCCATTCCGGTAACCGCCATTCAAGCTGCTTTTACTAATTTAATTAGGAATTTACATGGTATTTCCATCGACCATTTTAACACCACATAGCCGCTTACAGGAGAATTCATTTTGTCGGCCTGTTAATTCATCGACGCATCCCTCTGTTCCACGAACAAATATATACGAATATACGTTAATTGAAAATCTTTCAAGTATAGGATAATCATTGGCGGCTTGAAACAGTACCATCAGAATTTTCTCACGTTAATTTCTACAATTCGCAGTACGAAAAACTTGGAACATCTCTGTTCAACGAAATGAACGTCTTCAGAAATTCAATTCTATATTAATAAAGCTTCTCTTCTTCCAAAAGATTAGATAAGATTAATTAATGAAATATTAGGGGAAGATGCTGCAATTACTCACTCGAAATTTGTTGCACACGTTCCGCAATGTCATGGTGATTGCTTGCAATAGATCCTCCACCTTCCGCCTTCTCGCGTCTGCTTTTAATCGGCGCGATCGCTGTTGCTCGATGCGACGGTTCAGTTTCTCCGTTTCTTCCGCATTTCTGACATACACAATGTGTCTGTACGATACAATATCCTCGACGAATATACAGAAACAGGTGGAAACTCACCGTTCCGCGTCCTTCGTTTCAGAGAACTTTCTCATTTCCATTTCGTCGATAAGCTGCAGTCTCTGCTTTTCCAAAGCCATTTTCTCTTGCTCCGTGGCCAGCCGCATTTTCTGCAGATTATCCTTAGTCGCTCGCTGACCCAGAAACCGGTTCAGAACGTCTTCGGATCTGGACACTCCGGTGGCACTGCGAAGCTTGGCGAACGTCTGTTCGAGTCGTGTCACCTCGTCCTTGGTAATGTCCTCCGCGTGCTGTGCATGGCTTTCTCCGCGTGTGTCAAAATCATCTCGCGGACGCGAATGGAATATCATCTTTTCCAAACGCTCGAGTTCCGTTTTCCGCTCAAACACCCGTTGCCTGCTCGTAACAAATTTTCCTTTAATTTTTAGTTTAGCGAATCTGGCGAAGGGAAGCTTAAGGGAAGGGATGTAAGTTACCAATACCGTGTTAATCTATCTCAGATCGGTATTTTAGCGCACGAATATAATATTTCTCATCGTTTCACACCAGATTTTACACCGATTTACCTCAACTTTAATCGATCATACCTATATTCTTCGAGGACAGCATGACGCTCTCTGCTACAATTTGTAACCTCGATTTCTTCTTTTACCAACGTTTCCTGCATATTATCCTTTAACGTAATAGCTTCCTCTTTCGCTTTCTTTACAACGTAATGATAAAATTAAACAATTAAATCCGTCTTATGTCTTACAAAAGAAAGGAATTATCTCGATACAGTTAAAACGATGCCTTGCCTGCAGACGTTTCGTTTCATTCTCTTGCCCCTTTATTTCATCTTGCAGACTTTTCAGAGAAGACGCGTAAAGCGCAGATTTCTGTTTTAGATCGGAGCACATCGACCGATATTTCATTCGTGCTATGTTCGCTTTGACTTGCATCATCCTGATATGCTCCAAACGTACTTCCAGTTTAACAATTTTCTGTCACGATATAAACGTAACTCTAACGGATGCTCTAACGATGTTTATCTGTATTGTTCTAACTCACGTTTCGCAACGGATTCTCTATCTTCTCCTTAAATATCTTCTGCATCTTATTGCTCGTTAATTTACTATATTCATCCAGCAACGAGTGCAGTCTCTGCTGTCGCTAAGGAATATTTACGCTTCTATGGATATAAAATACGTTCGCACCAGTCTAATCTTTAAGAGATCGATATCGCGCTGCTCACCTTCTTACGTTCGTACTTAATTAGATCGTGCCTCTTTCTTAAGCGTATATTGTCCTCTTGCATTTTACTAATTGTCTCGTCTAAATTGCGTTTTTTCTCACAAGCCAGAGATTTGCGACTCGCGTGAACTTTGTCCTCTGATTTCCCCTCGTTCTGAAATAACGTCAAACACACACACACACACACACAAATGTATATTCACGCCGAATGATTTACTTAATCAATGTTATCAACGACGGCTTTAATCGTCGCATTCCATAATTACGTTCCGTATGTTTGCATATCCTACGTAGAGTTCTTTAACGCTTCGCTTGAGAGTTGCGATTTTCTCCGCGTACTCGTGCTTCTTAGCTTCGTATTCTTCGAAAGTCGCTTTTCTTTGTCCCTCTGCCAACATCAGACACATACTTGGTTATTAACGCTTACTAACGATTTTTTATACCTACCTATATCTATAGCTAACATCGCGTCGCGTCAAAATGGCAAGTCAACGTCGTTCGACGAGATATTAGATATTTCTCGTGAAAATCCAGCCATAAAACGTTTATCCAAGGTAAAAATTTAGAACTCGAAGAACAAGAGACCAAACTTGTTTAAGGAAAATATCAAGTTATATACCGTCCTTTTAAATGACTGCTAAGAGCGTAGGATCGCACGATAATCGTGGTATCGTTTCTTCAATGGTACAACCTATCCACCTTAGCTGCAGTACCATCGAACGGTTTACTTCATCTATTTATACTGTTACGTCCCGTGGCCTTACCATATACCAGAATCCATCCCTCGCTCAAGACGGTCACCAGCTGTACAAATATAATTAATCGGACCCTCGATAATCCTAAGGAACTGTCATAAAATTTAGCATTTTCGCTTTACCGTCAAGGCCCTTGACAGGACCCTTAACAACGCTCTTAATTGCCGCGAAACATCTTTCGAGTCGAGAAACTCCTTAGCGTTATATTGTTCGTTCAGGTAAAACAAGGGAAAAGCGGGTTTTCCCATGTTTGACGGCTTCTTCCACCCATGGATTGAGCGCCCATCAATTGTTCCGTATAAATACATAACTTTACCTGCCGTCATCATCCCTTCGAACAGAATACGTCTCAACTTGCTCTTCACTTTTGCCTGAAAACGCTTCTACGCGTACCACTCACGTTCTTCAAAGTTGTTGGAAATAGAGAGATTATATTCAATCTGTTAACTCAGTGTTATAATCATTCAAATACCTTTATTATCTTAACCGAAATCGGGGGATCGGTTGATTCGCGGTGTCGATTATCATATATCGTGCGAAGCGGTCGAACATATACTATAACCAACTATATCGACTCTATATCAGCTATTAGTACGATATCAACAGCTTCTCGGAAGAATCAAGGATGATCGAGAAGTGAAATTTTGACTGTCGAGTTTAACTTTAATATATGAAAACAAAGTACGACGGTAAATTAAAAAATGTTTCAACGAGAAAGTCATCGGATAGATGCCGTAAGATGGGAAATAATATTTTATACAAATGCTCGAGTTGGCGAGTTCGCGAACTGAAACGATATTTGCCAGTTTACGTTTAACAGAAACGCCCGCTGGAATATTCACTTTGTAATTAGCATTTTGATAGCTAGTATATATCGATATGCCAGTAGAAATGTTCTTTTTTCTTCTTGAAGAAGCCACTTATGTGACACGAACGTTTTTTCTTTTTTTCTCTTTTTCTTTTTCTTTTTTCTTTTTGAACCTGTAGCCTTTCCGGTTAAACGTGTTCTTATGTATCTCCGTATGCAATCGGCAACTTGCTTGGGAAATAAAAGCCAGCGAATTGTTTTCTTTTCTCGAACGACGTTATACGAACGACGTCGTAGCAGATATATGAATATTAGACCAGATTAAGCAAACAGATTGTAACGTTACTATTTCCCACAATATCGTTTATTTACGTAAATTTACCTGATAGTTGGATCTTTTTCTTGATCTCGGTGATTTTTTTGTTCAAATCGTTTAGTTTGTCTTCTATAGTGGGCGCTAACGGGTCAGACATGATTTCACACAGAAACTTGCCAAATAATCCAGTTTATCGACTGGATGCTTGGCGTTGTCCTGGTAACGACATTACGTACAACTGTTTGCTCTAGGTGTCACGCGTAAACCGTAAAGCGCAGAGCGTAAAGCGCAGAGGGCGTAGAGCGCAGAGCGCAGAGCGTAGAGCGCAGAGCGTAGAGCGCAGAGCGTAGAGCGCAGAGCGCAGAGCGCAGAGCGCAGAGCGTAGAGCGTAAAGCGTAAAGCGTAAAGCGTAAAGCGTAAACGTGTAATTTATAAACAGTTACCTAATATATCAATTTTTAATCTTTTAATGAATATGTTTTCGTTAATATCGTTACAAAAAACATGCTTAATTAGGGATATTACCAGCTTATCGTCAGTGTTTTATCGATCTTTAATCTCCGTACAATAAATTCTACCATTTTATCTTTACATATATACTAGCGTTTAAAAGTTTAAAATCGCTTATTTGATGAGAATACATCATGCGAATAGCGCGAATGAAGGTATGATAGTATGATAGTTCTAGTCTTATTATTAGCCTTTGTATTTATTTAAAATGTCTTAAGAATTTAACTCTTAACGAAATACTTATCTATATTTAAAACCGTGAAAAAGAAATCAAAATCCAACGAATAGATAAAGCATTATGGTGGTTGTTAATGTATATTGAAGAAGAAAGCGAAGAAAACGCCACTCTTCGCAAGAATAAAAGACAAGAAATAATAAATTACATTAATTTTTATTCCGAATCATTTTGGCAACTCAGGCTCAATCTTTATTTTAATTTAACAAGGAAACATAAAATATGCAGAAACCAAGGGTCCTTTAATCAAAGCATCAACAGTTAATATAATATGCGGTCATAATAATATTCGAGCAAACGAAAATGCTGCTATCCTGTTGCTCTTCGTCTTACGCGGCGATACATCGCTCGAGGATGTTGGTGGTTCGATGATGGTGTTAATCGTCCCATTAATAAAAACTAACGACCGTCGTATTTACAGTTTCGTGCGTGTATCTTGCGTGCCTTCGGGAACACAAAGGGGAAAGCAATTCGTAAGTCTTGGTCCGTTGAATGGACTTAAGGAGAGGGCACCGAATTATAATTATAATTCCGCATTTGTATTCGTTAAGGCAGCAGCCGCGTTTGGCGCGACGACTGCTACGCTGCCGATGAATTTCGCGTTACACGCAATCAACCGCTGGAAGGTTAATTAATGATCAGACATGCTTGGCCAGTACTTGACGGGGCTTCATACACATCGGCGCGGCGCGGCGCGGCGTCTTGGTACTTTATAACTGACCACGTTCGTTGCGTTCCGTTTGCCGCCTGAATTCTAGAGAAGCATCACGCGCCACGGTGTTAGATTTCAATCCGGTCGAGAATCAGGAATTCGATTCACATTTGCGACTCGAATTCGTGAAACTGGCAATGAGTAAAACACGTCCAATGGCAATTTGAAAAAAAAAGAAAAAAAAAAAGGAAAAGAGTAGAAAGACACAAAACAACAAGAAAGCAGCTTAATGGTTACCTCGTTATTACACGTGCGGATGCTTTAATTAACAACCTTGATAACGAAACAATTAAATCGCCGTCGTTAGACTGTTCGTTCACACGCAGAGTAGTGCAGCGAAAAGATGCAATTAATTACAAGTACCATACCGTACCCATCATCTACCGTAACAAATCCTATTGATTAAGGATATCTATATTATATTAACGACAAAAGATACGACTCACTAGCTCGAGATATATATGAGATGGAAATGATTGATTGAAATCTTTTACGTTTGTAAAAATGTATAACCATATTATTTCAAAGCATCTGTAACAATAACGTATGAAATGAAACCATCATTATTATATATCAAATGAAATTTAATTTTCAATGTTGTCGTATATATCGATCGATAATATCGAGTGACACTGTGACATTAATAAAAATTATTTCGCATCCTATTTTTGACTGTAGTCAATAAAAAAAAATTGAATTGAACATCGAATAAGTTATCGCGTAGCTGAAGTGTAATAAATGCGCGCTACGGCCTCATTCCGTTCGAGCTGCGTGTTTATTGGCTCACGTGGTCAGCCATCCTATAGTGGCGGAGTGATACAGCTGTAGAAGGCAGGTGCGCGCGCATTGAGGAACTACTTTCAGCGCGTTAAGCGAACAATAGGGATCCCAGAAGTGTTTCGGACGCGGTCGTGTTCGTATATGGTTGCCGCATGCTTTTTTCTCGTATTGCCTCGCGTGAACGTGTACACATTTTTGTTGGACGTATCGGAGGTGACATAGATTTCGGACGATGTGCGTGGTCAAGTGACGGTACGCGGATTTTATACTGAAGTGCACCGAAGTGTTGGTTCTTTCTAGTGTGTGCGCCCGGGTCCCGATGAGTGTGTGTCTACTCGATGTGTGTGGATAAAATTCACGGCATCATGTTGCCACAACGAAAATTGGATTACGCATCGATGGCGTGTTTTCTTCTGCCTCTGCTCATCCTTGTTTTCTTTCCTGCGGTGTCCGGTAAGTGTAATATCATATTTTATTCGAGGATATTGCGCGCACCTCGGTCTGGAGTCGGTTTGAAGTCATTGTTCCCCACATGTCGCTGCTAGGCAACAGGTCACGAAACAACGCTGAGCGCCGGCGCGTTAGACGCTTGCTCTTAACTGACATTCGGCATATTTTTCGAACGTTTCCTCCGTGAAACGTATTATAAAACGTTTGATCAACGAGGTCAAACCGTTGAAAGATTAACGAACGATTTCGTTCGTATAATTAGTATTCCGAAGCGATGTCGGACATTGCCGTGCTTGCTTTCGATTACTACCTGTCTCAAAAATATTGACCGTGTCAGTGGTTGTAGTACTCTCCCTTCTCTCTTGCTGCTCTTACGCCTCTTTATTTCTCCAAACGAATATTTGTCAATAACTTCTCCCCTTTCATTTCGTTTTTGTCTTTTATACGCGCATGCAGGATGCTGGCATCAAAAAAAAAAAAGAAAAAAAAGAAGATAATACTATTATTTCTATCTACGAGATTAAAATTCTCGTTTTATGTACACGTGAAAATTGAATTATTTTCTTATTTATTGCTATCTGAAAAGAAACTTATTTCGATACTTTATATATTCTTCACGTATGTACATATGTATATTAGCCTGCTCGAATACACGTGGTTAGTGGTTATGTTACTGTCACAGTGGTGCTCAATTTCCATATCATCGATAAGAGTGTACTTTAAAGTTGCTAGTCCCTGAGGGACAGGTGCCCAACCCCGCTTTCCAGGAAACGAGTCTTCCTTCCCTTGTGTGCGCGTAAACATCCGATGTATCGCGTTCCCGTTTCTTTCCATTCTTTTTTCGCAAACGACAGTTTTCATTTTCCCTTATGTACGACAACTTTTGGCCTAAAAGCTTTTGCTCCTTATCGTCTCATTTTTATGCCGCTGATTGATCGGAAAAATTGATATTTTTATAAACTCAAGTACCAAAGCAATGGAACGTAAGCAGAAATCTTGTATACGTATATGTGCATTTCGTATATTTTTGCACCTCCAAATTTCCTATATGTATGTACAGTGGTATGAAAAAAGTTGTCGCAACTTCTAATTATGTTGCAACGAATAAAGGGATAAAAAACATGATATGGTATATAGAGAGGGCCTTCTCATGTACGATTCTATTAATTATTAAGTATATTAAATATATCTCGGCACAGAAAGGACTACTCTGCTCCTTAAGAACTCGATCAAATAAATATTGCGGCAGCTGTTCGTAGTTAACAAAGTGAAAAACAGTATTGTAAAGTAAAAACAGTAACTCGACGCCATATTGAAAACGATGCCATATTGGCGGGCATTAGCTCGTTGTCAATTCTATCCGATTTTTCATACAGGTTGATCCTCTACGATACAGTGGAAGTAAAAAGTAATATACAGCAACAAATAATAAAAGTACTTAGTGCATATGTATACGTATTTCCTTATTTATCGTAACAGGACGAGAAGTTGCGAAAATTTCTTCACTGTATATAAATACAGAAACGTACGTATATTTTGTAGGTTAGGTACCCACAAATGAGAAAGTAAATCATTTCTCGCAAAGTATGTATGTACATTTTCGTTGGATCTAATGTAATATAGATACATATCACGATACAAATAACAATACTAATTAATATAACTAACACTATTAGTTTAACATTAGCGTGAAATGTAATCATGCATATTTAATATTTGAATAATTGAATAATACTATTGAATAAGAAGAGTTTTATATATATATATATATATATATATGATACGTTGATAAGAAACTTGTAGCTTATGTGGCTAAAAAGGATGATATCGGATTTTACGGCGTGAGATTTTATCGAGTTTCAAGCTAATATAATTCGCATAAAAATGCAATGAAATTAATAATAATACGTGTATCTAGAATAAAATGTAAACAATGCAGAGTAGTTTGAGATCTTTCGAACGTTCGTGATCGTGAATTTTCATTTTCACTTTTCTGTATCGCGTAAATCTGTGTAGGCGATGACGTAAGACTGTCTTAGGCCTTAGTACAGTACACACTTAGGCGGGAAGAACGTGCGGTCGGTACAGGGCAATCGACCAAAGAAAGTTGGTAAAACCGAATAGTAACGACACGCAGACAAATGCAAACTCCGATCATTCGACACTGTTGCATAACAAATTCCATTTTATACCTTCCTTAACCTCTATACACAAAGATGAATTCTTCGGTATCATTTTGCATTAAAATACGTTATTTTGATCGAATACATATTTCACATTTCTTTTTCGCTCTTAATCTTCCAATTGGCTATTATGCTAGCAATGGTCGATGATAATCGATATCAATTAATGCGAATCGAATTTTCGAAATTTTAACCTTGACGCGATTTTTATTCGAGACGTTGCATCTATTAGGTAAAAAAAAAAAAAAAGAAAAAAAAAGAAAGAAAGAAAAAAGAGAGAATAATAAAGGAATTGATATCACGGGATTACGTTCTGGAACGTTCTCCGATCGAGACAAGTTGGCAGTCGCTTCCGAGAGCGTACCGAGGACCTCGCCTCGAGTCTGTTACTTGGCGTTGAGATATTCTGAATGCGGCATGGCGGCAGTTCTGCAGACTATCCCCGCCGTTCTTATGTTCTCAGGCTTTCTCTTCTCTCTCTCCTTAGGAAACGATTCGCCCCGGACTTGACGTGCTTTCACACAAAACCATGCGCGCGTCGTCCCTGCGCCAATTCACTTTCGCGTGCCTAACTCGCAATTGATAGGTTAACATTTTCCTCCTTCTTAAAAATTCAATTCAACCGAACGAGTAGTTTATAATATAGAATGTTTCGGAATTAAGTAAAATGGAGATTGTATTAATATTATATTTATATTCGGTGGGTAGAAAATTAGCATGTCCCGATTGTTCCGTCACGTTCTGTACCGATGATGTGTAATATTATACATCGTACGTTATACGATAATATAAATTCTTGTAAGTAAGAGCTTGTTCAGTGTAATAAATAATAATTTCAAAATGTAAGGGTTTGAATTATGACGTTAATGTAATAATTATCAAAAATATTATCATATTAGGTAAATTAATAAATCACTCTGGCAAATAGTTTCCTTGACTTTGTTTGTCAAGTTCGGGGAACTTGGCTCAGGAAAATATTATCCGTTTGTTAAGGTAAAAAATTGCTATCATATGCTCTCATTGCCTATTTTATCTTATTTTCCGATTGTTGTCGTTTGAAACGTCTCTGTCATTTAAATTATACTAACGTATACATACATATACATATATTTTATTTATCGTACTAACGCAATATTTATTATTTCGAAATGTAATTGATATCTCTTTATCTACTTAAGCATGATATATAGGTATTTTCTATCTGTAGTTCTATCTGCGAACATCTCGCATTAAAATTGTTAGTGCTTGGTCTTGTCATTTCGCCCGTTGTCAGAATACAAAATACGGAATACGGAATTCGGAATTCCGATCAAAGAAGACAATTCTAATTATGTACTTGCAGCGTACTATAGATACAACGCGTCTGCAAGTCGTAAGATCCTTTAAAATGTTCGACAGTCGTTGCGATTAAGATTTTCGATGTCGGTATTCGGCCCTTCTATATCATATATACAATAGTTGCTAGAGATACCCGAAATCAGGCACGGCTTAGAATGCGACGTGCGATCGACCTGTAACCGGTTCCTCGTTCCCTTTCATCGATTCAGGGGCCACACGAGCCTTCCGTGCACACGTGCACACGTGCACATATGCACATATGCACACACGCAACGCATCGAGAAACGCGTATACGATGATACTAAAGTCCGCCAAGCGCCTTTTCTACCGTTCGCTCAGTTAGCAGTTAGGACTTAGGACTTAGGCGCACATTCGCGAGGAGACGTCGAAATTTGACGATCCTGTGATAAAAGCCTGACTGATCCCATTCTTGCGAAAATCGCGCGTCAATTTACCCGCGGCAAGGCCGTCGTCGTTCGGTTTGATCCACGATAATTCATGCACGTATGTGCGATCGTCGTTAACGATTTCACCGTTGATGAAACCGGATTGCTGCCCAATCAGGTTTTCCACCAGCTATCAAAGACCGCGCGAATCACGCGTGTTTTTCGAACGGCTGGACATCGGATACCGATACTTTTTCCTCCCGTTCTCCGATCGTTCCGTTTTCTCCTTTAAGTCGAGGCAGGACATTGAAGAAAGACGATAGATAGTCGGTATCTCGCGGCATCTGTTAACTAAAAGGGCAAGATCTCTGCCTGTACGTCGCTTACACCGACCTAGCCTATACGCCACACGGACATTTGCATTCGTCTTAACCTCCGTATCGTGCCTTTTCTCCTTGTTGTTGACGCATAGCGTAAAACCGCATAATTAAGGTCTTTGGCTACCGTACGTCTATCCGTTCTTTCCGTCCTTTCCGTTTCTCTCTGCCAAGTTACGTCGACGTTCGGAGATCCGTGCTGTTGCCTCGGTATCGTGCAAGAATCGAGGATTGTGCCGTCAGTCAATGGCAGGACAGCCACGAGCCCTTATAAAGCACCAAAGGATCTATCCAGCGTGGCAGTATGTAGATTTCCAAGAAGTTCGACTCATAGGGGAAGGAATTTTTCGATGGATAGGAGGCACAGCAGGCATCTTTGTACACGGTTGATTAGAAATCTATGTTCGATGGCGTCTAGTTGGATCGAACAAGATACGACAGATTTTCACAGAATTGCCGATATTAAGAATTTATCGCTATTTTAAGAGTTCTCGTGATGATATTTCGAAGCTTCTTGGGCATTTATAACGTCACAAGTTAGTTACGTGTATGTATACTTATATTTAAAAATATATACTTCAATTATATACTCCTCTGCTACTTTATCGTATTATTTCATAAGTATCATCGTATAATATATGGTATATATAGAATTTCCAAAGGATTCGTCTTATTTCAATGATTTTCCAGAATACCTGTGCCTTATCCCATCATCATTCAGAGACACGATACCGACGACGATGCTGTCAGTATTTTGCAATACCTCAAACGACGAACGAAAAGTTATTCAGCTACTTGCAACTTTCTCACAACTATTAAACGCGTGCTCCCTCCGAGGAGAAACACGCTTTAATTCGCTATCGTTCCCGACGATCTTTCGCGGCCAGTGATAGACAAGCGAAACTGTTGCGACCTGGGGCGGGAAAAAAAAGGTGAGAGCGAAAAGTAGCGACTGTTTTCGTGGTGAGAAGACCACCGCGGAGCTGTTTTCTTACAGTGACACGTGGAAATGGTTTCACGCAGGCGGATTCGAATTAGCCTAAAGCGATTATTTCTCGCGGCACGAGCACGGACAGCGATTCTTGTTATGTATTTCTCCGTCGCGTTGCATCGATATGCCGATTTTTCCCAAGACGAGCGACACCAGGCATCGCGAATATACGCGAAAGGCTCGTTCTACGTTAGGTCAATGCGATCGTATCTATTAATCATTCGATTCCTTTTCTCCGTCTCCCTCTTTCCAGTCTTCCTTCACGGGCATAACAGCGTACCGTGTACTGTGTACACTGTACACAGTCGCTCTTTCTCCTGATAAATGGCAATGAGCGCCACGGTAATGCGAATGCTTTACACGAGGCTAATCGCCGCCTGACTAATAACTTTTCTGCTGGTGAACGTTCATGGGAACCTGTTTATACAAACTTGCTGAATTTTCCTATTTTCAGGGGGAAAAAAAAAAAAAAGAAAAAAACTCGCGTAAAAGCTTTCAAGTAGGTGGCGTTTTTCGAGCATTGCAACACCGTACTACTGTCTCCTTATTACTTTGATATCTTGATATCCACGTTTCTTGATGTTCACTAGTTCGTAAAATTTCATCGGCATCGAACCGTTATCCCGTTATATATGAATAAAGAAGAAATAATTTTATGACAATTTGACAAATAATAAATGCAATGCAATAAACGAAACGTTATAGTATCCAACGAAACGAAGAAACATTTTATTTATCGATGAGTTCTTAAAAGGTTAAACAAAATTGGTCGAAAGACGAGGCTAATTGTGAAACGTTTAGGTCGGTATCCGGTATTACGAACTGAAATAAAATTCTTTGTTTTAGAAAACGTAAAAGGACGATCGCGAGTCGAAGATCGGGAAATTTTGCGAAAAAACGAATCGTAACGTCGTTTATACGATTCGCGATTGCGTATCTCGATAGTTTTCCATGCGATTCGACCAACGAGTATACCTATATTCTACGTTATCCGCAGTAAGAGATTCGTAAGGTAAACGGTATTACAACGTTACAATTAACGTTGTGGAACGTTGGCTCGATTCATTTTTCACATCGTCAGCGAGCCTTGTGTCTGAAAGCAAGAACCTCCTCGTAGACACGCTTGTTGATTCGTATTACATGCTCGCAAGACGGAACAATCGAAAGCCACGATTGCAAAGCTAACGTTCCATTAAAACGGATCGACTTTATTCTTTCGTTACTGTATAATGTATAACGTAATTCCGAATCACAAGATGTTTTACGTGTTATTTCCTTGCTTCGAGTCATCGCGACCAAGTTGCAGCGAGGTGAAAATTTTCCGAAAATTACCATTCTCTTCTCAGGTATCCTTACGTACGATTGTAACTTATCGAATCCCAGCGCACACGGTACGGCAACCCCCACTCCCCGGCTCCAACTTGTTCGGGCGAGTACAGCCGAACGTCGCGTCCCGTCGCTTAGTTGTATTCTTATTCTTTTCGCTTGTCGTATCAGTGTGCAGCCGATAAATATTCGTTTGCGTGCGCGCGGCCGTCGAGATTGGTGGATGCCGCGCGACAAGTTATCAACCACCTTCGCATCCACTAAGCTAACTGATCGCTCGTCGCCTTTCCTGGGGTTTCGCGTTGATTGGCTGTGTTTTATTATTAACGATTAACGGGCCCGCGAGAACCCATCGAGCGTTAATCCGTTCTCTTTGGTTGCTATCCATTTAATAGATCTTTATCGAATCGTAAAAAAAGTCGCGGATAGACGTTAACGTTGCGTTCATTAACTCGGGGGTGGCGCCTCTCTCTCCTTTTCTTTTTTCCTCCCTTCTCTTCCTCGTCCATAGAAGCTATAAAAGTCATAAAAACCCCACGAAAACGTGACTTTCTTATTTACCATACATCTATCTATACAGTCTCATTGTGTAATGGTCCTTGAAGCAACATCCAGCAGCAGCTGGTCGACGGTCTCCCACGCCCTGCTACCAAACGGCACGAGTCCTCGCAGGATTCCCAGGATTTATCATGCTCGTGTCGAAGTAATTTGTTCAATTTCTTTTTACCGCTGCGTGATTACGATAATAATCATCGTTTTACGAGTTGCGGTGCTAACGTTTTGTTCTCGTTAATATTATTCCGAGCACTCTCTTCATCCTACGCAAATTCTAACTACGACTACATATCACGCAACGATAGAAAATCTCTCTTCGACAAAACAACTAGAGAATTTCACCTCGTTTTCGCAAAGTCTTTATAATCTGTCGCTCCAGTGTTTCACGTTTCATCCGCGTTTCACCAGTCCGTACGTAATTTACCAGTGTGTACGTATATTCGAACGCAAACGGGTGGAATCATAGCCTCAAAGCAATGAAAGACAGATAGATCGAAAGGAAAATGTCAATAGAGAAGATTAAATAACTTTTCGCGCAGTATCCAGTTTCATCTGCGCTTGGTTTGGAGCTACGATTCTAGAGTGGCAGAGTGGGAAAGCCTGCGGATGTACATAGATTTCTACGCAATTTCTATGTAAACGCGCACGATCGTCGCACGTCTATCGATGGGCATTACTCTGTCGCTACGTGTTCGTCGCTGCGTTCGGTAACGTTGTTTACCCGCTGCGACGTTGCGCGACGAAATATCCATACACGTACATACATACATACATACATACATACATACATACAGGGCATATAAATTTCAATGTGACGTTTATATTATTTTTATAGAGACTCGCTGGTCAACATGGTCAACGTCGTGCGTTTCTTTTACTTGAAATAATTAACAGGTGGTCGTAATGGAATCGTTGATTTCAGATTAGTTTGGCGTCTTGCGTTTCGCTTTACTATCTCATTAAATCCTTCTTTCATTCTTTGTTATCGTACCGAAGGCTGCGCAAATGGATAACCTTTGAATTCACCTATCAACGATCATACACGTAATTACATCGATAGGTGCACGTTACGCCGTTTGATCGCAACACCGCTTGCTAACGCGTCGAACCGTGTAAAAGCATTCTTCGCTGTGTACACACAGTACAAAGGATTTATAGCGGAGATGTTCGAAGCGTAAGATCGATAAATTGAAGATCGTGAACTTGTTATCAATCTTCGTGTATGAAAACTTCAATCGTAATTCAATTACAAAATACTATAATTTTTCTTTTCATTCCTTCTTTTTTTTTTTTCATAGGCCACAATCATTTTGTATTAAGGATCGTTCAATGTCGTAGTTTATTACGTAGGTATAGGTTCTGCTACTATTTATAGTTAGTAAATTCTTTTCGGAAATTTGCACCGGGTTTTTTTTAGCAAACAGGGAAATTAACATTGACGCGTGAACTGGTTTTCGCGATACTCACATTTCGTAGATTGGCCAGAAGTTTCTCCAATTCTTGTAGGTTGACCTTTAAAAAGTCCATGCCCACTTTTACCAAATTCGTGTACTTGCCGATTAGAGCGCGGTCGTTTTCGATTGCCTGAAAGATCGTGGCTCGTCAATTAGCACAATGTATGCTCGTTTTCACTCCAAATCGGATTGGTTGACTTCTTAAAATGGCACGAGATCCTTCCTTGTAGAACAATTCGGTCCGCCATGTTGTGCCTAAAAGTATGTAGAACTTGTTTGTTTAGTTCCTTTGATAATACAATTCAATTATTACGATTCAATTGTTGGAGATAACAAAATTAGATAGCAAATACGTTACATTTGCTGCTACTTAATACGAAACTATGAAGAATCGTTGATATATTTGAAGGGAAGCGACATTGATAGATAAGTAATAAAGTAATAAGTTACTTTACAAATTCGGTTTACTTGTTATCCATTCGTCCGTTAGATAAGAAAGTTTTAACCCAGTGTGCCAATATAACTATTTTACAAAATGTTAAAACGTCGCAAAAGTTGTTGCGACAACCGATCGAATCGAACGATGATACCGTATTTACTTCAGTGTATTTTCATATATACGTTTAATTGAAATAAACACGGACGACCAAGCGTTTCTCTACTAGTAGTATTTGAAACGGGATCATGGGTGGAATCAACGGGATTGTTGAACACAAAGTTTGCACTTGGAGCAATCGTTATACGTTCGAGTTCGAGTTTTTATCCCCCTTTCGGAACCCTGTTTGTCCGTTTCGAGCTTACCGGTAGCTTCGTACTTTGTACCATTATCGATTGCCAGGTGCGTTTCTGATAGGTCTTCGAGCGTGACGGAACGCATAGGGAAAGGCTGGTGAATAGTACGCGTGTCCCTAGTGTGAGATTTGCAAACGTAACTTTATATCGTAATTTTAATATTTTTCTAAAAAAATTTACTTTTCGTAGCGGCCGCTACATGTTGCGCTAAAGTTATTACGAAAATAAAGGTACTAGAAAATAAAACTAAGGGCGTTGTATTTTACATCGAAAATGAGATCCTCGGATGATTCATCGGAGAAGAAGAAATAAAGGGATACGATTGTCGATCGGAATTCTTAAAAAGGAACTCACTGGATTCCTCCTGTTCCCAGATTCTTCGAGTTCCCGAGAGAACTTTAAACAGTGCACTTTTTATCGTTAGACGCAGAATGCGGCGGTATCTTCGTACGTCAGTATTTCAATTTCAGTGCATACCTATGCGCTTGTATCGCATCCGTGTTTTATCATCGATCCTTGTTGCATCCTGTTTCAGCGTAATACGAAAGCCGCTTTCTTCGCGCCAATATGGATCGCGGGTGTTTCAAATCCCGCGCGGTAAAAAATTACCGCGGCTGAAAAAGCGCAACTTCCCTTTCGAGAAGGGGAACAAACTTCTTCGAGAATAAGACAAACAAATTACACGCGGCGAATCATTGCTTTATTCGCTTTGATATATCATTTTAGGTACAAGTAAACTCGGTAAAACGGACCCGGCTACTATCGGGCGAATAATGGACAACGAAGTAAAAGAATATGTGATTTGCGATTTTCTGCTCGATTCGAAGTTACACGTCAATTCTAAGTAAGAAGTAAAGAAATGTTTTTGCACTTTACTACCGGCAGGAGACGATAGAGATAGTTTATTTATACATATTGCGTAACTTTTCACCAACTTTGGACGGCAAGTGAAATGATACGATAAGAGGGGCAGGATACGCATCGCGAATAATTGCCCGTGTCGTCTATTTCGTTTGATCGTTCGTCGATTTATAAGCTGCAACGAGCGATAACAAGCGACGATCGTTTACGATGTATTCGGTGGAACACGGTAAAGAGAAATCGGTATACAATTTAGATGCTGTCGATCGTGGCGTTCGGAGACAAGGTGAAGTATTTTTCTCCATTTCTTCTTCTCGTTATTTTGATAATTTGTGCCCTTCTCGTTATTTCCAACCGTTCTGTTTGCCACGTATATGGCCATCGACGAATTATTGCGCTGACTGGCGCATTCCCGATGGGTGCACCAGACGATGCTCTACAAAAACGAAGCTGAATACCATCGGCAGAGAATACCTCAGCGTCTTGGCAACGGCAGGTGCGAGGTACGAAGGTAGCGAACGACGTTTTCACCATGACTCGTTCCTTCGGATAACGCGCATACTTTGATATTCGATATAAGAAGGTAGGGAGATAGGCATACGAGAACGAACCGCTGAGATTGCGTTAAACCCGTAGATGCGTCGAATAATGCTTAATGTATTGTCGTCGTCGTCGTCGTCGTCGTCGTCGTCGTTGTCGTTTAAAATGTTCAAAGATAAAACGTCATTTGAACAAAATTTTATCTATATTTTTGACTTATTCTTTTACATAGAATCACCCTGTCCCATTGACCATTACTTGACAGTTACAGGACACCCCGTATTCTGTATCTTCTTTACGCAGAGTTATCGATTCAAATAACTGTTATTCTTAGAATCGAAGCTCGTAAGAACACCGAGTATATTCCGAGGCGTCGATATTCGGTACGATTGACACCCGATAAACCAATCGGAAAAGAAGATACGCCTCGTGTCATGGTTTGGCTTCGTACTGGATTTAAGCGAATATGGAACGCGATACCCCGTACAAACTTTTGAGTAGTTCGCTTGCAGGAGACGACATCTCTGAAACGTTACATCTTATCAGATAGTTCCTCACGAACTGTACGAATGATCTTTAAAGTTTGCAACGGAATAAATTTCTCCGGGGACCGTTATAACGTCTTAACGAACATAATTCCATCTTCGCGTTGATAAATCCTCAACCTAGATACAAATTCACAAAATATCCGAAAAAATTGTAGAAAATGTATATGATGAAAAGTACCGTTCGATTGGTTGTCTCGACACCTCGCGAGCTTTTGATAAAGCACGGCACGCGGGTTTGCTAGCCAAGATTAAAGAGCATCTTTCCCATCTCTCTTACCTCCTTTCAAAATCTAATAATCTAATAATCCAATAATCTAATAATCCAATAATCTAATAATTTAATAATCTAAAATAACGATACGATATTTGTAACATATTTAGGCTAGGCGACACAGCGATCTTAGCCTGCGACGTTAATCCAGACAAAGTCTCGGAGAAATTACGATCCAACCTCAACGAAATCGCGATCTAATTGAAAACATGAAAGATGAAGAAGCTAATGCCGCCAAGCGAGTACATATGTTACGATAGTCGGTTTAAAAAGCACATCAAGAAAGAGAAGGCTGGACGAAAAATATAGAAATTTATGGCGGCTTAGACGGTAGAGTACTAGACGACGAGTTTTAAACGTCGTCAACAAAGAAACCAGAATATATTGCCTGTTGGAGAAGAAATAGTAATAGTATAGTATTATGAGAGGCTTCACAAGCCCATACAAACCTGATACGTAGATGTCTTCCTTACATCTACCAACTAGGTTCAATTAAAATAACAAATTAATATATAAATAACGTATAACGTTATATAGAAAGTATATAAAAAGCGTCGCGCACCGTATATGAAAATCGGTGCTTAATGTCTTTACTCGATAGATTGCACCGAATCCACAGAAGAAGTGAAAAAGGAAAAGAAAAAAAAGAAAAAGAAAAGAAAAGAAAAGAAAGAATTCTCAACTTGTTTATTCGCAATCCAAGTCCAAGTATTCACCGAAGAGAAATTCGCTGGATAGCTTGTAACGCTGCCCAGTCCTTGCTCTTTCTCTTATGTCAGTACGATTGTTCGCTGTCTTCATTCGTATACATATGGACATTTAGATCGTGTACGACTCTCGGCGTCTCGGCCGGTCACGAGCAGACGAAAGAATCGTCGAGCGCTTAATCGTGCGTTGGTATTTGGGGTCAACGAGACAACAGATGGACGGAGAACAGAAACAGAGTGGACAAAGATGGGGAAGAAAGATCCGAATGGCGCGCATCATGCTGATCCAAGTACACACGTACGCAGGTATCGATTCTTGACCACCTCTATGTTGGATCAACGTGTTCGTACCAATACCTTCCTCCCGCGCTTCGTCCTTTTCTTTCTTCTTCTTCTTCTTCTTCTTCTTCTTCTTCCACCATATCTTCCACCGCTATCTTCTTCGCTCCTCGAGCTTCAAGCGCTTTCCCGTGATAATCCGATGATCCGTTCGAGTCCTTTGTTACCGATGCTCCTTCGTGTCGCTTGGCTTCGAGTCTTCGATTAAAAATGTTAGTTGGACGAACTCCTTGGGCTTTTATTAGAAAGAAATTAACGTTAGAAACTGCTGATTCTCTGTAAAAGCCGCGTCACCAGGAATCTCTGGCTCTGGCACCAAAGTTTACCCCTAGCGCCTGACATTCTCCTATGAATTGTTGGATCACATACCCCATAGCTGTGGACTACAGCTATGAATATAGATACGTTTCTTCTATATAGGATGTCGGTAGGTTAGGCGTATTTATTCGCAACGTATGCCGTCCGAAAGCCGGCATCGTCGACTCTATTATTGCGAAGCAAGGACACCACGAGGATACTAAGCAACTTGGAAGCACCCTTTTCTAGCTCGAGATATTCCCTTCTTCTTCCATCTTCTGCTTCTTATTCACGGCTAACGACGCAAATGACGATGATTTGCTATATTCTGCAGACTTTTTTTTGCCTATGGTTCAGTCAAGAAGCAGGCAACTGTGACTATTGTGACCGTAAATTGCGTTACGCTAATTGTAAGAGTTCATCGATCTCTTTCAGCGATGGAATTTGTTAGCGAGTCGAAGAATATTACTACCGCGCATGATGTAGCTTATTTAAAATTTCATCTCTACTTTGATTCACCGCGATTGATTTTACCGCATACTTGATTAATGGCGGTTTCTACGGTTTATAGAAGTTTGTCGTAAGTCTCGTAAATGAAAAACGAATATGGCAACGTTGATTGACAATCGTTAAAGCGATCCCTGTTTTACGATCGATAATATAATTCTATACCGAGCGTTTACTCCCGACTTTGAAATACCTCGGTCGACGAACCTGAAATCTATACCGTAAAATAATAATCGTAAAGCACTTACTTTCAATTTAACGAAGACCTGTTCTTCTCTTTCTATTTTTTTCTTTTTTCTTTCTTTTTCTCCTTAAAATTTTAAAGAGAAATTTACCTTGTAATGCGAATTACAATACTTTCGAATAACGATACGTACGAATACTTTCGTCGGATCTCGTAGTACATCGGGGATTCGCTCGATGTCGTATAAATTGTAAGAAAATAAAATTCAAATATTTGATCGTTCACCTGACAAACAGCGTTTAAACTAGTTGAAAAGCTATTTCACTTTCCGTTTCGATAAAAACTTTTAACGATAATCGAGCAAAATTCATCGAAGGCGCGAATGTACGAGTTACTGCTTTAATAAGTTTTAATTTCGATCGATTATTTCATCTTGCGTAAGTACGTGCTAAGTAGATTTATGAAAGATACACTTGACGAATAAATCAAATTTCGCGTTCTATCTCGCGAATCGTCATCGGATATTAGCCTCACGGAGCGTTATTTGTTTAACCTTCTATAGGTCGGAACCTTCTGAACCTTGTTGCGTCTATGCGGCGCGTTGTAGCTGAAATCTATCGTTAGCAGCTGTGACGTGTTTGTTCCGTTTTAAACGTCGAACTTAATCCGATCTTGTTACTTACCGCGCCTACCTATCTTTTAACCTCCTTCGATTCTGACGAGAATACGAAACCATGTTATTATAAAAGCTATATGTATAATTATTCGATTATATAAATAAGAGGCATTGGTTGAGAAACACTGGTAAGCGTTGGTATTTAATAGGTAGGGCGGTATGAGGGCTGTTACGCAGGCAGGCTCCCCTAGTTTCCGGTGTCAGCGATGCACTCTAGCCTTCGTGCTGCGGTTCCTTTCTAGCCTCAACGCACGTATTTCAATCACACGCCGCGAGGTCTTCGTCTGCATCCATTCGGCCATTTGCTCTCTTCCGTATAGTCGAAAGATAATATCCGCTAACCTGACATATTACGTACGTACGTGTTACGAACGTGTGCATAGATCGCCTTTCGCGTTTACGCGTGCATTCGATGCGTTCGGGCTTCCTAAGAAATTTCTTATTAAGGGTCAGGACGTAGACGAGACTCGTCGGCGACATTGCTAAATCAAACAAAGATTACCAGCGTTGTCCGTCCGATTAACTTCTGACAGCAATTTGTTTCTGAGAAGAAGGGAAAGAACTTTGTCAAAGAAAAAGAAGCGTATCATTATCCCCGTGCATTATTTGACGGTATCTATCTTTATAAGGATCGTCGAGTAAATAGAAGGGATTAGTTTCTGAACGAGGATCTGGAAAAATTCATGAACTCGATTCGAGCGTGGGAGGACGAGAATTGCGGCGAGCAACGAGAAGCATCTCCACGCGCAGGATAGTAGCACGAGCTTCAGGAGATAAGATTCGCGAAGATGAAACCGGATAACCTACCTTCCCTTTTTACAAAGTTCTTGCTCTCACCGGCAGAGCAAACCAATTTCAAGTCAAGGGTCCACCCATTGTACTGCAGGGCATATCCTGCTCGAGATACATCACCCGACGGTGTATAGTCTTGCTACGCTGCGACGAGGTTACAGCGCAAAAGAACACAGACGCTTGGAATTGCGTTTGTTTTTTAGCATCAGAGAACTACCTCTTACGTTAGATATTTTTCCGTGGTATCCTTGGCTTCGATATCTCTGCTCCGCCGACGATGCTCCGCTTAACAAAATTTACGTGCGATCTCGTGCCCAGCTTCATCGCTAAAACCTACGATCTTTAATACCAGGGGAGGAGAAACACGTTCTCGGTCGCGTCGCTTTGGAAACGAAGCGCATGCTATTGTTGCGCGCGTAATCTCTCGACATAGTCCAAGTTGAGGTTACGCTTGCATAATAGCACGTCGGTAGATCGTTACGAACGAAATGGCCGGAGCCGTGTCATCCTCTCTACGGTTCATGTCACTTTGCTACGTGACCGGAATTCCAAGCAGCTCGACTATGCTCGATGAACGGCGTCCAGTACAGCGTATCGAGTTCTATCAGTCGTTTCAAAAACCGTAAACTTCCTTTTTCTGTTGATCCCGGAGCGGATTCCTTTCCGGGTCACGAGCAGTTAACTCGACGAGTAAAAACCCTTCGCTCTTAGGTTTCATGACTTATCTCGCCATTCCGTAAAATATCATTATCAATAACACCTTTTACCATACTTTTCCTATTTCGTCGACTGCGTTTTCTTTTTCTCTCTTCTCTCTTTCTTTTCTTTTTTCTTTTTCTTTTTCTTTTTCTTTTTTTCCCTTCGTTTTCAGTTGTCACATTCTTTAGAAATTGTTACGATATTGTTACGATATTGTTACATAGAATGCATCTCAGCATCGCGCAACTCTACTTTCACTCTACAAATTTTCCAAGATATTGTACATACTTTTAACGCTCCATCGATTCCGAATTGCGAATAGCGTTTGTTCTTGTGCACTGCAATCTGCATGTATCGAGCGTTTATTATTACACACCTGTATCGACTTTCTATCAATTGCTCGATACAAATGAACGTGATCGCAGGCGTGTACTAGGAATATAGGATACGTTAATTATATAGTAATTTTTCAAAGATTTAGCGAAAATTCAGATAAATAACGATTAAGATTACATCATTTTTTAATTACGTACCTAATGCACGTTATCAACGAACGATCGTTGTTGGATAAAGATTTTTAAGTTTATGTAAATTACTCATAAATACGTTGTACGCAACGATTGTTCGAAGCGATTGTTTGTCTTGTTTGTCTGGCCGATTGACCGTTTCAGAACTTTCTTCATCGTGGAAAAACATATTTAATCGTACAAAGAACGCGACAGACATAACGTAGGTTATAAGCATAGACAATGTTTCAGATATTAATCCATCTCCCGAAGCCTACGAAATTACCTGCTTATTCCAGTATCTTGAACAACACCTATTTTACGGTTATTGGAATTATCCAATTGTCATGCGTTCCGCGAATCGAGTACTCCAACACGGTACATTAAAAATACGGATAGTCTTGAAAGCCACGAACCATCTTACGCATCCTGTTGCAACAACATCTGGCCAATTCGCATACTTGCTTCGATGTTATTAATTCGATAACACGACAAAAGATTACATAGGTGATAATTTTCAATTTGAATGAACGCAATGTCACGACTATCACGACTTTCGTAGGCGAAAGCACGGTATCATAGAAATGAAATCGTAGCCGGTAAGCGGATATTCCGCTTTGCGAAGTCGAGAATTTTTCAGAAAACTAATTCCTTTTAGCCACGTTAACGCGAAGAAAAATTATTTACCGGCAGTTGCGCTCTGCGATGTAATTCCGAAAGACGTTAGTCGAAGGAATCTTGGTTTTGCGCAATTAACGATTGTAAAACATTCGCCGGAGTGCGGTTGAACAAAAACGACATAGCAGAGAGCAATAATTTTTTAACGCGCGCCGATTACTTTACCTCCTCCTGGATGTATCGGAACGACCTCTTTTCTTGGTGATTTGAATGCCGGCACGTACCATACTTTCTGCCGCCGCGCCCGCGCCGTAACAAGAGTAAAGCGTATTCCGTTGCCACGCGCAATCCCTTATAATCCCGCGATAGAAAAGTTTATCGTTAATTCGTTAACGTTGCGAATAATTTAGAAAGTACGATTTATCGAATCCAAAAGATTACGATCGTAATATAGTAAACGATGAGTTTGAAAGTTACCGTTACTATGCGACACAATTAAATATTTGTGGCACTTTGCGTTAAAAACACAACGAATTAGAGATCTCTGCTCGTTCTCGCGCCTTTCTTTCTAAGAAATCGGATATCGATCATCGATTTTTGTTAAATCACAAGGGTATTAGTTTTGAAGTACTTCGTACCGTTCTGTTACGTGCTATATATGTTTTATGTAAAACGAGGTTATAAAAATAAATTCTGATATCTTGAAACGCGATCGGAAGAGGTCAATGTTATTGACACAGTTAGTACCCGGTTTAACTGCCCTCCCCGCGTCCCGTATTGTAGCGGCAAAGTGGTGGCGTTTGGAAAAGGACTCCGACCATCGGCAGATGTTCCATTCACCCCGCCGGGATGCCGCCCGCTACGACGTAGGCCCCTCGCAGGGCTATACAAACTTACGCGCGCATACTTACATACGGTATCGTCACATACGAAGCAATCGATAGTATCGAAGAGAGCAGCTGCGTTTTTCTCCCGATCATCCTCCAAGAAGCTTCCTTCCTTTCTACAAGATTCGCTGAAATTTTTCTCCAATAGTTATAGCTCGAAAGAAACAACAAAGCCTCACACTCTTTCACGTTAGGATGGGCTTACGTGTACAAGTAATAGGCGTACATACGACTCGCCTGTTTTTCTCGCACAACTTGTACTATTTGAAAATTTTCTCACAGAAAGTTGAAATAAATTGTTCCGCATTGTTTTTATACGCCGCTCGACATTTTCCGCCGCGGTATCCGAAATCTTGAAAATTCACAATTTTCTTGCTTCAACGAGCGAGCGAAAGCGCCCGGATACTTCGGATTGCATAGGATTTGACGTTGAAACGATAATTGACGGACGTACTAATAACGAAACGTTGCAACAGACGCCGCTTGTAAATTATTCTTATTAAAGACTCGTGCGTGAATTTCTTCCGAAAGAATCGCGTTACGGAACAGGATCGTAGGATCTCTGTATCAGCAACCGCTGAAAACAACACGAACGACTAACGAACGGTCGTAAATTGCGCAATAGAAACAGGGTACGAGCCACTTAGGCGAATATCTGTAATGCCCATTACAATACAATGGGTCCCAGGTCTGCCGTATTTTCTCCTTTTTCCTTGGTTCGATCCGTTCTATTCCCAAAAACAATGGCGACCGGCGCCTCTTCGTCTTGCCAACGGTCTTCCAACGCGTGTCGTTGGATCGTTCGGGTGTTCGGGCTGCCGAAACGGGACCCGGAGGGCCCTAAGGCTACAACGAGGCGAGTCAAAATAAAAGCCAGATATACGGCCTCGTGACTCTGGTCCCGCATACCTGATCCGTGAAGGTAGTTTTCGACGTACCACGACATTCTCTTCCAGCTTCCAGAGGGTCAACTTCCCGGCTCTCTTTTAACGCCCGAATTCTCAACAATGAAAATTGTATATCTCCAATTTACGTGCACTGTTTCACTCGACCACTTTTCTCGTTATATCGGTACAGCGTTAAGGTGCCCGTATGTTAACGTTACGTGTATACACGCCAGTACAATGGAATTATTTGGTCAGTTAGCCGAACGTAACAGTTATATTTCTTTCCATCCAATAACGATCCGGACGATTCCTCGTTGAATGATCCTTTTTAAGTTTCCGTAACCGGCAATTTCGTAGCGGCAATCACGTAAATTTGATCTAAACTGCTACTGTAATTACACCAGACGTTCTTCTCAGTCAGTGTTTACCACGCGTTCCATTTCTTCTCTCCTCTTTCTCCAATTTCTGCGCGCGTTCAACAGCGATGTTTGTAGAGGGCGATGAGATAGGGCAAGCGGTCGACAATGGCGGCGGGAAAAGTGGCCAAAGGTTCTCCGTGGCCAGGTATCGAATATCGAGGATACGGCCGCGCGAGTTGCATCGAAGCTGCCAGCAACGCGTATTTATCGAGCCTGAAGACTCTCCTTCCGAAGGCTCGTAAGATATTTACCGACAATACCTACGCACTTGATCTAGTTAAACATTTTAATCGCGCGAATCGTATACTTGTTGGATCACGTTTGAAAATGTTATCCCAACATTTACTTAATATCCTATAACTAACGCAAGCAGAATCGTTATTCTCTACTTCCGTGTCGTTTGATCGTTCGTCGAACGAACGTAGACGACATTTAATCTACTTATCTACTATTTATTAGTACTCGATAGACACACGATAGGCAGAATCGTTTTCGATGAATGATACTTTGGAAACTACAGAGTGACGTTGATAAAGGACAACGTTACGAACGCGCGCGGAGAATTATACGCATCCTTAGGTTAGGCCAATCTTGCATTCGCGCGCGACGCTACGACCAGCAAAACCTATGACGCTCATTCGTCATACCGTTTCTGGAACGACAAAGATCGTTTGATCGCGAAATCAACGCTACACTCCGAACTTGGAATTTCAGAATAATGTCGTTAACCTTTAAAGGTAAGATATAAGCATAAGTGGAGGACATGAGCAGAGTTCCGTTGCTTTCCAAAAGCGTGGTGTCATTATGTAATGTAAAATTTATTTATAAATATCATTCGATATTGCCCGAGAATCGAAGGACGCGATTATTTTAACTAAGAGTATTTCGAGCGAATAGCGTTTGCTGTAATTGTAGCTCGGTTACAAATCGTTATAAATATCGTCAAGTATCGCGGCAATAAAGTTATTTAATGAGGCAATAAGTGGACGCCACTTGTAAACGATAACAGAAAGTTTGCTCCGACGTGTTTCTGCGAGTAATCAATTTTATGGACACGAATCTGTTCTTGCTCGGTACTTCGTTTACCGTTTGTCGAAGAAGGGAACCGAAATACGAACATAAGGCGTCGAAGGACGTACGAGACTGCGTCGATTATTCTATACATGCCACTCGAAATGATTATTTTCCTTCCAGTCGCGTTATCCTCTTTGCATACTATAAAAACACAGCGTAGAGCATCGGTGATTTCGCAGCCGTCGTTAATAAATTCAGAGGAACATGTGCCCTGATTTCCTCGAGTCTGGCTTTACCTATATTTACATTGGAAACGTGTACCTTCCGTGTGATTTCATGGATCAGCCAAGGCCGTCGGACAACGAGGTCCAATGCTAGAGAAAGAGAGAGAGAGAGAGAGAGAAAGAAGGACAAAGGGTAGCGATAAGCACGGAGAAATAAAGAGAATATAATTCTCGATGAATTTTACGACTACTCTCGGCAAGGTAAACAGTCCGATGGATTACCGCGGGGTACCTGGTATAGGTGCTGCACGCGGTACGCGTAACGATGGAAAAGATAAATTTATGTGCGTGCGCGTTGCCGCATACGCGAGTACACGATGGAATTCTGCCGCGAATTGTACACGATCGCAGTGTTCGGCCACTCGAGAAGAAAGCTAGCACACGTACCACGTGCACTCGTAACTCGTAACCGTGTCTCGAAGATGGCAGAGATGCGTTCATGAACTCGCACGCTCCCGTTGAGCCGTAACACTTGCTACAAGCGTCGTCTCGACACCCGCCCCTGCCGCTTCTCCTTATACGATCCGCGCTCGATCGGGCTCCTTCCGAGTCGAAAATATCGTAAAAAGGAAAAAAAGAAAAAAGAAGAAGAAAAAAACGAAACTTTTCGAAACGAATCGTGCCAACGATTCGTCACCGGTTCTCCTGGCGTATAGTGGCTACTATAATAATTGAACACTGCAGCGTTACCTGTTTCGTAGCAGGTTTCTTTTGTACAACCAAACGGCGAGCAACGTTTGAATGCTTCAAAGGACATAACGTTTCTACATTTACAGGAAATAGATACTTATACGAATAGACATCGAAATGTTACGGCGATCGATACAGATACCTTGCCACTTGCTGCTTTCTTTCTATCGCAAGCGCAATGTTCTAATTTGCGAACGTGTTTCGCGACGAATAACGAGCAAGAAATTATTATCGTCGAAGCCTGTTGTTAAGTTATCTCGAACGTTTCGTAAAAGGTCGTGCACGTTCGTGCGGTGTTCGACCGAGGAGACGACATTTTCTAAACAATCGTCGAATCGTCGCGTCGAGCTTACCCTAAACTCACGGTAAGAGAATTAAAGGAATCCAGGAACTTCAGAAACCGACTTTTCCTATCTAATTTATTCGCCGTCGTTCGATCTGATTTTTTTATTCCGATTTCAAAATTGGTTCGTCTTATTTGGAATTAACAATGCCATCCATCATGCATGGTAATTTTTCTTCTGTAAGTTAGAAATTGCGATACTCGATTACCTTCGGACGGCAACTGTCGTTACTATTTCGCTCGAACGACATTAAGAACGATGGTGTCTGGTCGGATGAGTAATAGCCGAACAAGTAAAAAGCACGGTGGTAAAAGCAGTGCACGTGCAATCCTTATTATGTCCTTAAAGATAGCATCCTGCAACCGGCACGTTTACGCCGATATTTATACGCGGCCTACGTGCCACGACATTTATCGTGCACCGATGACTGTCGAACTGCTCGTTCAGAACTTTCATTCAATACTCATATCGGAGATTCGTACCCTGGACGCGTTATCGTGCATCGTTACGCGATACTGTCATACACAGGTCTGTCTCATTCGCTACTCGAGTAACATCTCTCTCTCTCTCTCTCTCTCGATAATATTTTTATATATTCTTCGATCTAATTTATAGGATCCGAGTTATAGTCCGATAGAATTGCGTGAAATGTCGACGCGGGCGAGTTGGCGTCTTCCTGTCTCATCGAAATTCCACGGTGGTCGGGTTTATCCAGCAGAGATTGTACAGCCGGTGCGCTGCGAGTGCGACGACAAGGGAGGGTTTGTTGCCGGGCATCGGCTCAGTGGGCGGTATTTCTAGCACAGTGACTCGTGCGTTTCTGTAGCCGAGCGTCCTTCTCCGCGATTCTTCTCCGCGATTCTTCTCCTCCGCACACACGGAGTGGTATAATGGAGTAGCTACGACGACGTATATCGTACGTATGTGCGTGTACGTACATAAATACACGCACGACTGCTCGATGTAGATGCACGCGTATATACGCGCACGACGATGCACGCGCGCCGTGACAGGACCTGAATTCGCGTAATTGTGATTAATGGAGCCGCTAATGCAAGATAGCCGGCTCGAATCGTGTCGGTCGGACAACGTCGAAAGATTTCGAAGTCGAGTCAACGTGATTCCGAAATAATCGCACGGAAGCGATAAAGAGGCGAGAGGAAAAGGATTGGACGCGTTATTACGGGCTAGTCGATAGATCCCGTTCGATCGGTTGTGTACGATCTGTTATACGCCCGAATGGCTCACAGGGTTAAATCGTACGTCCGACGGAAGAGCGACGCCGGAAAAAAAATTCACTGCGAGATCGCGATCACTTTCCGTTGTGTCGGATCTCACGGGACACGAACGTGCTCGACGACCTTTCCACCGCTTCTCGATCGCGTTGACACAAGACGGTCGAGAGAGCTGGTCGAAAGGATCGCCTCCCACACGCCATCGTACGAAATTTACGTGTCTATCGAACTGCCAACGCAACGTCGCGCGCCCCCACCGATTCACGCGTCAGATAACTGTGAAAGACGATTTGTTTTCCTATCGGTGGCACGGCAAAAGCCACGTGGTAGGCGTTCGAATCGCCTTCTAACATCCATCTTTTACGCGACATTTTCTACCACGTGCTTGGATGGCCGATTTAAAGTCGTCCAGGTCGTCCGCGCTTCTTTTTCTTCCAAAGTCTGATAATTCGAAAGAACGAACTTTTGGAGATTGCGAGTACGTACGCGATACATGTCCGTCGTGTGACGGGCTGGAATCGAATACTTTCGTTGAAACGTCCCACCTACGTCGGTACCCTTTTCTCGCGAGAAGGTATCCGAAGGTATGTGGCACCATATAGTACGTATATGGTGAGCGCGATAACGTCGAAGCTTAGGCACGTTCTCGGCGAATAAAGCAAATAGCTCTCAGAGAATAAACGAGTGAAGCACGTAATCTTCGGTATTCTGCGTTTGTACGCAAAGGGTGAGCGAAGCAATCGCGAACGCAACGGCAAGACGCACGGTGTGCTCGTTTGCATCGCAATGGGGACACTTCCGCATGAAGCGATTATCGTTCGGTTAAATTACTATTATCGGTCTACGATCACGCGTCTTCCGAATCATGCTGCGACAGGATATCGTCGTTTAGCTGAACAAAGTCCGCGACTAAAAGATGTCTCGTACAGCGATCTATTTTCAGTTCGAAGTTTAGTTCTACGGGCTAGGATAACGAACGAGTTCGATCAACCGTGTCCGATGGTAACGCGACAGAGCGAGCAGAGAAGGTAACACGGGTATTGACGTTTTACTCAGTTTCCGTTAACGTAAGTTATCAACGATTCGTGGCCGCGGTAATTGGTCGTACGTAGTAATATTTTGATCAGTGCGAAATCGTCACCGTGAAACGCGCATTATCGAGAAGCCAGCTAGCACCGGATTAGGCGGAAAGTAGCTTGGCTTTCTCTTAATGCCGATGCACGAGCGAAGCAACGATTCACGGTTGCGCGCGATGGTGCGCTTGTAGCCGCGTCTTGGCGCTCTGATTTCTTGAAAGCGATACCCGGGGTCGGCAGCGAGCCTTAATGGCTTATCATCTATCACGTTCCATATTTTGCGCTATATCGCTTAGCAAGGTTGGTCGACCGATCGTCGTTAATTTATCGGAGTAACGAAGCACCTGTGCGTACACAGCTTAAACGTGTCTTCGCTCTTAAAAGATAGTCATCGTTGCATCGTGGATGTTTCAATTTTTCATCCGTCGATGATGTTTTCTCACGACGCGAAAGTATCGCGTTATTTTCAGTTACCGTAACAAGATCAAGATACTGCGCGATACACACGTACGCATGCGCGCACACACACGCACACATACACACATATATATAATTTAAAAGAAATTGTCACGATGATAGATTCGCGCGTGAATGAAATAACGAGATCGTTGTATTTCGTTTGATTTACGACCGTTATACGACTAGGATACTAGCTATTAATTTAACATTGAATAATTTCGCTGGAGAGAAAAAAGGGAAAAGAACGCGTGTTCTTCTGTACGACGCGGTAATGTTTGTAAACGATAATGCGAATTGCTCGTCTTAACTCATCTAGACGCGGTATCGAGCTGATTAAACGTGGAACAATTTGCCGGAATTACCGGATAACGGATCGATGATTTATCATCGTCTTGTAGCGTTTGTATCGTATTGCCGATATTTTCAACGATCCTTCGTGCCAACCAAACTATCGTAAATCAATCAACGTTACTTTAAACTATAGACTAGTTTACGTTTCGCTGGTTTTCGTTAAACCGCTTACACTGCCGGAGTAAATTAAGAGATACTCGAGATATGTAAAATTTATGACCAATGAAATGCAATAGAAGAAAAAAAGAGAAAAAAAAATATTTCAATTTTGATACCTGTCCGCTTATTATACGCGTTAGGTTTGCGAACGGTGAATAAAATTTCTGTAGGTCGTTGAGACACACCGTATGCGAATAGCCTTGGCGGATTTTCTTGTCAGGCTCGTTCATTCATGCAGCCTACGGTGAATCAACCGGGTTGAATAGTATCGATGACGCAAAGGTTCAAATGTTCGTTCATTGCAAGGCGAATCTCGCATTCACCGAGGAATGCAAGGTGTTCTTCGTTCAGCTGGTTACGAGAACTAGTCTGAGAAACTTTTCTCTTTTCGCATCGCGTGCCTGTTCCGGGAACGCTTACCAATTGCGATACCGAGCGACATCGTCGCGTCCTCTGCGCTCGAAAACTCGATTCCTCTCTCTCTCTCTCTCTCTCTCTCTCTCTCTCTTTTCTCTCGTTATTATCTCGCGTCGCGTCGGCGTAAATTTCCGATCCTTGTTTAGCAACATAGCCCCAGAATGTTCGCTATTGGCTCATGTTTAACATTTCAAAGGCGCTATACCGTTTCGTAACTCGATGTTTCCTCGGTCGTGTACGATCGTGTACGATTGTACGGTCGTACGAAATAAAATTGTTAATATATTACGTCAAACTTGGAAACCTGTATGCGATCTATCTGTTAAATTCATTGGAAAATTCAAAGAAATTTTACCTTACCTTAACAATATGCTCGATATTGAAAACTCTAGAGCGACGGCCTCCTCGAGCGTCGTCGAGTTACGAATAGTCAAAGTGAATCTTGCTTGTACGTGTTAATAAGCAGGTTTGTGGGTGGTACGTGGTATCTCGCGCCTGAACAATTCTTTCGCAACCAAGGGTCGTTCATACTGCTGCGCTACGTTGTGCTGCGCTGCGAAACTGACACGAGGAGGGCAAATCTGTGTAAATCAAGCCGGTATCGGTATAATCGTATCGTATAATCGTATCGTACCGCTGCGCTGTTCCGATATGCGCGCACGTTGCAACCGATTACGTAATTCGCGAGGTCGTGACTCCCACTACCCACCTCCATTAATGTATACACTATACGCTATACACATCTACCAGATGTACGTGTACCAACGTACCGCAAATATGTGCATAAATTTCAATTGAATTTGCGAAAGGATCGGACGATGCTGGTCTTGATATAAGATTCACGCTTTAATCATTTCCAAATGAAGACGTAATACGAACTGGCAACTATTTTTATTCCATGTTATCGATATAATTTTACTTTTGGATGGTCGCGTAAAATTGTTATTGCCACCGTCGTTGCGCAACTATCGACAAACGATATCGCCGAGTTATTTAACAGCAAGTTAGTCGCTACGGGGATATCGTAGTTCAAATATACGTGTCGGGTCAATTTTAGAAGTTGGGCCAGGATAATGAATCTTCCTGTGAGTTGAACATTGTTGTTATATATATATCGAAGCGAGATGTGTTACAAAGGTCAACAAGCGTTAGCGATGATCGAACAGTCGAGACGTCGATGACGATAAAGTTGGATTCGATAACGAATACACGGCCAACGGGATGACGATTGCGATTTGCAACTCGACGTACTTACGCGCTGCACTAGTCGAACTTATCGAATCGAACCTCAGTCCAAGTGGAACTATCCTTATATAATACTCCTCTCCGTACCTCTCCGTATCCCTCGGGTCGATCTCTGTTTTTAAGGAAAGCTATTTAATTACTCCGTACCTCTCCTACCACACCTCTGTTAGATGTACGCCCCTCCCGTGACCGTGGGTACGTTCAGCGACCCGTTGTGTCGCTTCCAGCCGGAGCCCACTGTCGTAAATCTCGGGAAAACGTAATTGGATTGAATCCAACAAACAGCTACTTCTCAGTTTTATTATTTAATTACGGCTACAACAAAAAGTCTGGACTAACGTGTCGAGGACCTTGCCGAACGTTCCAAAAGAAAATGACAGATTTATGTCGTTTAATTTAAAATCAGTTTCAGTATTTTCTAGTACAACGATATCCGAATAATTATTGTTCGGTAGTAAACTGAGAACGATCTTAACTTTAGTTCCTAGAATAGCATCAAGAGCATGCCCGCTTCGCTTCTGATTTATACGTAGGTGGTTGGAGTGGAGTCCGCGAATCTCGCAAGGCTTGTCGCGGAGAGTAGCGCGTTATCCTCGCCCACGCTGATTGGGAGTACATCCCTCTTTGTCCAAGTTCCTCCTCTAAGAGGAAATAGAATACACGCGTCCTGTACGAAGAACGAGAAAGAGAAAAATATATTCTTCTCTTTGCCTCTTCCTCGAGAGGACTCGAGATAACGTACGCTTCGGCGGCATTGACATCGGCCGTTACCGCCGATGTAACGCACACGAGATTCGATTCTAGATTTTCAATTAGCTTCGTCCCATTGACGAAGAATATTCCTCGGAACGTTACCTAGAAAACCTAATGCGATAAGAACGTCCACGGTTGGAGATCCAAAATCAATAACGGATATCGCTTCCGTCTGTCACTCTCAAACGATTCGTGCTAAATTTTAGACATTAATTTACATTCGTCTGTCTTTAGCCTGCTTTACAATAAACACGTCTGTATTGATAAATTAAAATTTCTCCACTTTCATCTCGAATCGAACATCCAAAAGACGTTCGTCGACTCCGCATCGAATTCGACTCTAGCGGCGCCGAGAATAAAAAATACTCTATCACGTACTTACGAATCACGGCACGGTGAAATAATATACGACGCGGTTACGTTAAAAAAAAATATATATTGCGAATTCTTTGGCGGAAAATTAAAGTTGCCAAGGAGATCGCTACCGTGGAACTCTATCGTCTATACGTTTGTCCTCTTCTTGCTTTCGCGACAATTTGCACGGAGGTTTCGTTATTAGCACGGGCGCGAATTAATTTCGCGGACAAGCAGGAAGGAAGGCGTAATTCAACAGTGGCTTTCTACTGGCGATGCAATTTACTCTGCAATTGAAATAATTAAAGCCATTTTTTCCCCACCGTCGAGCAGTGCAGATCATCGTACCAGTGTATTTTCAGTCAGAAGAGGAAACGCACGACTAGTTACGACATCCTAACGACTGAATTTTCGCTCGTTCGCACTTGTCTCGAGCGAGATTCGATTGCGTTCGTTGTCGAAATTTCAAACTACTTTTCATTTACTTCTTACAATTATCGTTACAATTACAATTATTTTTTCAACTTACAACTTCATCCTTCTATCTCCTAATCTCCTTTTTTTCTTTTTTCCTTTCTTTCTTCGCCGCAGCATTTTTTTTTTTTTTTATCACCACGACACTAAAACATTCTACATAATATCGTAATAGAACTTCATCCATTTGAATTATCATACGACCGCACGAAACCGATCGTTCCGCTATCTCCGAGGTAAAAATTTGTTTCGTACGTTTCCGTTCGCTCGAAAGAACACGAAGCGCCGGATTAACAGTGGTTTGCCGCTAATCAGGCTGTTCCGTGGACGGAAATTCCGAGGAATCGTACTAAAAGACACACTCGTCCTACATAGAAATTACGATGGTGGACCGCGTTAGAGACGAACGTGTGCGGTGTACACGCGAGTGCGTCAACGTTAGTAAAACGGAGTCGCGAACCGACAGAGGAAACAGAGGAAACGGAGGATTTGTCACGAAGGCAGTTTGGTTTAACTGATCTCATCCGTCTTGTCGCGGACGTTGCGACGCGCGACGCTCTGCTACTTGTCTTCGTCGTTGTCACGACGAGAACGGAGTGTCGGTGCTTCATTGCGATCGCGATGACTCGGCTCTACTCTCGACCCTTTTGTCTTTCTCAAAGCGAATCGAATCGTCTCGTCGATCCCAACTGGCCAATGATTCCGCGCATTTAATACCTGAACGTGACTGCCGCGTGTTGTCGATCCCAAGCACATTCGTTTCTTCATTTTACGTTTCTAACGCAACAGAATAGAATTACTACATACGATACAGTTTAGTACGTTGCAAAGGAAATACACACATACGTAATTCGTTATATTAATAAAGGAAGAGTATTAAAATATCTCTAAGTGTATGAAAATACTTTTTGTCCGAAGTTTAAAGCAATATTTTCGCTTTAATCTTACAAGTTTTAAGAATCTTGAATCTGAATTTCGCCATACGTCTACAGTTCTTTGTCTTACATCGTACACGATGTGGAATGATAGTTGCAATACCCGGCAGAATCTTGCGAACTCTAAGCGCACGCGTTTTCACCGATGTAACGCGAATGTGTGACGGCACGTGATCGCGCGTGGATCTACCTAACTCGAGAAATGTATGCCATTAAGATGACATTTACAAACGTTAGGACGACTTTCTGCGTCCCACGCGATCCTATAAACTACGAACAGTCCTCATCGTTATGTCACCTTCGTTCTTCTCTTAATATCGTTCTTTTTTATGCAGATCGATAAAGTCCCGTGTCTACAGCTTCTAGTTCACCAAACTTTACGAAACGTTCTCTTCGTTCGTTATTCGTGACCTTAAGTTTATGGCGTCGTTCGTTTAACCTAATCTTCCCGAAATTATTCGGATTTTTAAACGTATTAAGTATCGAGAAACTGATAGGAGTAATAAATGTTTCTAGCGACGATATTTCTAGTCATAAAATTGTCCGAAGTAACGAATCTTAACTATGTGCTCTAAATTATTATTATATTCCTTTCAGTGCGCGAAAATCACAATGCACAATGGTCCGTAATCAAATTATAATCACACCTACACTTTCAAGAACTTTCAATAAGCGATAATGTTTAAAACGTTAATTTAGCTAAGTAGAAAAGCTAGCTAGACTATAAGCTAGATGAGAGACGTTGCATTATATCGTGTAAGATTGTAACACGAAAGGTCACGTGGAGCGTAGGCAAAGGGAATCCCACAGGGCTTCGTAGTTGCCTGATAAAACATAAGCCCATCAACTTGGTTACCTTCCTCCCTTTCTTTCTACATATGTTAAGCAGTTATTTATTTGCTACGTTAGCATAGCCGTGCTTGTCTGTCTGTGTGCATTAGCCGGTCCCGTGTAAGTAAGTACTTTATGCGGGGCACGTTAATCGACTTTTAAACACACGTTTTCCGAACGCGTGATTTAGCACGAACGTTATTCGAGATTCGACATTAATGGTTCCAACGAAAAGGAATATATTAAAGCTAAGATATACAAATGCATGCAGGGGTAGAGTATCGCGCAGCTCCTTGCACAACAAGCAAGCAACGCGCTAGGTGCTTAACTATGCTAACACGAGCAGAGTAATTGTATCGGTTCGTCCATTCTTTACCTTTATTCTCCTTTTCTTTCCCTTTTTCTTTTTTCTTTTCTTTTTTTCTTTTTTTTTTTTTTTTTTTTTTTTTTTTTTTTTTTTTTTTTTTTTTTTTTTTTTTTTTTTGTTACACGCTTTTCATACGTTGCGTTTATGTTATACATTTCAACGCGCTATTTCTTTTCTCCGTCCGAAAGTTCCGATTACCCCAACTAGAAGCGACGATTCATCTTTCGACAGAAATTCGTAAGAAACGATTATCTTTGTCTAGCCTAGTCTTGCGAAATGTACGGCGGTGCTTGATATATCGAATGTTAGAGACGCAACGAGCCTCTACGCGATACACGTATTTACGTTTCGGAATAAAATAATACATCCCGAAAGGAGGACGTAAAGAGGAAATTTGCTGGCATAGAGACGAAACGGAATGAATTTTTTCTTTTCAATTCCGTTACACTCGTATTAGGAAAGTTCTCTCGTTTAATCTATGTCCGATTCTTTGTCGTGCACGTGCAACAGTTCGACTCGTGTGAAATTATTCGAGGCAATGGCCGAGCAGGATGCGCGCGGCCGATCCCTTTTCTCCAGTTCGGTCGCGTTTACGCCCGAACTGGGTAAGGATCTCTGATATTTTCGCTCCCTTAAAGGAACCTTCTCCTTCGCTGCCTCGTCCTGTCCTTATCTCGCTGTATTCTTCAAGAAGGGATACACGAAAGTTCACTTTGTACGGCGTGTCAAAGGTTCCCTCGAGGATCCACGGTAACCATCGCCGCCTTCTGCGTTCTCCAACTGGCCTTTAATTACTTACACTTACACCCACACGATAAGCGAACTTGAAGCGTTCGCGCCAGAAGGGAAATCGTAGACCTTCGACGAGCATTTTACCTTTTCACATAGATTTACATAGATCTTCCTCCCTCTCTTCCTCTCCTCGCAAGCTAAATCGAAGAAAAAAAGAAGAAAAAAAGATACGTTACACCGAACCAAATTTACTCGAGAAGAAACATTCGCGTACCTGCCTGCCTATTCCAAGGGTTAAGATTGTTTTCTCAACGATCGAAACGTCTTACTATTTACAAATAATTACTCGCTTTTCCTACTATTTCAGGTTTCGTGTCGTGCTCGCCGAGCCCCTGCAAAAACGAAGGAGTTTGCGTATCATCACCACGCGGCGAGTCGCATTGCAAGTGAGTGCACATATTCCCTCATTCTCATTATCGTAATATACGAACCGAACGGTTTTGTCGTTTGATGCGCGTGCGATGGAATGACGCGCGAGACGACCCGGGTTCGGTTGTTCTGCGATCGACGAACCAAGTCGTTGTTCGATGATCGATCCGATCGACGATCGAACAAAGAAGGAATAAGAAAGGGTGGGGGGGGGCGTCGTCTGGAGGGAGTGTAAGACAGAGAAGTCGAGAGAACCGGACGTTTCTCCGCCTCCCACGCGCGAAGGCAGTACGAGGAAGAGAAAACCGCTTTAAGAAAGATAAGGCAAGAAAACGAATAATCGGGAATTTATGAAACGGATACAGAAGTGTTTGCAATTTTCTATTTAATTTATTATATTTTTTTTTCTTTTTTATTTGTTTCACCATTTCTTACGTATTTCGCACGTATACACGTATATACGTAATTTATAACAGTTGCTCGATCGATTTTCCTTTTGCCTTTCTTTCTTTCTTTCTTTCTTTTTTTTTCTTTTTCTTTCTTTTTTCTTCTTTTTTTTTTTTTTTTTTTTTTTTTTTTTTTTTTTTTTTTTTTTTTTTTTTTTTTTTTTTTTTTTTTTTTTTTTTTTTTTTTAGAAAACGACGTATCTCTGCTCGCGTTTAACCGTGCTATTCGATCGCGTGAAATGACGCTTCGTCTTCGACGCATCGACAGTACGTAATATCGAGGGAATAGCGGTAGACGGAACGAGCGATGGGTCGGGGTTCGGTAATAGCGTCCAGTCGTCAGTCAGGCAACACATGTAAATTACCTTTATCAAACGTTCGTAGATTCCATTTTTGTATCGGTCAGTTCGATGCCTCTGTCGTTTCAACGTGTAGCTGTCCTATCGTACCGTTCGCGATTTTATATCGGGCGAAACGCATCGTCTTTACATTGAAAGAAATACATGGAAATGTTGTTGTTCCTTCGCGATTATATGGAATCGTGTCACCTTCCTTTTCGAGACATCTCATCGTACATTAGCCTTTAGACGGGTATTAATAAATCTTATCATTTTGTTACATTTCATTTCGGTAAGAGAAACATTTAATTTCCAAATATAATTGGTCTACTTAGCTTGGTTCATCCAAGAGCGCGGTATTTCATTGTTCGGCAAAAGTACACGCTAGATAAATCGCTTTTCCAATATTAATAACGAAATATCGATGTTCCATTGTGAATTTGTTACAGTATAATTCAAGCGCGTATTCAAGAAAATTCTGTTTTTAATTATAGACGATCAATGCTTATAAATTCGTAGCACTGCCTACTTAATATACGGAAATGGTTGTCTATCACATGCCGTATTCTATTATCAAGTACATAATTTCAATCGCCGGTTATACTGTCGCGCCATCCGGAGTCGTAGCATGAAACGGCCATGATCCGATACAATGAAAAATTTAGCTAGTGTCGCTTGACAATACGCCGAATTAGGATTGCCGCTAACGAATGGAGGATTCTGTACAATGGAGCAAAAAGCATCCCCCCCCCCCCCGAACGATCACGTTCGCACACGTACGTACATCCGTGTATCCATATGTTCGGTGTATTCCAAAAATTCACACGTGTCTCTGCACGAACGAGTCGCACGCGTATATCTACTTGCGCGTAGAACTATTCACTCGTATAGTTACATGTTTACGTGGACGAAGCTTACACGTGCGCTTAAATGTATCGTTTGGAGAGAGGACACGCGTGTCGGCACGCGACCCCTATAGATCTCTCATTGCAAGTGAGCATCTCCTGATATATGTACATAGAAAGGGGTACGTTTACGCAGAACAATAATATTGTTTTCCCACTTCGGTGTTTTGCTTCCGTTTCCATTGGTATCGATCGGACTGGCATTTCATCTTTCATCCTCACAACTTCCAGATTATACATCTTCTACGCGTTACTATACGAAATGAAAATAACATTGCCATCTTCTTCGAACGATTTTTCTCGTGGGTCCTTCCATTTCTACGTGCAACAGCATCTAGGGCTCGGGCACACTGCGAATCGGCGTCTGTCCTACCGGGAAATGTTGTCTCCACCGAGTAGTTTCTCCGACACGTTGTACATCTCGAACGATGTACACCACGTTGTAGATAGATGGCGTGTATGGTAAATATATTTTCTCAGCGACGTTTAACTATCTATCGCTGCATAAAAGTTTGCGATCAATCCTATTATATATGTGATATTATATAAAATAAACAGACGAATCTCGTAATGGAAGCTTTGTTCCGCGAAACGAACGGAGCCCGACGAGAGACACGACACCATCGACAGACGAGATGACGAAGGTTAGGGCGCGCTGTCAAAATACCCGCCCCTTACCTTCGCGAGTAGGTATCCTGCGGAGGAGACCGCGCCATACGCTCAAAGGCATTTCGTCTTCTTTGATCGTGCGTGTACAGGTGCGCGCACACTCGAACTATACGTCGAACGACAAAGCACGCGTGTGGACGTACAATTTACTCGCGGTCATGCTGATACACGACGCCCTATCACCAACCTTCATCGGATATTCTATATACCCATCGACATTTTCCACTTTTACGTCTCGGAGGTCGGCACGCATTAACGAAGAAACGATGCACATCGAGAGTCTAATTTATTTTCCAATTATCCCGGCTTGCACGACCATTTTCGACGTGTCCTCGCTTCATCACTGTTAAACTGAATCTAAAGTCGAACGATCGGAAGGAAGCAGCTGTGCATGTCGAGTCGGATCGATCTTGTATCGACGCGAGCCTCTTCGTACATACGTACATGCGTCTATTTCACGATCGACCTCCTCTCTCTCTCTCTCTCTCTCTCTCTCTCTCTCTCTCTCTCTCTCTCTCTCTCTTTCTCTCTATTTGCATTACCCATCACCCAGATATTGAGCACCTCTGAACGTATAACTCGATGCCCGCGGGGCCTTGGATCGTGCGCGTTCGGCTGCGATCGAGGGTCCTCGTAGAGATGCCAGCAGCGAGACACAGAGGGGACGAATTGGGCCCAGGAGCGAGAGAATGCAGGCTATACGCGTGGAAAGACGAAGGGAATCAGGCTACGTAAGAGAGAAAGCAAGAGAGGAGGAACGCGAACGCGGAGAAGGGTTGGGCGAATGGTACATGGAACGAAAGAGAGAGAGGGGACACTCTGTTCCCACGCCCGCCGCGCATGCGCCGAGCATCCTGGCCCCTCGTGGGCCCCCTCGGCTCCCTCCGCAAGTAATCGGTTCTCTTGCACTTCCACTCCTCTCTCTTACCACCGCCGCACCGGATCGAACGTATGCTACTCTCTTCGTTCTTCTACGGCCTCGTACCTCCTTCTCCCACATTCGTTATTCTCTCTTCCTCCTGCCTATCCTCCCTATCTCTCTCTCTCTCTCTCTCTCTCTCTCTCTTGCCCCCGTTCTCCCACTCTCTTTTTCTTTCCAACGTTCTCCGTTCTCCGTCGCTCCTCCCTTCAGACATCCGCATACAGATTCAAGTGCGGACGTCTGCTGCTCTTTCTCTCCGCCACGTTCTTCCACCGTACGTCTCGTCCGCGAACAATATTCGTTTCCACCACTTGTCTCAGCGGCGCGACGAGTCTAGCTCCCTCGCCTGCTAACGTTCACCTTCTCCTTCCACTTCTTTCGCCTATCGATAAGCTGCTCCAATTATCTCCGACCTGTTTGTCAGCGGACGACGCCGATCAAAAGTGACATCGGTCTCGATTGAACGCGCCGCGCAGTTCTGTCCCGTGTTGCCGCTTTCTTCTTTTCCTTTTCTTGGTTTCCTGGTTCTTTTACGATAATTCACGGACACGACCGTCCATTTTTCCCGCGAACGATCGCCGATCCAGGATAGACACAGCGTACGTTTCTTACGTTTAATCTTTCTTACGTTTTATCCAGCTTACGCGTTACATTACGTCACGGATCAAGATACAGGGCGGTAGTAAATTAGAGGTAATCTATCGATCGTAAGTCTACTTAAGGTTCTTTTAAAATTCTACGCGATAAAAAAGGTTACCGAAGGCTAACGATATTTCATCTACGAGCAGAGAAACATGTATATACTTGAGAAGTTTCCTTGTCCGAAGATGAATCTAGCCGATATTTCATTTGCTTGCGAGACTACATTTCTTTTAACGCCTTCAACCTAATGCGCTCTTAATGCGATTGACATCGTCATCATCCATACGTACAATATCGAAATATATCCGATCGAAATGGCCAATGGTTCTTGGAATAAGCGTTTTGAACGCAGGAAACGATCCAACGAATATTTGTAGAAGAGACCGCACGGATCATGGTGCACGATGGATGGATGGATGGATGGAAGTAAAAAGGATCCAGAGTCTTTAGGAAGGCAAATTTGAAAGAAACGCAAGACCGCGGCCTCGGAATAAGAGAGAGAGAGAGAGAGAGAGCGGTTCGCGGGATGTTTGCAGAACCTCCAGAACCCTTCGGAACGTGTTATTTGCGAATACCTACGAGACGGTTTGACTCGTTCTCGTGAGAAGGCGAGTCGTAAGATGCTCTGTCTGTAACTATTTCCACCTAAGGGCCAACCAAGAGCCAACAGACGGCTCGATAAACTATATAAACTGTACGAACCGATAGAGCTGTTGGTCGCTCGGCTCGCGCAACTGCGTGCAATCGCGCACCAGTCCAGGAGGTCTGTTCGTTTTAGCGTAACAAACAACGTTCACGGTCCGGATTTGCGTAAGCGTCAGTAACCTTGCGTAACCGCAAAGAAATACTCCTATTTCGCGTTGCCTAGGTGATGATCTTGGTTGTAGAGACGAGTCGATGCCGTCTCTCGTTCCAAACGTCCGTCTCCTTCGAGATGATACGTACGTATGCGGCCTGAAGCCATTGGAAAAATCTTGTCGTTGCTGTACACAGCTGTGCACGTTCCAGAAGATTTGTTTATTGTTCGCTGTTAGCCAGACCGTGCTGGCACTTGGATGGAGCTGCCTGGCGCGCATGGTGGTTCCAACGTATCTCGTACGCTGCTGCGCCGTACACCGTTGCTGCCCCGGTCATAGAAAAGTTTCCTCCCTGTTAGTGGCTGTACCGCGTGGACGTCGATGGCGTCGTCGACGGTGCGCGTAACGAAGGCCCGACAAACAGAACGGTTCTGCTGTCGCACCGACGTGCTGATTGCCAGCGCGAATATTGTCGCACAGTAATGGGTTCGTTCGAAGAAACTCATCGACAGGTAGGATCGGCAGGCTCTACGAAGGCGGGCGAAAAAATCATTATTTAGCGCCAATTAGCAAACGAATGCCTAACGCTTCGAACGACTGGGGTTAGGTTTTTGTCTTTTTCGTTCTATGAATCGAACGCGTTGCTTTCTCAAACCTCTGGCCTCCCTCGACATATCGAACAACTTGGACGCGCTTCTGGTTACGTATGTTGTTCGAAGCGTGTGTACACGTACCACGTGTATGTCTCGAGAATCGCTGTTTGAATCGATAAGCCGTTTAAAACTCACAATCTCGAAGCGAACCGATATCTCTTACCTATACTCGATCTGTAACTCGTCGGAACCTGTCTCGCTAAACCTGCCATTTCGAACGTCGATAGACTTTGAACTTTTAAAATTTCCACGAGCCTCGATACATTCCCAAGCATGAAAAAGCTTGTTGGATATCCGATAAAAATTTCCACCGGAGGCCTCCTCGAGCTAAGAAAAGTCCATAGAATTCCAGTTAAGAGAAGAATTTAAACGATCGCTATCGTTTAGAGACTAATTTCGCGTAATTAAAACCCACCCAGCTGACCGATACAGGCGTCCAAAGTACCGTTGTTCGGCGTTCAGCGACGGTCTTTTTTAACTCGAGCACGATCGCTCGTGGTTAATACGAAAGCATCGCCGCGCCAAGATAAATCTCACCCTTCCGTCGCCGAGCGTAGCCATACCGTATCATCGGTTGTCTCTGTTCGTCGTAAGTACTACGCCACGGTAGCCCACCGCCTCGTGTCTGGCCTTTTATAAATCCGCACGCCCTGCACCTCCGAACGTCCGTTACATCGCTCAAGGTACAAGGTACAAGCGGTCAGTACGTATTTACAAGGTTTTTACCTTAGACGCGTACCGTGCGTACACACAGGACACGGTACGAACGGTTTTCGAGCCACGTATACACGTATACACGTATACACGTACGGTATATAGAAATCGGCGTGGCTGGAGGGCGGTGGAAAGAGGGCGAGGGCGAGCGGAGTGGCGCAAAGAGCAGCGAGAGAGAAGGATCGGCTCTTAATTACGATCGGTGCGCGCGCGTGTGCAGCGGACCCGAACGAGAAAAGTATCTAGTGCCTCTCCTTTCTTGCGAGCCACGCGAATTTTATTCCTGTCGTCGTAGTACCGCATACATGCATGGTATTAATGACTCGTGTCGGTGGTATACCGTACGCGATGTGCTGCTATCTCGCAGGATCGGTTGTTTCGCAGATAGAACCTCGCGATCGAAGATTAAGAAGTTTAAGCACGCGATTTATTACCGGCCGGTACGAACCTGAATGAGTGATTAAGCGACGCGTTAAATAGGATTCCAGCCTGCGGTGTGTTCCTACGTATCGTCTCTAAACGAGAAACTCTAGCGGAGGATTGCGACGACAAGCGTGACCATTATCCTTCTCTGCGTCGCGTCGCTTCCATTCCGTCTTCGTACGGCATTGCGAATACGAAATTCTTTGCCGAATAAACAACAGCAGAAATATTCACCGACGAAATTGTAAATTACGCTAGGTATAGCGACGCGTGGTACGCCTCGATGTTCTGGCAAGGTGAAACGGAGCGTGTACCTGTTGGAAAAAAATATCGCACGCGTTTCATTCTTTTCTGCCGTTCTACGTATCTCGTTTTAATATAAAAAAATTAAAAAAAGAAGGAGGGAGAGAGAGAGAGAGAGAGAGAGAGTACGGAAATAAAAGCATCGTACGCGAGTTTCGAACATCGAACGCCGAGCGCAAAGGATCGTATGCGATCGGCAAACGAACGTTTCGTGTTACCGTCTATTCGCTGTTATTCAAAGTCGTTTCGAAGGAGAAGCCGCCGAACGATGTCCTATCGATGAAACGCAATGTTTTCAAAAAGTTGGCGCGCGACAACATTTATAACTACGTATCAGGTTCTGCAGGTGAAAATACGTACGATAGAAATCTCGTCCACCCTTTACCCGTTTTCCAGCGCGTTACTTTACTGAATTAATTATACGTATCTCTATCTCGTTACTCTCTATCTGAATGTACGTACGTAAACCAGTTGGGCGAGTCGGTCTAAAGGGGATCGGAGAACGACATCGAAAGCGATCGGTCGGAGGCGACGCTCGACGGGTAATAATTACCGGCGGTCGATAAAGAACGCCGATTTTCTTCGACGAGGATGTGCTCGTCGTGTCGGGCAAACGTCGTACACCTCCAGTTCCCGCTAATCACCACGTGTTTCCTTCTCGATGCCCCAGTTAGGTAGTCCCAAAGTCCTCGCGATCAGGCCTGCAGCCACCTGCGACGTAATTGCAGCCTCCCGTGATTCCTTTCTCTCGTTTACTCTCGGATCAGCAGCCCTACTTCTCTCTGTCGGTAATATCCTGACACGGTTGGCAGCAGGATGGTGCCTGCCCTCCGCCCAGTTGCACGCGTAGACCCAGTAGAATCTGGGCTTGCGCCGGTTCCTAGCGGCGAACGCCTCGACAAAGACCCACCGTAGCAGACGAATCGCTGGCCCCCGCTATATATAGGAAGACGAGGATAGGGTTGCTCGTCGAACTACTACCATCCTTAGGTAGGTTCACGAGCATAGCGGTGGTACTTCTCGTCGAGGTCGAGCACGGTGGTTCTTCTCGCACGACGCAAGAACAACCGTGCGCCACGGTGGTGTTTAAGAGCGAAGGAACGCTGATTATACGGCACTAACGCCTCCGGCTACGGTCTGCATGTTAAGCGTCCTTTTCCCGCACCTCGCGCGATTAGGGGCGATCCCTCGGTACAGTCGTTCTTTCTCCTTCTTTCCGAACCTACGACCCTGATCTTGTATCCTGTTGCTTTTGTCTACCCGACAAAACGGCTCCTTTATTCCCCTTACACGGTCACTGGCTATACCTGTCTTTGTTTTTCAACTATTTTCAACTATATGTGTACGTACTTTTTTCGTATCTAAGTAAGTAGGCATACGCGATCTCCCTAAAGTCTAAGCGAATTTTCGTATCTCTTCCCCCCCCCCCTCTTTCATCCATCTCGCGTTTCTTCGAACGATTAGTATGCCCCGTCCAGGCCGGTCCGAATGTAACTTCCTTCGACTCCGAACAAGTATCGTAGACGAGGGTCCAAGCCATAGTCCATTTGTTATTCCGCCCCTGGTTTCCACACCAGCTTTCCTCCAGCTGCATAGGCTAGAACGCATTACTACAGGCTTGTCCTCGAACCTTGTTTTTCTTTCTCTTCGTAGCATGAACTTTTTGCGCGAAAAGCATCGGCCCCGTCTAGCATCGGTTCGCGTAATGATATTCATTTGCGGAATATTCGAGAGATATAAATTAGCGTGCACGATTGCACGCGTCCTTTTTGTTGCGTATTGTTTTGCTCTACGTGCATTAAATCATTGATAACGAGCGGCAAACCCTTACACCGTATTCGCGAGGTAATTACACAAAGTTATCATTTTCTCGGCCGTAGACATCGTGCTACTACCATGTACGGAGCGGTTCGTTGCAAATTAATTTCCCCTTGTCCGACAAGTTTGTAACGCCGCAAATGAAACTAGTCCCGATATCGGTTGGCTCGCAAATAAAACTGCACGCCACCGAGGCCAAGCAAATCGAAACGGATAATCCATATCTACTCGAATCGAATGTTGTCGTACGATCGGACACCCGCGTCCCATTCCAGTTGACAAGCTTCCGATATTTGTAATCGATATCGATTTTCTCTCCCCCCCCCCCTGAAATCTGAAATCCTTTAAATCACATCCCCCTAACGAATAACGATCGTTTCTTTTCTTACTACCGCAAAGTTACTTTCTATTCCTATAAACGAGTAGCCAGCGATCGTATTATTTTTCCCCCGATTCAACGAAAATACCGACTCTGGCGTCCTTCGGGTGTCCGTTTTTCGATTCCGTTCGACCAAAAAATTGTATCGTTGAACCCAGTCGTTGATGCGTCCAGTCTCTTCTGCTACGTGAATACGAAAGTAACATATACCCGTGTATGTATACGTGTTTGAACACACAAGCGTTCAGGAATGTGTCGGTGCATAGATTCTGAAAGGTATCGGATAGAGTATGCTGGAATCCGTGACGGTATGGTGTGGATCGTTGCGAAAGAACCAGGTTTCCGAGACTGTAGGCGGTGTGCTTGCCTCGGGCTCTGTCTCGCATACCTGAAGAAGAACCTGCGGCCCCGCCGTGTTATTAAAGAACCGGAGAGTCTCCTCTTCTTCTTCTTCTTCTTCTTCTTCTTCTTCCTCTTCTTTCCCCCCTTCTTCTCCTACCGTATACTGTTCCGTATCGCCGATGGTCCAAAGCCCGTGTGTCGAGGCGGCCGCGAGCATACAATCCTATATACGTACAACGCGAGTCTTATTTTTTGCCTCCTCAGTCTCGAATTATCATCTTCCGATTCGTTTCCATAATGACAGTAACGACCGTTTCATCGTACTCTTTGTCCGAGGATCGAATATTTCATAGGATTGGCCGGTCTTCGGTTTATCCGAATTCTATTCGATGGAACGACATTTTCGAACGTACTTGTACCAATCGAATTCGCTTGTTTCGATACGAACTGAAAAAAAAAAGAAAAAAGCGATTAAACTTTGCTAAAATATAACGATACGGTAATTGGTCGTCCGTACCGTTCTTAGAAGACGAATTATCGATAAGGGAAGAAGGATGCTCTTGCGCTAAAGAGCGAATCGAAGGAAATCCGTAGACGATAGATGGAACGCGAAGTTTGTCAAACAGCATTTAGTGGTAACATCTGACTAACGGCAAATAAGAACGTAAATTTCGTTTCACGGCGAAACGTAACAAAATCGCGGTACGGTTTTACTTTGTCGAAACAAGATTTGTTCGTTGCAATCCTGCTTTTGTCATTACGATCGCATCGAGTTCTCGCAACAGCGAGGCTAGCAACAACAATCGGCATTCGATAATCAGCCGATTCGTGGCAAGATGCAAAAGCGTAAGCGTCCGATCGTTCGATTTACCGTCTAGAATCGAGACGTTTTCCGTTTCTGTGGTCACGAGACGATTCCCGGCCATTATCGCGATTAAGCCCCCGGGCTGCTTGGATCGCCCCGTGCCTTCCACTCTCGGCTTACCATCTCCCATCTCCCATCTCCCATATGCCGTGCTGCTGACGATTATGGTAATAATACGTTCGCGAGTATCGCAACTCGAAACAATGATACAGATACGGCCGCGGCTTCTCCGTAGGTGCCCTATGGAATCTCTACCACCGTTGTCCTTTCATCAAAGAGACCCTGGATCGCGTCTTTTACGACATTTAGTTCGATCGAAGCTCCTCCTTTACGTAATCGATTTAAGAGACGGGATTGTTTCAATAAAGTTCGAAGAGCTTTTGTGTATGTAGCATTCGTAAATAAAATAAAGAAGAAAAAAAAAAAAAGAAAAAGAAAGAAAATAAATAAAGAGATTTTTACCCCAATCAATATAGACGAGATATTTCGCGTATCGGCGAAAGCGTTAACGCTCTACGGGACGCGTTCCTTTAACCGGGAGCGTGAAGTTTCGCTCCGAAGAAAGTCTGAAATAAGACATGGAACGAGCGATAGCGCAAGAGTTTCACACGTTCGTCCATCAACGTTCGATTACGTTCATAGATCAGCTGGAACTCATCGTTCGTTAATTGATTTTACCGGGGCATCCGGTAGACTCTTCGTTATTTAGAATTGCCGTCGCGTATTCGGTCGTCGTTTCGACCTATATAAGCTATACAAGCGGTTTTTTACGAACGAACGAACGAACGAACGAACCCGCGGAAATTCGAGTAACGGAAAAATATTTGCGCCAGGGAAGGAGAAAGTTCCTCGAACGTTGAACTCTCTCGAATTTTTAATCATTACGCGGATGGCGTGCTATTATAATGCCACGTGATCAGTGGTCGTGTGTGTGTATACTCGTCGTTATTCATAGGACGAGCACGTTCGACGCTGCAGGTTCGTTAGAGCTATCCACCCTGTTCCGCATAATGACGTAATTAGCGCGAGCCCTTAGTCGAAGGGCTACCAACTCACCCTTCTCACGCTTTCGGAATGGCTCTCGCACGAAGTCACCTGAAAAACTAGCGTCGCGTGCACCATTAATCCTCATGGCGATTAGAGTATCTAGCTCAAACCTTTGTTCCTTGTTACGCGCCAGAATATATTAGCTGCCGTCCACATCGATTTAAAATCAGGCTGCTCTGTGAGATTTTCCTTTTTCTTCCTTTTTTCTCCTTTCTTTTTTCTTCTTTTTCCTTTCTTCTTCTTCTTCTTTTTCTTTTTTTTCCTTGAAAGGATTTCGCAGAACGAAAAGATTCGCATCGTGACAGAGTCAATTCCGTTCGTCGTCGTCGTCGTCGTTTCCACGCTTCATCGGGACCGAACGATCTTCGTAAAACTATCTGTTTTTGCAATTATCATATCTGCACGAATCTTGCCCAGTTTCAATGTTCCTATTTTGCCGCGATCGCGCGAAGCGAGTACCGAGCTCCTGCGTGTGAATTTTAAGCATCGTTGAAAATGCTTCGTTGAACGATAAAAAACGCCAACGTTAAATCGAACAATTGTCTAATCCGATTAACTTTAATTAAAAACTAGAATACTCGGTTCAAAAAGAATATTTAATAATCCCTGTAACGGTGTAGCCGGTCAAAGGTTCGTAGGATTCATCCGTACGAAACGGAGCAATTTCTAGAAGAAACTACTAACAGATTCTCGTTTAAAGCAGACGCAACGTACGGTTCCTCTCTGGTTGGAAACACTCGCGTTATAAGTCGCGTCGAAGGCGCACGTAATCACGCGGCGAAACGCCGTGTACGGCGAATCGATGTCACTTCGCGCATGGTTGCTTCGCAAAATCGTGTGGCAGGCCGATATCTGCGCACAGAGGCGATCACGATTTTCATAGCTGCGTGTTCTTATCGATAATCGAAGCATTGGGCGAGTTGGTGAAAGTTCGAGAAACTTGGGCCGGACGTTAAACCAGACGGCTGAACCGACACGACGTTCCACAAACGAGAATACGTTAACGTAGAGCGTAGAGCGAATCACCGGTCTTTACCGGGTGAGTCTCGACTCATTGTCAGTGGCGGCGGGCGGCCGGGCAGCGTCGGCTCTTCGTTCGCGATTCAGCATAACGAAGCAACCCGTATACACGCTTGTCACCGTGTGTTTTGCACCGTGTCACCTGTCTCCTGATAAACTTAGTAGTTTGTACGCGAAAGAGCATCAGGAATCGTACGATAATCCGACGATCGTCGTCGTTGGATTTTATCGAGGAAATTAGCCGTCGCTGGATATAATTTTAATTTCAAAATGACAAAATGAAAAGAACTCCTCGGGTACTCGCTGCGTCTCGAATTGTCCTCTTTAAACGCATTTTCCTGCTTCGACATAAAACACATAGATACGATACGTTTTCGACTGATTATCTGAAAACAAAATCGCGTTTCGCGTTACCATCTTCGCCTCTTCTTCTCGCCTGTGTGACGTAGATGTTCGTCTTTCGAGAAGCTGGCGTATTCGCTTGGAAATACGAGCACATTTATACACGCGTTTCATTACGCGAGTCGATCAAATCGGCCAGAAAATAATTAAATAACACAGGAGGTTTTCGTAGTGGCGACAATAGGCGTACGTAAGAGACATTTGGAGATCGTCTAGAATCTAGAGCCCAGATCGATATATATCCTCGATAGCCGCAGTAAACGGTAACACACGAGAAACGCACGGATCGTTAAATTCGAGGGACGCGATATCTGCCAGAGATGAAAAAAAAAAAAAAAAAAGAAAAAAAGAAAGAACGAGTTATTCGCGTTGCAGAGCGCGATTAGCGATTACTTTGATTATGTTCGCGCTTGCGCGTAAAGGTGTTATTATATATAATTATATTAACCGAGTGAAACGGAGGGTGTGCAGGTGTGCGTCAGGGGGAATGTCAGTGTCGAGAGTACGAGCTGCAAGAATTTTCGAACGGGCTGACTCGGAACGGGTTGAGTGGAATGACTCGCGGTTTACATCGCCGAGTCGTGACAATTTTCTTAATCAAATATCAAAGTAGATACCGAAGCACTTTCGAACGATTTATTTCGTTACCTCGTCCCGTTTGTCACTCGGCAAACCGTCCTTGGCTTTGGATGTCGTCGTTCCTCCGTCGCTTCCGATTCGCTGCTCCGATTCGTTTATATATTTCTTGCCGTTCGTTGTATTCCCTTGGTCGTAAACGATAATTACTTGTGCGACTAGTCTGTGCTTTGATCGTCGTTCAAAGTGCTCGTTCCTTTAATTTATCGTCCTATATACACATGATCGTTGCTTGTCCGCTTAAAAGGAGATCGAACGTTGGAACGTCGAAGACGAGTTTTAAAATTGAACAAACGCTCCGCTCTTTGAACCGACAAAACCGACGATCCTACAGTTCCCCACCTCTTCCATCGTTTCGATAAACGTATATTACGCTAAGCCGTTTCTTCGGCTTTTCATCCGGCGTTTTTCACCGTTAAACTCTAATTAATGATGCGCGTGTAACGATCCTTCGAACGATCTGTTGCCATTTTGGCCATTTCGTCGTTCCGCGTTCGTAAAATAAATCGGAAAACGTAAACGCCTGTTTATTCGTTAGACGATCGAATTGACATTGGCAAATGGAAACGAGTGCGGATTTTTGCAACGTGCGTCGGATAGAGCGTTGTAGATCTCGATATATTCTAACGCGGTGTAAAATACACGTGGAAGCGAATCGCGTGTAAACATCGCGGCCGTTACGCTAGAATCGTGTATGTTCCTCTGTTTACCGAGTCATCCAGCGTGCTCAGTCAACGAGGTCAGAAACACGATGGTGTTGCGATGCTGATGACCCCTAACCATCCTCGTACCTTTCTACCAGCTCCTGGAAAGTCGCGGTCGCATGTTCTTCCTCGCTTTGCAGCGTTTCCTACGTGTGAAGCTTTCTGTCGCCGTGTTTTCCTTTTGCGCTACGCCAGCCGTATTATAGCGTTCGCACATTCAGCGTACAATACAAACGACGTTAAAGTAACGAGTTAAAGCAAGAGACAAAGTTCCTTCGATTCTCACCTCTGTAGCAAATATAGATATAGGCTCTGGACGCATCGTTTTCTCGGCCAAGGATATTCCGAAAGCGATCTCTGTCTCTTATCTTGCAAAACGTAAGCTCAGAATTCGCAAAACGAACGTTTATCTCACTGCGGGTATTTGTAAGAACTATGCAAGTAAGTGTGTACAATTTTGTCAACGGAATGCGGCCAACGGTATTTTACGAAGGCGAGAGACGGCAGACAAGCCGGAAATAACATAGTTGGTCGTAATGCAAATTTTCCATCTAGCGTAGTTGCGAGCTGGCGTTCGTTTATCCAACGCATCGACAGATACACCTGATCAGAGCGAGTATCCCGTCGACAGATTCGATCGATTTACGCCACAGTTGATGGCAAGGTTCTTTGGAAAAAAGAAAGAGAGCGAGGGAGCAATTGAGAAAGGGACGGCTGTATCGTCGACCGACGTTCCATGCATTAATGCATGAAGATGGTGTATCGACACACACCCCGTCTTGTAAGGGACGATACATAAGTACGTATATACGAGCTTATCACACTCCACTCGTCACCTGTCCACTACGGCTGCCTCTCTCCTTCGCGTATCTCTACAAAGTCCGCGTTGATACTTTCTTCTCGTTTCGCCTACCATATATCGAAGCTTCATAAACGGCAATTCGCTACCACCAGTCGACAAAATTTCGATCGTTCGTAGAGAAAATCGCCTGGATCGAGCTATTCTTCTGATCTTGGCGATCGTCGAATTTCTGAACTTTATTCGTAACTGTTACCCATCTTTCTATCGCCGAACGTGCGCGTGGACCGTCTCTTTCCGTATTTTGTCGTATCACGTCGTTTTCGTTGAGCGCAGTGTTGTCCATACTTGACACGTTTTCGGTATGGTTTGTTGGTTATCATTGATATATTTGAGGATCAAAGTACAGGCAGGAGGGTGGTGAATATTCTTCTCGCTCGTGCGCGCTTCGAAAACGTGAGCAAACATCGTAACGGCGATCCAGCCTGGCTACCGACTGTTAATGTCTCTTGACTCGACCACTTCTTCTTTTGCGAGTGATCTCACCGCCGACCCACACAGTGGTCGTCCGCGCTCTACGCGTTGTGCGTTGCTACAAGAGATAGATAAAGGTAATCTTCGTCGAGAAAGTATTTTTCTGCGTAATTTCCTGCACTACGTAACATCTTCGTACTCACGGTGCTTAACGTCATCGGTATCGAACCGTCAAATTTATTCAACGTAAAATTAACAGCGCACGACGTTTACGAGTAACACGGATATCGGTGATTCGATGGGTGGAAACGGATCGCGGGCGTGATTTTAGATAGGAATAGAAAGCGAAAAGGGATCGCGCAAGGGAGCAGAAACGCAGACGCGAAGTTAGTTGGCGGTTTTCTTCGTTATTATCGCGTAGGCGTCAAGGTTATCGGAATTTCCGCTTATTAAGGGCTTGCCGCCTCGTTGGCATCCGGCGCGCTCGTACACGTAAGTACCTACCGTACACTGTGCGCCGCGTTAATGCGAAACTTGAACTCGAAAGAACCGATGTTTGCGCTTGCATGCATTTGCAAAGTTTGCTCGCGATGCAACTGAGCGCACCGCTCCTCGAACGCCGCGTACTCGTCGGCTCTCGGTATGCCAACACCGACCGTAAGATGTTTGCGTCGTTGAAAAATAATACCTATTAGGCCGTTGATTGAGAAGATAAGAACGGGCAAGTCTACAGATTTCAGAGCGATATTCGTGAGATAGTCTTTCTTATGTATATACGGTAATCCATAGCTCGGATCGCTTACGACGAGTTGATTCTTGATCAAAGACACGGAAGCTCGAGCAACGAACTCGTGTCGAGTTACGATCGCGGATTACTTTTAGTTTGTCAGTTACTTTTCGAAACGGCGGTCAACTCTCGACCGCCGTTTCTCTATTTCTACGTGCGCGTTCTCGTATCGTTTCAGCAGCGGCGGCAAAAATGTATTGCCTTGTACGAGAAACTACAAAAAGCGTGGATAAACGACAATCGTGTCATTCGCTCGTCTTCGTTTTAAGTATTGCGCACGCTGCGTACACCGCTGGAAAATGGTCGCAGGGGCAACAGAACTTAAAGGATAATTACCACCGACGATGAGAATGAGAATGAGAATGAGAATGAGAATGAGAATGAGAATGAGAATGAGAATGAGAACGAGAGAAGGAGAATCGCCGAGTAACGATCTTTGGCACGTTCTCGTCTGCGAGTTTGCATTCGAATCTGCCAGTGGTCTATCTCTTGCCAACTGGTTTCTATCACGGTGGCACGAGCAATTCGTCGGTCAAAGATGGCCAACGAATCCGTAACGAGCCATTGTCTTTGTCGCCGATTGCTCGAGTCGCGACGCCTTCCTGACGGTGTCACCGTCTGCAAAAAGCACGTTTGTAACACCGACCGGCCAGTACATAGGTAATTAATTAAACGGGCGTACATTGGCGACAGAACGGTTCGCTGGCTCCTTAAACGACTATTAATTAGAGTTACACGGCTAATCGATTCACCGTGTAACATACCTACCTACTGCTTTCTGCGCTTCTGTCTCGTAAAACTCAACGAAATTCCCATCGGTCCTTAGGATATGAAAACGTAGAAGACGCGGAACAACAGGTTGTTGTCGTAGCAGCGACAAATTTTCTTCCACTCGTTTCGACATTTTTCTCGAACGCCTGAAACTGGTTGAAACGTTTAAAATTACTTGCTCGAAAGTAGTTTATTTGCGTTTGCGATAATTGCTTGGGAAGTCGGAACAACGGTAGAAGCGCGACGCGCTTGCAGCCATATATCCTTTATACTTGAATCCACACCGACGCCTCTCCCACCACTAACTTTCCCACGCGTGCTTCGACTCGCTTAGCAGTGTTTTTCTGTTCTCGGTGTTGTCTCGGTCTGTTGGCAGCGACTTGCCGTCTGGGCCGGTTCGAGACGCTTCGCGATTTCCCGAGAAACGTCGTCGCGCACGCTTCTTCTTCGACCCGTGGTCGCGCAGCGATCGATCGTCTTTTTTCCCCCCTCAGCCCTTTGTCATTACAACCGGTCGGTTATTGCCACTGGAATGGAAATCGCGTGCAATACGCAGAGAAACGTCGATCGCGATCGAGCATATCGTAACGGAACTTTTTGAAAACGGCAACCTACCTTTCGCCGAATTTTCTCTTTTTACTCCTGTCGTACCCGTTCCTATTATTCGTAGCAACGTTTTTCATGTTCCTCCTTGCAGAGCTTTTATCGCAACCTTCGTACATCGTTCGATGCGTTTCCGTGCCTTGGTTCGCGTTAGGCGATAGTTGGCACCGCCGTACCTTAAACGGTTAACGTAGTTAACGTGGTTAACGTAGTTTCAAGAACGTCGCAGATTTTACGTTTTGCTGCAAGACCATATCTCACGACGCCAGATCGTTTATATTCGGTGCTTCTTGTCTCTCATTATCCTTTCATCCGTATCTTTTCTCGTCGTTCTACCTTTTCACAAATTTGTTTGCCCGATAGCTTTCTAAATCTGTTTCTTTACCGAGTCATCCTTTCCCAGCACACGCGCGTACGCACGCACGCCGTTTAATCTAATTTACTTCGGTCTCGTTTAAATCTTAATTGCGACTATCCGAGGTCGAGATGGTCCTGCTACGATTTGGTCGCTATCCTACGTAAGAAGCGACCGAGCTGAAAACGCGCGAGAACTTCTTCCTCCTTCCACTACACTCGCGAGAAAATAACTGCCGTACACGCGCTAACTGACTTTTAATACGTTTAATACGTTTCCTTAATATGCAAAGCGCGCAGAATTTGGCGACTTTATCGCTTATCGCTGGACAACGACGAATCCGTTGGTTGTTGCAACGTTTGAAAGAAAAATTCCAAGTCGGTGAAGGTGCTCGTGACGAGGCGGATCGGAAAATTACAAAGATGGAGAGAGCGACGGGAAGCGACAAACTGGAACGTCCTATCGATAGCATGCTCCGAGAAGCAGTGGCGTGCAGCGACTGCGCGTTCGGTACGTCGACGAAGGAGAAGTTGCGCAAAAAAGTGGAATCGAGACGAAGCTAGTAAGTAGCCTTATGCAGGCTGACTCAGGAAGGTACGTGGAAAGCACGGTGCGAGAGTCGTATACCGTATTATACCGGCGCGGCGTGCCAGAGCCGCGGCTGCCACTTTGCAGCATCGTCGGACCTGTTCTTCCAACTAGCCTTGGGAATACGTTGCGCGAAAAAGCGGATGAAGTAACGAGGTAAAATTACGTCTTGTTATGTCCACGGGATTCCGTAAGGATCGATCGAGCTTTTATAATGCCGGCAAAAACTGTCGATTCGTAACCTCTCCGGCGTGGAAGCTCGATCTCTCCGTTTCTTCGGATAGATTCGGTTGCAGCTACACTTACCAGGCAACGTCCATACGCATCCGCGATACTTGGCTCGATACTTTTACCGAGTATAAAAAGCGGACTATAATTTCGTAAACCGTTTCTCGGCCAATTCGTTTCGTTTCTCTCGGATGCCGTAGCCTGAACGAGAAAAATCAAATTACCTTTCGTTTCAGCAATAAGAGTCGAAGCGTCGAAGATGTCTATTTACACGCGCGTACGTATTCCTACGTACCTAAGTAACTTCTCTATCGGGATTATAGCCTTTCTCGAGCGTCACGCGAACCGTATATACTACCTATAGTACGTATACCATATACGCAATATATGATTTATCACTCCGTATTCGTATTACCGATCGTCCAAACCCTTCGATATCGATCCCGAACGTACAATGTACACATTCGATCAGCACGAAGGAGCGGAGCGAGGTACGGGGACGAACACGCTGGCTAGACTACACAGTCAAAGGCCATGGGGAAGAGTTACACCCGTGTGTACGTGATTGAACGTGGGTTCGCGATTTACATCGCAATCGCAGTCGTAATCATCGTGAAGCGGCCACGGTGTATACGGCTAAAAGAGAGAGAGAGAGAGAGAGAGCGTAAAAGGAGCGTGAATCGGCAAAGGACAGACTTTATATGTGGCCACGTACGAGATCGTTAGTAAGGGTGGAACAAGGACTATGGCGAACGACGACCCGCAGGAAGAGGACGACTACCCACACTACCTACGGTACCTACCGACGATTTAGCGCGCCTTTGCATCTCCGACTTTCCTTCCTCTTCGATCCTACCCTCTCGCTTCCGTTCTTCTTCTCGCCTCTCTAATGCCCCCACACGTCCGCGCTTCTTCGTCCTTTCTTCGCTCGTACGCGATTGGCTCGCAAACGACAACGTCTTTTCCCTAACTTTCTTCGCAGCTCGCTATATTATTCTATTATTATTATTCTCGCTGTATTTACGCGGCTTCCGTACAATTTGCAAACTTTACCAACGTCGTATCCGTCGGTATTCCATGGAATACGAACGCAAACATGGAATACGGCGTCCTGTCGCGTCGATGATCGACCGATCGTACGGTTCCTACGCTGTCAAACTCGACGTTTTCCTTTCTTTCTACAGCCACGACACTAACCGACTAATATATCCATGTGTGTAACGTAAAACGGCGGGGGGAAAGGAACCGTTATCGTACTTTCGTCGAAAACCGACGATTCCTCTTGCACGCGTTCAGATACGTCGATCTCCTCGTGAAATTCCCATCTATAGCGATTTTTTACGCGTTGACGCGTTCAATTAGAGCTATTAGAGGCATAGTTACCCCCCGTAACGTTGAAGAGTCAGCGAGCGCGTCGTTTCTCGCACGCCACTTTACGGTTTTACGCCGGCGCGGCGCAACGCGGCGCAACGTCTCCGGACGGGGGAAGGGTCGTACGTGTCCGTCCGTGGCCATTATTTTTGCGCTTGTCAGAGCATGAAAGCGCGCCGTGAACGTATGTTTCTGTCAACCGTATCGGCATCGTGCATCACCCGGTCGAAACGCTCGACTCGATAAATCCTGATCGTCTTCGAAGAGACGCGTTCTGCCGCGGTATCGCGCCGACGACCACGCGACCCTGCTAATTTTCGCGCATGCCCAAGCCGGAAACTTCTAAAGACGAAGACGATTACGCGGATATTCGGCCACGACGCGAGTAAACGGCGTCGCGCGTATTTTATTGTACGCGTGCACCGAATGATCCGGCGAAAGAACCGTTCCAACCATTAAGTCAAGTTCTACCGCATGCCTGCTTGAATTCCATGAACGTAGAATCCGCTTCGACCATTACGAAGGGGACACGGGGTGTCGCTGCGCTACACAGACCACATCTGCGATCCAATCGTGCATTTTTCTCGCTCTAATGACATTAAACTAAATTGCGGCAGGCGGCGCGCCGCGGCCAACGACGCTTCTTGCCGCTCGCAGAAATTCTGCGGCTGAATTTCTGCCGGCTCGTCGGTCGCGGCATTTGTTATTTCCTTTCGTTTCTGCTGAATTCCCGCGATTAGTCGTTCGACCAGCACGCGGCCGTTTCTTCCACGATTTCTCGTCCACGCGAGCCATGGAATTATCTTGATATCTTTATCCCTACTTGCGCTTCACTCGCGCCACGCAAACGCGGTCGAAGGTCGAAGCACGAAGAACTTTCTTGCAGACGGAGTCGCCTTGTCTGTTATTTGCTCGGGGTGAGCTCGCGCGATCCACCACCATCGATGATGGTGTCTCGACGCTCTCGACGAATATCAGATTTGTCGATAAACAGCGAGAATATCGTATCTACGTTCGTGCTTTTGGTACATCGATGCATCGAATTACGAGACGACGGCAAAGGATACTTAAAGAAGAGATACGTTTGGCGGATACTGGCCGGATACGAGTAAATCGACGCGCCTTCCTTCACTTTATATATTCACGCAAGGACGTTTTTAGGAGAGAGTTTCGGAAGACGCGACTCGCTCTGTACCGTACATTTCCTTTCATTCGATCATTTCGCAACGTTCGAAGCGCTTCGCGTCTGTGTTACATCCGAAAGAAACGTATACAGCGCGATAACTACGACGTTAACGTTCGCATCTGCGTTTTCGTATTTCATTCGCGATCGCGCAAACTCGTTATCCGTACGAATAAACGTGTAAATATACGCCGTGTATCAAGGGACAGTCGATCACAGTCCGCACACGCAGCAGATGCATGTCCGTGGGCAGAACCGATCCCCGGGACCTTAATGGTCAGACATCCTCGCTGCGAACCAACTACAGGAAGTACTTACCTACTCCGGATCCTAATGTAGCGGAATAGATAACGACGTGATTCGTGCATCTGACTCGACGGGAATTTCAGGCCGACCGGTAAATATATCGAACAGATTATCCGCTGGATAATTAAACGAAGAAGCCAGCCGCTGGATAACGGTTATGAATATCGAACTGTTTCGTTTGCAAGTAACGCGCCATATCTTTCGAATCTTCTCATTGGCTTTCGTTGATCGACGTTAGAGCCAAGATGCTTGGTAAAGTCGACGATAGCGACGGAATCTTTGAGTCAGCGTCGACAGAACGTCAACGTCGTACGTATTACATAGCTATTTCGTTCGAGAGTTCGAAATAGATAAAACAATTATTTCACGCTTCCTTTAAGATTCCTAGTATAAAATTACCGAGAAACGTTCAAGCTTCGTCGCGTGTTCTCATCTTGGCGCGTTTACACGAATTCACGATGATCACGATCACGACGTACGTAATTCGAAATTATCCTCGTGTTTCCGACGGTAATTCGCCGCGCTTAGCATTTCCCCCCCTAATCGTTAGAAAACAAACAGAAAGGACGTAAAAAGCGACAGGAGACGCGATGCGACTTGTACGAAACGAAGGGACAAAAGAAAGGCAGGAGGATGTCAATTTTCCTCGGCAAGTGGATAATCAAAGGGACAAGATCAGCGGCGTTGTTTCGGTCGGTGGAGGAAGCTAACCGACGATAAGACTGTTCGAAACGCCAGGACGGCTGGAGCGTGTCGTGGAAACAGACGTGGAAAAGCTTGTCCTTAAATTTAAACGGCCTCGTAGAAATAACTCGCCATTTTGTTCATCGATCGAGAACAGCTACGAATTCCTACACTTTACTTCGAATCGTCATCTTCCTCTCTTCCTTTCGTCTCCCATCGGCCGCCGTTGGACCTACGTTCTTATCGAACACCGGACGGATTCAAACGCGACGAGGATCGATTAGAATTTCCCGATCGGCGAATTGCCTGCCTATCGGTTCCTCTACTCGTACGCTTCGTCCACGCTGTTATCTACGATTCGCTAGTAACGTTCGTAGGTTCTGAAATTGCTCATTTTGGCGAGTACACCTCTCGATGGTGATTACTCGTACTCGTACTGGTAGGGGGATCAAAATAGAGGCAACACGGAGGAAACCACGGAGACGAGGCAGGATCTAGCTAGCTCGGCCAAACGGGCAAAGGACGATGGGACAAGAAAATACTCTTGTCCGTGTGTGTGTGTGTCCCTCTCTTTCCTCGTTTTCGTCGGTCTTACGCTTTTAGTAGGAGAAGAAAGACGTCCTTTGTTTACTCGTTCCGCCGCCTTGGTCCTTTTCCATCCCCTCCTGGGTACGTTGCATACCAATTTTCCGTCTCTCATTTTTCCCACTTTCCACTCCGCCGGTCTCATCGAAACGATCCTCCCACCATTTAGAATTCGCTAGGACCGACGCAACGCGGACAGCGTCTAGCTCGCGTCCTCCTCTATCGTCCTCGTTCTCTTCGTGGCGCGCAACGTTACCTACGGCGGTAACGGAGCCACAACTCGTCCCGATTTTAGTCCATCGTTGGAACGATGCCGCCGTCTCAACGATCTTAACCGTGCGACGATCCAGCTGGAGGAGACGTTTCTTACCTTTACGGAACGGAAAGAGCGCAGTAGCGACGTTTATTCGACAACTGTGCTCGCGCTCGTATATATAAGGGGTAAGCCACGAAGCTCTCGCTAGAGCAACGAGTTAAGCTCGTTGACATCGCACTCGTGAGGTCAGCCAACCAGAGTTCGATTCCCACCGATCTTACTTTCGTACTTGGCCACTCGCTTATATTCAACCAACTACGACTCTCTGTCTGCCTGCCTATGTCGACGACGAGAGTATCGTATACATACATACATACAAACAAACATGCACGCATACATACGTACGTACGTACCTTATCGTATTTGTTATATGCTATATATCGTATATTGTTGTTTCTGTTGCTTGGAAATTCAAACTACGCGCGTACGTTAATATTTCTCGGCAACTTTGCTGCGTCTTCGCTGCGATCCTTCACGTTGGATCCGCGTGATATCATTTCTGTTCGTCTACCGTGTTGTTTGCAATTTCGTTTTTTACGCGGAGTTTCCACGAGCGAGTTTCTGCATACGATCGTCTTCTATGTGTGTGTGCGTGCGTGTCCTTTCTTTTTTTTTTTTTGCGGTGGAAAAAAGCGTAGAGTTCGACGACGCTCGTAGAGAAGGTATCTGGGAACGCGGTTCGAAAAGCAGTCCCACCTTGATCCATATCGGTGAGACACAAACGCGCGGCATCCACGGAGGAAGTTTCACAATGGCGTAAACGCGAATAAGCGACCTCACCGCGTAATCTTCTCGCTGCGGTTTCGCGTTGCACGGTATTTTCCGTTAAAGCGTGACCAAAGCCTCTCTGTAACGGATGTTCGTATTCAATTTTCAAATAGAAATCGTCCCTGCAGCGGAAAATTAAGTGGCGTGATGGCAACTGCTTTTTGTCTCTTCGTTCAATCAATTTTCCAAATGGCGCGGAAAAAAGCGACGTCGAGAGAACGGCAGACGGTATAAACGCTTTGTGGCGATCTGATTTTTCTGCAACGAGTGAAGAACGATCCGTTACGGAACGATTTTCTCGCTTTAATATCGCGCGACCGTTAGTCTTCGCTAGCGAAGCGTTCGTTTCGTCCGTCTTACTCGAACCTGTTATACTTATACTTTCATTTTGGACCTGCGCGTTATTTTCCTTTTTTTTTTTTTTTTTTTACCAAATAGCAGATTTACTGTTATATAAACGCGTTCCCTTATGCACATCGATGGAGCCGTATTCGCGTTAAATTTCGTAGACGGTAAAGTTCGTTACTCGCAACTCGCCTGCAAATTCACCTTGATACGAACGCAAACCTGTAGCGATATACCTGTCTGAAGTAGAGCATCGTGAATAAAATTTGTCTCGATAAATCTTCGCATCTTCGCGCGTCCTCTTCCTTTCGATGGAGAAAGCTGACGTAAACGCGTTCGAGTACAATTTAGGGGAGCAGTCTCGTAAATTAGTTTGGCCGCGAAGCGAGAAAAAAAAAGCCGGCGCGTATTTTCGTCGTTCGTAAGGGAAGAGAGAGAGAGAGAGAGAGAGAGAGAGGCAGAGAGAGAAAAGGGTAAGGTTGGCCGAATGAACCGAGGGTCGTACCCGGTTTGCGTATGAATGGTGTCGAGTCGGAGAAAAAACATGGAAGAGCGGAGAAAAACACTTGGACGACCTGTTTGTCGGGAGACGAAGCTAACTGGTGGTAAAACGGAGTAGACGGAAATGTCATTGCCACGCTTCGACGCGGCGCAGCGGAGTGGACGAGAAGGACTGTTTTTTACGAAAGAGAGAGAGAGAGAGAGAGAAACGGTAGGGTGGAGACGAAAAAGGAAGAACGCAGCGACCACATGGCGCTATGCAAACCCCATCGTCGTAAACTGTCAGCGATACGGCTTGTGTCCTGTTAGCGAAGACGAACCTCGACTCCCTTCTTCTTCTTCTTCTTCTTCTTCTTCCTCTTTTTCTGCCCCTTCTTGCGTCTTTCCCCGCTGCCTTGTTTTTCTCCACTAGTGGCTTTTTCAGGCGGCGTGGGCGCGGCGTGGGCGCGACGAACCCTTTCGTACGATAAGCAGAAAGACATCTGCCCGCCAAACATAGTTTACTTGATCGAAACGTCGTACTCTCGAACTCCAGCCTAGTCCCTACGACTCGAATCTAAGCTAAAAGGTAAAAGGTAAAAGGTAAAAGATGAAATCGAACGCTACTCTTATTTAAACTTTTATCCCAGGAGCTATCGTATTCGTATACCTGTTGTGCCAGATCGGCAAAGAACGCTCTAGCGCGTCGGCATTTCTTGCTCGGATGCCGAAATACCGAAATGCCGAAATGCCCACACGTGGCCGACAGACGCGGACCGTGTCTCGTTGCCAACGAACCAGCTAGTAGATTTCGATCTAATTGGTCTCTCGAAGCCATTTCCGCCATCTACGGTTTTTCCACCTTACGATAGAGTGGCGTTACGCGTGACACTTTATCTTACAGGTTAAGACGCGTATCGTACGGCTACCGTCGATCGTCTCGAATAACCGTAACGTTCGTAATCTCCAAGCTTCTCGCTTCGAATTCGAAACGAGATCCGATCGACAGCTTCTCGTCGTCTGTGTATAATTCTTCGGATTTTCATCCCCCATACCCCCGGTGTTTGACGAAACTACAGCAGCCGGTGTATCGTGTCGAAGGCCGACCGAACCAAGAAGACACATCTCTTTTATCTCTTTTATGGTAAACGAGTAAAACGACAAGTAAAAAGCGACGGATAAATCGGAAACGATCGTTAGCGTCGAAAGTTCTAACAGCTGATCTCCAGTTTCGAAACGTTAGACACGATAAGCGGCGACGAAGCTGCGATTGGTCTCGAAAAGCGTCGTCCCGTCATCGAGTTTAAATCATTCTGTTTGCTTGGAACGCAGATCCTACTACTTGTACTCGAAAGCGAGCGAATAACGGATCACGGTTTGCTACGATGCAACTTTCTCTCGCTAATTAAACACCAATTTAGGGATGTACGTTAGAATTCTATTTACGTTGTATCGTACGAGTATGAACCAGTGGAGAGACAAGCTCGACGAATATTAAGTAAGCGGTGCGCGTGTATCTCGATTTTCACACGAAATTTTTCTCTCACGTTTATGTCGTTAGGTCGAATGGAGTCTGGTCGACTAACTGCGTATCCATTAACAGTCGTAACGCGCTCTCAGAATGTTAAACTTAATGACGTATCATGAGCCCATTAGCTTATCAATGAGCAACCCCTTCGGTATGGGGGAATACGAAAATAAACTGTAGAACCCCGTGAGAATTCACCCACCTTTCTCTCTTCCCTTTTTCCCCCCAGCGTGCTACATACCTTCTCACACTTAACCGCGTTAAAAGCAGACGGGCTTGCGTTACACATGGTACCAATCGTCGTCGTCGTCGTCGTCGTCGTCGTCGTCGTCGTCGTCGTCGCCGACGACAAGGACCGTAAAGCCAAGTGACAAAACGTATTCCTCGTATTACGCTCGAAGAAACATATGTAAGGCGTTGTGCCTTTGAAAAGCGGTCAGAGTTTGTTGTTGAAACAAACAACCATGCAATATCTTACGTCACGTACTTTTTAAGAGGATCTAATTCACGGAAACGGATAATATTTTCCTACCTTTACGCAAGCGTTTGCTTGATAATAACGTTCGTTAGCTTGAAAATTCGAGTAAACGTAGCGAAAGGTAAATTGATTTTAAAAGTAGCTCGAACGCTACAGATTTTACTTTGGAACTAGTACGCGAACTAGATCGAGTTCAATCTGTTCATCGTTCCAAATCTTTTTCAATGGAATACGAGGGATCGTACATACGCTTTCCTTATTTTCTCTTGGAAAAATCACAGCGGACGAACTTGATATTCTTGCGGAGAACGTTCAATCGCTACGAGGCAAAGTAAGGAAGCGGCGACGCCAGTGCCAGGCAACCATCTAGATCCGACCTAACGCTTTATCTTCCCTTCGCGTTATCTCGGGCCGGTATAATATTTGAACAAGGTTCCACGCGACATGCTCGCGCGATCCGTCAGTTTTCCAGTTTTGTAAGCATGCTCGCGTGCGTGCAACGTTCTCTCGTTGCAGCTGCGCAGGACACGAGAAACTCCGAGCTCTCGTGGCTGAGCTGCGGTCATCCGCCATGTCACCGCACGTCGCGCCATAAAAAACGTAACACGGCCTTTTTCTCTTTTCTTTTTTCAAAAGAACGATCCTTTTCCCCGCAACGTTGTTATCGTCGTCAACGTCAACGTCAACGTCGTCGAGGCCGCGTTTACGATCGACGACCGCACAGGCCAGAGAACGAGGGTTGCGTTTCAAAAACCGCAGAGAGAACACGTCGTTCCACGCTCATGGGAACACGTTTCGTTCTTTCTTTCCTTCTGTTTGGATTCCATTCGATCCACCAGGCCCTGGCAAAAATGCTGCGGTAATTCCTAGTTGCCATCTTGTCGAAGATATTCTGAGAAAAGAGGTATTTCTCTCTCTCTCTCTCTCGAGCGCGCTACTTTGCTTCTTTTCGAAACGTAAACTTTGATTTTGGTGTAAATACCGTCGCTCGCCGATGTTTTCGGAAAGCCGATTTATCGTTAAATTAATAAAACAAAGCGGATACCAGATGGTAAGTGCTAATCATCGGTCGACCAATAATCGTCGGCGTTTTAGGTAATTGGATATTCGGGCAAACGAGGGTGTATTTACGGAGCACGAGCTTCCCCGTAGAAAATAAGCAGCTCCCGAACCCGCAGTCACATTACCCACGTGGGAAGCTCTCTCTCTCTCTCTCTCTCTCTCTCTGTTACCGCTTTCTCGTTCATAGCGTTGAAGCACTTGTTGTTGGCTACCTCGTCCGTGTATCTCGATCGTTCTTGCTTCGAACGCAGAATGGTCGTCGATCCTGTCAAAGAAATCGGACGCCTGTTCTTTTGTTGCCTGTCGCCTGATGAATCGATCGTAAAGCGACACGTGGTTGGAGCATCCGCTTATTACGCGCTTACGATGATCGTCCGCTTTTGATCTTTTAAAGGTTCGTGCTTTTAACCCTTACTCCTTACGTTCTTTCCGTGTTTCTACCAAATAATATAAATTCATACGTACTTCTTACGATCTCGTCGTCTCGTCTTCTCTCGCAAATGATTCGGCGTGTTCGAAACCGTCGATCCTAAATTTCCTATCGCGATAGATCGTGAAAAAATAATCGTAGTTCGAGGGAATGATCGAACGCTAGTAGGTAAAGTAGGTAGGTAGTAGAACGGTAGTAGGCGAGAGTATCCCGAAGCTCGTCACGAGCTAGTATCGTATTTCTGCGTTGAACGTGGTGGATGCGTCAAACGGATACGAGGAAACGCCGTTTCCGTTTCGTTCTCAACGCGTCGTTTTGCAATTTACCACACGTTGCGTAAGAAATCCCAAGACCAATTGCAAAAGCACGCGTACCGTGAAAGGAGAAAGAAGAGCGTACGAGCGGTTGCGATTTAATTAACACGCGGTGCGGCGATTGCTCAATCGAGAAGTATGCCTGGGTTGCCGAGCTCGGTCCCTACACGCGTTGGTCAACGAGCAGTCACGATCGAATCGCGACATCTTTCGATTCCCTCGGATTCTTATCTCGTTGCTTAATTGATCGCGTCCGTTGACCCTTAATTATTCGACGATCCGCCTCGGATGACCCTCGATCCGCAGCCAGAGCCCTCCTCTCCTTTCCTCGCACGGCCGATTCCGGCGATCTCTTTGCCTCCTACACCTTGCCAGAAGGTACGGCTAGGAGAAACGGCTACTACGTTCTCTGTCGGTGACGCTGTGCCGGTCTTAATGGATGCTAATTCGACGACCGTATTGCGGTGCCGTTTCTTAATTAGCGGTCCTCACGAGCGCCGACTGCGATCAGTGTCCCGAGCTAATTACACGCTTCTAGATCTTTCAGTCGCTCCCATCGGTTGCGCCGTTCGCCTTCTGCCTTTTTCCAGCTAAAGTTACGACGTTTTCTGGTCGCTATGGCGTTTCCAGAGTACATTGGTTCGGCCGATGATAGGGTCCAGCCAGCATCGAGGAGAAAAGAGTTTTTGAGGGGCCGAAGAACCCTCACGGAGGGCAGGGGGGAGAAGAGAGAGAGAGAGTCGGTCCATTAACATTCGGCGCGGCAAATTACAAGCCGAGACACTAATGGACCCAGCACGGGCGGTCCTCCGTCCATTGATGGTGGGTGGTGATGGTGATGGTGATGGCGATGTTGATGCTGATGCTGATGCTGATGGTAACGGCGCGGTGTGGTGCAGCGATGGCTGGTGGCGGTGGCTGGTGGCGGTGGCTGGTGGCGGTGGCTGGTGACGGTGGTGGCGATGGTGACGATGGTGGCGATGATGGTGGCGATAGTGGTAGTGGCGGTGCTGCTGCTGCTGGTACTGGTTGTTGCGATGCCGATGTACGGTGTTTACCCGGGACGTTTTCCTTCCTTCCTTCCTTCCTTCCTTCCTTTCTTTCCTCTCCTCTCTATCATTTTGCGGGATCAAGTTGAAGTTAAGCGGCGCGTCTGTCTGCATCGACGAACGGTTTTTCGATATTGGTCGATACCGACTCGTGGCGAAAAATTACCGCCGAAACGGGCGGAACTCTCGCGCGGTCCACACGGAGCGCCGTTGTCCGTGTTGTTCGCGGTGGCTGGAAAAACTGGTGGTGCGGCGCGCAGTCACTGTCACTGGGGTGGTAAAAAGCATCGATATCGGGAGCGAACGAGCGGTTAATGCGAGCGATCAAGCGCGTTGCTGGCCCAAGAGCGTCGCGTCGCGTCCTTTCCTCTTTCGCTTCCCTTCGTGATCTCGACTTCTTGCGCATCTGCTTTTTACCTCGCTCCTTCGAGTAATTCGAGCTCGTGCCAAAAGAAGTCGGGGAATTTGCCGCGGCCGAATGCGCTCGAATTTGATGGTTCCGCTCCCAAATCCGGCCATCTCGCTGACTCTCGCCCGCCAGAAACGTCGTTACCTTTATTCCGTTCTCCACCGTTTCTTATTAACCTCCTTCCTGCTCACGTTCTCTTTACCTTTGCCCCCCCCCCCTTTTCTCTCGGTACGAGACGTGGACGGTAGTAGTCGTCCCCCTGCGCGACAAATATTCATTTGCCCGTGACGGCCGATATATACGATCGAACGACGCGCTGTGACGTTGCACGTTCGAGTTACAGTTTCGCTTAACCTCTCGCAGAGATAGCGCGATAATGTCGATCTTTCTTACAAATTTTTACGATCGATACGAACGGTTTCTTACCGTTCCGCCAAAGTCACAAAATCGTCACGATCTCCGAAATTCCGGCAAAACGCTCGTTTTCCTCGTGCTTGACTTTCCGTTCGTCCGCGACTGCGACGCGATCTCTCGTCCGCGCGATCGACGTTCCGCCTACGAACGACGGAAACTCGATTACGGTACTCGAATAGCTTGCGAGACTAAAACGCGAAACAACCGAAACGATTTCAGATAGCGGTCCGTTCGGTCGAGTCGCGATATCGAATAAAATGTATCGGCTCGAGGGGAGAAATTTACCGTCGTTTGCTCGGGAGAAAAAGGTGAAATAGAATTTTTTTTTTTTTTTAAGCGAAAGTTTTGTTATTATAATCAGCGATGTAAAAACAACGTGATGTTCATCGCGAAGCGAATTTTCGCTTTCGATAATCCACTTCGCCCTTTCCCGTAGCAAGTTTCAAGTTTAAATCGACGTAACGGTAGCGTCTGTCGTTGAATCGTCTCGGAGAAATTTCCATGTTTTCTGACCAATTAACCGTCGCGTCGATTCGTTCATGACCCGTTGTGCAAAGCCCAATTTCAGATGGCCGTTTAGATAGGCGGTGGTCGCGCGTGGAGAAAAACCGCGAGCCCATTCGTCATGGCCCGACGCGACGAAAGAAAGAAAAAGCAACGGTAGGGACAGGAGTAAAAGGGTGGGGCGGCGCTGTTCGGATTTACGAGGCAATTTTCGGCAAGCGATCCGTTAATTTGCGGACGATACGCGGCGATAAATTCACGGAAATCGCGGTTATCGATCTTTCTTATGGGATAGCGGGGACGGAGGGAACGAAAGCCGGCACGAGGCCCACGGAACTCGTTAATTAATAACCCAGGCGTCTTATTAATTGGCCGCTTACTTACCAGCTTAACTCCTACGCATCTCCGGATACTCTTTTCGCCGAAGCAACGCGCAGGAAGAAGATTCTGTTACGCGGTTACGCGTGTATCGAGTTCGAGTATTTTGGAAAAACGCCGTCACGTATTATAACGACGAATTGAAATTTATACTACAGAGTGGACAACTCGATATACGCAACGCGCGTTTGTTCGCGTTAATGAAAGTTTAATTTATCGTGTGAATAGGAGGAGGCGAGAACTAGGAAGAGACCACGGAAATTGACATGGAACCAGCGCGGAGTTTACACTCCCACGTAGCGGGATACATGATTCATCGGCATCCTCTTAATTATCTTATTTGGTCGGGCGAAAGTAAGCAAAAATTTAGCAGCGCAGCCTGCTAAATCGGCCAACGAACGGAATCACGCGCCGCGTACGTTCGATCGCTTTCCACCTGGGCGTGTCCATCCTTCGTGTTTGCTCGAAATTCCTCGTTTGCCCGCAAGATTTTCGGGCCCTCGTATTTTACCGCCCGTTTAGAACCATTATCCACGAGACATCGTAATATAGGCGAAATATAGGCGTTCCACGTTTGACTTATCGGTTAACGCGTACTTGTATAACGTACCACCTACTGTTACTTGTTCGCGGAACGCGTTAATTCTCAACCACTATAATCGATAGTTTGCCATTCGATCATACGATTGGCAAACAAATCGTCCTTCTTTTTTTTTCTTTCTTTCTTTTATCGTTCGTTTGTTTGTTATTTCCATATAATATCGAAGAATACGTAATTTCAAACTAATATCTACCTAATATATCGATATCCAGATATTAATGTCTAACATCTAAATTAATGTCTCTTCTGGCGGCTGAAACGGGTATATAACAAGGCGTGAAAAGAGTGCGTACGTACAGACCTGAAACTATAATCGCGCTTTCCCAACTCTCGCGAGAATTCAAACTCCTTTAAACGGATTATTACCGCTTTATCGATCATCGAACGCTTATTCCGTCTAATTTGTCACGACTTCGAGCCGTCGGTCTGCTAACTCGACGATCGAAAATCGCGCGCGACACGAAAGCATCGACGACTTTCTAATTTTCCATCATTCGCGAACAAATCGCCGGGTTTCGCGCGGAATCCGGATTCCGGTTGTGCAGCCAGCGTCGTAGCTGAATGCGTAGCGCCGTTGCGGATCCTGAATACAACATCGCGAATTGTATCGTGAGAACGAACGATCCGATCGATTCGATGGTAGTGGCGTATTGTAAAAATGTTTCTCGTGGGATTTTTTACGAATCCTCTAAAGTATAAATTATAAAGTGCGGCTCCTACGAGCTTATTATCGCCGGTCGTGAATCCGTTATCGTTAGAAGCGACCTTAGAATCGACTAAAACGACGAAAGGATCGACGGAAGATCTGTAACTTTCGTTCAGTTTCGCCTAACTCGTTACAGCAGCAGAGAATTCAGCATTTCAGAATCAGAAATCGGCGTCTTCTTCTTCTTCTTCTTCTTCTTCTTGTCGTCAAAGATTTTACATCGATTCACGTTCGTTCCAACTTCTTGCTTCTTCTCTCGCCTGGCATTTCGCAATTTTTTCAACCAGCACAAAGTATACGACGCGTTACCGCTAACTGCCAGCATCGACCGACAAAGTTCTAACGATAGCACTTTTGCGCCGATCTTAAACTTCGCGGAAACCGATATACGCATCGATCTAACGAACGAACAGGTGCTCTACATCCTTTACACAGAGATCGTCTCTCGCAAAATCATCGTGGCGGAAATCCACGAACCAGATCTTTTCCCGCGTATCGAAGTTTCTTGCGGCGCGTGCATCTCCACTCGCCTGCTATTTTCGCGTAAACGTCTCGCAAAGCGCGATCGATCCGGTATCGACGGCTATCCGTCGTGCTCCCGCCATAATTCTCTGCTCCCGGTTGTTGGTCGCAGCAGAGACGGCGACATATCGGCTCGAGACATTCCGGTCGTTCGTATACAATTTACTGTTCGCGGTTTCCAGTTTACGGTTCACAGTTTCCAGTTTACGGTTCACAGTTTACAGTTTACGGTTCACAGTTTACAGTTTACAGTTTACAGTTTACAGTTTACAGTTTACAGTTTACAGTTTACAGTTTACAATTTACAGTTTAGAGAGCGAAGCCCTCTAGATGGTGATTCTGCAGCAAATACAAGTCGTCCTTCCGTTCTTCCATCTGCGAGATTTTCTTGCTCGTGGACGCGTACGATCGATCCTTATGGGACGAACCGCGATCTCGCCACATATAGAAACCCGAACGAAGAAAGGGGAATCCGGGAGAAACGCTTCGAGCACGAAGAACACCTGGGTACGCGGTCCTTTACGGTTTCAATTAATTCCTCTCCGCGGTTTTCTTTTTCGTCCGCTCTTCTTCTTTTCCCTCCTCTTACCGAGAAACGAAAGAAATCGCCAGCAAGTGATTAAACATTTGCAGTCAAGAGGAAAGAAACGCTTTGGTATTTGATAATAAAAGCGAACGTTTCCAGAACGGACGGCTCGACGATTACGTGGCTGGGCAAAAATCTCGGTCGTCCGTCGATCGACGGTCCGTCTTCGAGCAACCAACTTTTGGTATTCGCGAAAATTTCTGTTTTCGATTTGCGATAAAATACCCGGCGTCCTTTTCATTTTCTAATGACAGGCTAGTTACGTGTAACGACGAATATTACGCTAAAAGTTCAGAATCGAAGCCGAGAATTATTTTTGCAGTTTTACGTAACGTTCGGCTCGAATCTTTTCTCTTACGCCGTACATTACATTGTAGTTTCGTATGTTTTTAAATCATCTACGATTACAAAAGAAAAAGTGAAAAAAAGAAAAACATAATTAGAAATAGATTCTTTCCCATTTGGAATCACGCCTTAATTCCTTCTTATATTTTTGTAGGCACGCGTTTACGATCCTCGAGCGACGCTTTTGCGCTTTCTGATTAACCGATTATCCGTCCAACTGGAGATTCGATTTCGTTCCATCGATTTCAGTCGATCGAGCTGAAGATCCTCGTAAATTGGCTATCGTAATTGAATTTTAATTCCAAGTTATCCGCTTACGTAACCGGCGAACGTTTAAAAAATTGTTCGGCTTCCAACTGACAGAGAAACGTCCAAATTTTCAACTACGTGTCCGATTATCGCGCCGATAATACGAACTTTAACGAGTGTACGCGTTTATGCCTCGTGGATTGCGATTGATACGCGTTATGCGCACGCACGTCGAGCGAAATAAATCTTGTCGGGTGTCGTGAAGCTGCCTGGATACATCCACGTTTGCCCATTATAATTATCAAAGAGAATGGTCAGCCATAAAGTGGCTTCGTTTTATCTTCTCTCGAACAACGTTGCTCCCTCCGAGAAGCGCAAAGCAGAATGACGATACTACTGGACTGGACGGAACTTTACTGCCCGTCGAGTCCCTGATTGATACATGCTGCGCGTACACACCATTCTTTGACGCAATCATATTCGCCTGTAGATGTAAACGTACACGTACATGTAAACGTAGACGTAGACGTAAACGTAGACGTAGAGACGTAGCGTAGATGTAGATGTAGATGTAGATAGACGTAAATACACGCGAGGTAACAGTAGCGTACTTGTTCGGCCAGTGACGCGTTGTTTCCACAGTTATCCGCAAAATGTAACGACAGTTTGTCAGAGACTTGCTTGTTTGAAACAAGGTTCGACTAAAAATCGGACAAACGTAAATAAATCTTCTCTATAGAGTGCTTGGGGATCGCGAGCGACAGGGAACGCGCATTTTCGCTAAATCATAGGACGCGTGCGTCCCACATTCGTTAATAAAGTACACGATGGCGTAATTACAGCGTACTTGACACGATATATCGTAGCGAGACGGCTGCGATCGTACCGGTTACATCAGCAGAGTACGTAATATAAAAGAAACGTTCTACTTTACGCGAGAAACAACTTATTTAGTAATTTCACGATTTCGCGAAAAAATATTCGGTGGAGTTTTCATTTATCGGAAAAGAACGATACGTTACGACAATGATCGTTCGCTCTTTCCACGCGATACGAGAGTTTCGAGGACTTGGCGGCTACGTTTTAACGTCAAACGCGCGCTTTTTGCAAACACGATTAAACGCAAGACGAAGAAAGTACAGCGAAAAGATTCGATCGAACGTGATAAGAGACGAGAAATCGGTCACTTCGAAGCGTATCACAACTGGCTTACCTACCTGGAAAACGTAAGAACGAAGGGTTCAGCAACTCGATTCTCTCTAAAATAACGCGTCCCTTAGGACGTGGACGATGATACATATATACGTATAGAAGGTTTTTCTAGTCGGTGGTGGGTACCGCGTACGGTTCGTTACGTTCCTGGCTAGAAGCTTGGATGTAGAAGGGAATATTCACAGATAGAAGTCGATAAATCCAAGCGATGACGCTCAACGTGGCCTGCCGCTGGCCGCCGGACCGGACCGGTAGTCGAGAAGAAACTCGCTGCCGGCGAATAATGGCCGTGGAATCGTCGCTTCCGTTTATAGAGATACCGGCTGTGCGGCCTTCTAAGCGCTCGCATACGCGATATCCTCGATGCAAGAAGTCGACGGAGAAGTTGCGCGTGAACCAACTCGCAACCAGCTGCGCTCTCTCGACAACGGCCGTTTTACGTTTTACGTTTTACGTTTTAGAGTTCCGTTGGTCGACGCAAGTAAGACGGGGAACAACGATGCCGATTAAAAGTCGAATTTTAGAAAGTAATAAGAAAGACGAATTACGAGCACGAGTATTCCGACTTCGAATCGACCGTGCATCGACCTTGATATCCAAATAAACTTGTAAATGGCGAGAAAGAAGCGAAGAACGAGGTTAACGCGTGAAATACGCGATCGACTTAAGCCGGATACGTTCCGTCTCGTTCGAATAACTCGAATAACTCGAATAACGTACGACCTAGCTGTGAGATCGAATACGACGAATTTCGTGCGGCGCGAAGCAAAGAGACAGCAATTCCGTCACATTGTACAGTCGAGGTGAGCGAGTCATTCTGCTGCTCGCTGCAACAACTCGCTGCAATTTGTCGAGTGTCCTTAGAAAATACCAAGGGAATATTCGATTCGATCGAACCAGTCGCACGAACGTGTACTCGATTCATCGGAGAAAAATTCTCCGATGCGATCGCGCAACGACCAAAGGAGGCGCTAGTTACCCTTAAGGAGACTCGTTTCTCGGTTCTTCCTATCGACGGTTTCTCGCGAAACCGAGTCTGAACGATCAGCGAGCACGATGCGAGTTCTCGAGAACCGACGAACGTTGCGAACCGGTAGAAAGAAAGGCGTTTCTTTCTAAAGCGTTTATTCTCCGCAGGACGCCGCTGCGCCGCGTTTCAACTTCAGCTTTCCGGATCGCGTCGCAGCCAACGACCCTCGTGGAAAGCTGGCGAAACGTTTTGCGGTTTCTTTCGGGTTGTCCCGGCGAGATTTTACAGTTGGCTTGCTGCCGACGGAAGCGAACGATTACGCGAGATAATAAAGCAAAGGTTTAATTAGGGGGCTGCGGAGGAAGAAACGGAATGCGTGCAATTACAGACGATGCAGCCAAGATGAAAGCGTTTCCGCGAATAGAGCCGACTTTTACGACAGTTTCGGCAGAGCGCGCGGCCGTGGGCGCCGAGACGTAACCTTAAATTCGTGCTGGCGGGCGGGGTGTCGTTACGCGACACGCGCCAGCGAACTGCCACCACGAAGGATCCAGCTCTTCCGAGTTCTCCGACTCTTTCGCGGAAACTCTGACCGCTCTTATTTCTTCGGTTCTCGTTGCCTAACCCCAACCCGGACCAACGACATAGAATCCTTTCTTCCGTTCTTCTTCGCCGTTTCGACGCCTTCGGATCGACACCTTCCAGCCAAACCTTCTTTCCTCGTAATTTCGTTAGTCTCCCACTTTTCTAATGCATATTATTTTTAACAAATCTGTTACAGATGCACGTCGAAATACGTGGGAGAATACTGTCAACATCTGAACCCGTGCCACACGGGACCACGCTGTCAGAACGGTGGTTCGTGCAGGGTGAAGGAAAGTAGCGGCGGTGGTACACCTTCGTTCACCTGTTCCTGTCCTGTCGGATTTACCGCGAGCCTCTGCGAGATACCCATCGAGAACGCGTGCGACTCATCACCGTGTTTGAACGGTGCCACTTGCAATCTGAAATCGCTCCGCGAATACGTTTGCACCTGTGCCACTGGATACACCGGTAAGGACCTCTTAGCAATTTCATTCTCTAAATCGACCAAAAAGGGAGAAACAGAAAAGAAAAAGCTGCGCGTCGCGACCTAACGAAACGGCAGATTTTTACGACTTTACAGAGTAGACAGTTACAGTGGTACTTGGCATACATTTATCGCGGCGTTCAATCAAATCACGCTCGATCGAAACAGCTCGAGAACATACGGTGAATCCAAACGAACGCCTTCTATATATAATAATAAATAGTAATAAATATTGGTAATAAAAATTGGGATTGCGATTACCCGTGAGAAAAGAAAAAGGGAATTTAGAAAAGAAAGGACGCGACAGGCGAAAGGATAAAATGATAATGAAACGATAACCGGCGAATCACAGATACGTTGGGCGTAAAAGGTCGTCGATGAAAACCGATCGAAGAGATAACCGCGGTAGTCGAAACGCGCGAAAGAAGTTGGATTCGTTGGCGAATTTGTTCGCACGACGGAAGTTTCGCTGCGTCGTGGCCAAACGAGTATTTTTTATGGGCCGGCGTTACGCAGGCGCGCGCGCGCGCGTGCTGCTCTCTTGACAAATTCGTAACGATGTAAGAAGAAGAAGAAAGAAAACCGAGGACGAAAGAAGAGAAAGGGAAGAAGGAAGAAAAGGAGAAGCTTGCGCCAGCCGGATAATTGGCGGAGAGCGATACAGCGTTTCGCCGCGGCGGTACCTTTGGCCCAGTGGTTCTCTTGGCGTTGTTTACCACTACCGATCTTCCTGCTTTCTGCCTTTAACGTTAGTCTTATTTCATCATCGTCGTATTATATCATTCGTATCGGCAAAGCGAAGCTAGCGGTTAGTAATTGGTAAAAATCTCGAGATATCCGTGCGAAACACAAAGCGATTACCGTCGTTCGGATAAACGAATTAGGAGACGCGAAGAATTTCCTAATTCGATTCCTTTCGTTGCTTTCGTCGCTTTCCTTACTTTCGTCACGACGATGGCATTCGTTGTTCGTCGATAACGCGAGAATCGTCGAAGAACCACCGGCCGTTGCTAGCGAGTGCGCGAGATCGCGCGCAGATCCACGGGCAAACACGTCTCACAGATTCGACAGGAACGACGAACGGCGGCTCTGGTAATTAGTTTCGCTAAGCGCGGTGACCTTCGTGAGCGCAGCAATAAGATTTTACGTAGATAGCAGGACTTTGTCACCGTGGTCTTGAACGATATCTCTCTTCTCTTCTCTTCTCTTCTCTTCTCGATCGGACGCGAACACTCGACACGGTCGATTCGTAAAATCCTGGTAAACGTACCGTTACAGCCCACTTGCCAGCCTGCGATCGATAGGAGAAAAGATCAAATTAATACCAACGTCGATATTAGCGTCGGGTAATATTCGATTTACACGTATCTAAGCGGGTACCGTTCGTTATTCATTGCCTACGATAATATACGCTATCGTAGCGTAGTTGACCGTTCGTAAGCCGTCGTAAGCTTTCACGCGTGCATACATTATGCGTTTAAATTCTTGCGTACATTCTTGCACGGATACGCGCCTGCATTTGGCCGTGACGGGGTTGATCCGTATAATACTCGTACGGCACCCCTCGGCCTTCCTCCTCCCTTTCGCTGCAAATTCGTCTTCCCCCTTTTGTTCGATTCTTCTTCGGCTCGATCTATCCGCTAGCAGCTGCCAAGCTTTGACGACTCGAAGATGGGATTTCTGTGCAAAGAGAACGCGAAGAAACGCTTTCTATCTAAATGAGCGGAAAGCCGAAAACTGTACGCCTGTTACTGTTCTCTGTACGGCCTAATCTAAAACTTGCATACGCTTAACAACATATACGCGAAAACGTAGAAAAATGTACAAAGTAATTGTAATATATGGACGTTTAGGATAGATCGATTTACAGAGTTCGGCGGAGATTTCCATACGCCGTTGAAAGCGTAAGAGGAGGGAGGGGGGGGGGAGCCCTGTCCCGTATCTCTACCATTCGTTCTTTTTTGCTCTGTGTGTTGCAGGCGAGCACTGCGAACGACAAGACCACTGCGCCTCGTCGCCTTGTCGAAACGGGGCCGAGTGTCTGTCGCTGGAGGACGGCTACAAGTGCACGTGTGCACTCGGCTTTACGGGGCCGAATTGCGCGGACGACATCGACGAATGCGACAGGAACCCGTGCAGACACGGCTCCTGCAAGAACATTCACGGATCGTACAAGTAAGTCGAACGACATCGTTAACGGTCCCTTCCCGATACTTTACGTATCTTCTTTCCACGTAAATTGCGCTCTCGCCCTTCCCGATGAAGCTACTCTGCCACTCGATTTCCCGCGAACCTTACTTCCGTCTGCATCCCTCTCGCTCGTTCGATCAGCAACACCATAAACCTTTATCACCGTTTCGCCGGATCCTGTTATCCCGTCGGACCTCCTCCTATAGCTTCGAACGGTCGAGCGAAACTCGGGTTACGCTCGATCGAGAAATCGGTATTGCTTTTCAAAACTTCACGGCCCTGTTCGTTTAACCTTATATTTACGTTACCGAGTTCGATCTTCGCTCGTGAATTTCTCTCCACGCTTGCTACAAAATTGCTCATGATTTCGGTAATTTAACGACGAAACGGTTATTGCCGTTACAGTTTCCAGATATAGCACCGCGCCAGCCGAAATAAGTAAGTACCGAAATAAGTAAACGATCAACGCAATATTGCACGCCAAAGCGCCTGTTATTCGATTACGATATACGCATGTGCCGGTATATTTTTAACGTTCACGACAAACAAGACGGTAGAACACTGACGGTTGGCACGATGAAAAGGAAAAGAGAGAAAAAAGAAGGGGTTGCGGAAAAGAAACGAGCTCGCGAAAAACTGGTTCCACCGGGTAACTTTTAAGGCCCGGTGGCCGCGCCGCGGAGAACGTAACTCCGCGCTTCGTTGAGATCGAGTCGAGATTAATGGAGACCGGAGTCGAGTGGACCGCGCGACAGCAGATAACGTCGCCGGATGCAACGTTATATCGAATTATATCGACTGGACGCCGATGGTTCCGAGCGTGCACGCCGCGCACTACGCGCTCCACATTTTCCTTTCCTTCGTCATCGTCTTTCTAGCTTCTCTATCGCGATTTCGAACGAAACGTACCGAACGCACGCCCGTTACGGTTTCGTCTCCGACAACCAGGCACCATGCAAACGACTACGTACATGGAATTACGCGTACGAAGAGATAGACGGGATTAATTGAGAGTTGTTCCCTGTCGATTATTCGTGTACATTTTTCTCGCTTTACACCGTCTCAGAAATAGAAACATCGGCGAATATTCGGAAACATTTTACGCGGCTTAGTCTCGCTACATTAACCTCTCGGCGTATCGATACCTTCTTGAAAAGTCTATCTCGCGTTGCTTTGCAGAGGCGATATCGCGTCGCGGCATCGCTCGCCCGTAATCGCAGAAGCAAGGATGTGTTCGCGCCACCGCGATATCGGCTTGCGTGGAATACGGCAAAGGGAGGAGAAAGAAAGCGACGTTAATGGCCGGCGCGCACCCTTGATCGAACGGTATCTGGTTAACACGGACGAGGCGAACTTATACTTGCGTAGAAATAATCGAGCTTTAGCCGGCTAATAAATATCGGCGAGGGGGTTAAATCGCGCCGCTACCCAATAATTCCGTTTAACGTGGTTAATCCGCCTCTGCCTGTACAGCGTGTTGTACACCCTGTAACCTTTCCTCGCCACGGTTAGTTAACGCCGCGTATATGCATCGACGTACGCGCATCCCATTTAGTCGCGGCACTCAAACCTCGGACACGTAGTCTTTCCTCGCTACCTTGCCAGTCTTTAATATTTGTATTTTCGTATTTTCTCGCGAGCAACAACCACCATCGTCTCTCTCTCTCTCTCTCTCTCTCTCTTCCATTCTCCCGTTCTTTCGTTTCTTTCCCATTCTTCCCGCCTTCTTTCGCCGCTGTCGCCTCTGCAACCCTTTGCTCCGCCTTTCTCCGTCCACCGATCCCGATCCCTCTTGCGCTCTCGAGAAGCAATAACGTTCAATTGAGTCTAATAAAGACTTTGACGTGGCGTGCCTGACCGCCAGGTGGTGCTGGCCGAAGCTGCTATGTTATTAGATAGTTAGGTTGAATCGGTGGCCGAGCGTATCGCCACGTCCGAGGACAGCCGCCACTCGATCGACCGATTCGATCGACTCGCGATAAATAATCGAATCCCATCTACGAAACGTCCGATATCGCCAACGCCTATAATTCGCGCAGGTTGCCCGTAACAACGATCGAACTGAAATCTCGCGTTTCTAACATTCGAGAAGCCATTCTCGCGGCTTGCGATCACTGTCCGCTACCGTTACCACCGCGCGGCGAACTACGCGCGAGAAAGCGCACGCGGTTGGCTGGGTCTGTACGCGTGCTCGCTGCTCACGGCAGGATGTGATTTATGAAACGATCTGCTCGAAGTGGAGTTTAATTGAGCGGAGGCGAGGGAGAAGGAAGGCCACGTGGACCGACGTTCCTTAACCTTCCAACCTTCTAAAGCGACGATGGATCCGCAACGGATCTTAATAAAGCAATTCGAACCTGGCTGCTGCGATTGATCCCGCAGGGTCCGCATCTTTCCAGCTTCTCGCATCGCGAAACTCGCATCATCCAGCTTGCAAATTTTCCCCACTCCTGTACGTACCGTGTACAGCGTGTATTGCCGTGTGGTGTACGAGCTTCGTCTTAACCAACGACAAATTGCTCATTATAGATAACGACGAAGCAAATTACGATTTCGTTCGACATCGACCTATAATCGTCTATAAATAGCAAATAGATCCTCATAGATAGATAGATAGATATCTTCTCGTATAAAAACGAAGAAGATTACCATTTCGTTCGGAATATCGGACTGTAGGGAATCCATAGATACACGCACGATCACGATCTATCGGAATCCCTTAAATTTAAGCAACGGTGTTAACCATTTTTCCGCTACGATCCACCGTTGCCGCCTATCGCCGGCAAATCGACTATGTATCTACGTTAACGCTAGAGAGAGACGAATATCTGTTGCGCGGTTGTTGTTAACCTTGAAATCAGAGAGCAGAAGAAGAAAGCGATCCAACGAAGAGGTGTTCGCGTTCTCACAGCCTTGCTCCACGTTCCGACCGTCTCCATCGCTACAACGCGACAACGGTCTCCGGCGATCTCCACCGATCTCCATCGCCGGACGCCACGCCGGACTTTACTTTCGTAATATCGTCGTATCCGGAGGTGCGTGCCCGTGGCCGTGTCGCCTAGCAAAGCCCTGGCCTGCCAACGATTCACGAACGTTGGTCGACAACTACTCGGCTTTCGAGTCGTCTCCACGGGAATAAAGGAAGCCTTAGACGAGGTCGATTTCGAGGTCTGTTTCTCTCTCTGGAAACCGGCCACGAAAGCAGCAGAGAAGAAAGAAACAAGGACGGAGTAGAAATAAGGATCTCGAGCGATTCGAGGAACTCGTTTCTTGGCCGCGACACCGACCGCCGCCCGATAACTACGTGCCTCGAATGCAGACGCGCGGCATTTTCAAATTTCGCCCAACTAGCCGCGTCACGATCTTTTCTCCGCCATCGCGGACCTCTCGTCTATCCGGAGAAAATACCGAGACGTTCAACCTGGGTTGCCGCTTTATCAACGACCTTGATACGCATCGAGGATTTTTCGAACACGTCGGCTGAAATTCTTCTCCGGTGGTCCATTACGTGCTTCGAGTACCAGAGTATTAAGAGAGCGTGTGTAAGACGAGCGTAAAGCAATGCGACCAGTTCTGCCTGTCTATTTTACCGACATATTGAAAATTTGCCTCTTCCATTCGCTCGTCCATCTATAATATCTCGTATAATCGCTTTATCGCGAATAATCTTGCTCCGTACAGAATTACGTGTGATATCGTGTTTCAATCGTAATTCAAAGGTTTGTTTCAGTGATTCGTGCTAATTTTCGCTAACGATACAGCGTAAACGAAACGTAGATTGAAAAGAATCGAGAGCAAATAACGTATAGTTAGTTGTTACGCAATTATACGTGTACGTATACGATGCGTAGCACTTTGTGGGAGGGGAGCAAAGATTTGAAAAAAAAAAAAAAGAAAAAAAAGAAAGATCGATGAAACAACCGTTTGGTGGATGGAAAGATGGTAGAAATTTGTCAGAAATGTATAGTAACGCGTTTCGACCAGAGAAACAAGAGCTGCGCGTATCGGGGCGAGAGAAGTTGAACGCGCGAGATTAATCGTGTAAAACTCGATCGAGCCGTCAAGGTTGAATTCCGTTGCCTTCCTTTTTTCTTTTTTTTCTCTCTTTTCTCTCAATCTCTTCAGAGAATGGATGATGCAAACGAGCTATTTGTTTCGTTATTCTCCTTCTTTCGAGGACGATCGTGGAAAGCTTCGAAACGTTCTATTTATATGATAACCACGATGCAGAAAAAATGTGCAGCGGACGTTATTAATAATAGCCTATGTATGTAATAGCTCGGATCGGACACAAGCTCGAGCAACGGCTTTCGACGCTGAATCGTTGAAAGAAATTATCGATGATTCTGACGAGCTGACTGGCCAACGATTGTTTAATTACCGTTACGGTACGCGTCGCTCCTTCGCTATTTATAATCGACGCGGAACGTCGTAGGCGTCGAAGGATAGTTTCGAAATTGGGCGAATTCCCGTAGGAAAATGCGCAGGTAACAGGGAATAAATTACGCAATTCGTCGTTCGTGCAAGCGTGCGCGTGTTGTCTCACATTTTCGCGAGTTGCGGAAACGAGCGAGAAAGGAATCCGATAGTTCGATAATCTTTCCGCGCGTTTGTTTCGAACGTTCTGAAACGGGTTTATCGAGTCTCCTATATTCTATTCTTTTCTACATTTAACCTGTTTTTCATGGATTCGCTTGATCGAACTGTAACTATAATTGGCTATAATTCGCGCAACGCTCTATAGAAACGGCGAACACGAGACCAAGTCGCTTCGACATTTCGCCGATTGGCGGTAAAATTGCGCGAACAGCAAGAATATTCAACGGGGAAGTTTATCGTCGAGGATCGTCTGACGTAACGATTATCGAGCCCAATTCAGGCAATTACGACGGTGGGAAAGCGCCCTGCGCTAGTGTTCCATTAGCCGCGTTAGTCCGACGTTATGCTCCTTATTTTACGCGCGGTGCATCCGTTTACGTCATAACCACGGACACACAATACCCGACGCGAAATTAATCGTTGCTCAAGCGTAACGATTAATCCGGCGAATTAAAAGTTTCGTCAGGCCCGAAACGTCGTGGCGAAAGACGACTGTCGGAATCGTCGGATTATGGTGTTCGTCGATAGATACGTGGTAACGGGGTTGCCTGTGAAACTACGAAACCAATACGTATAGTTCAAGGATAAATAGTCAGTCTCTGTGCTATACGCTACGTTGCAAATATTTTGCCTTTCGCTTACTCGTATTCGGAAATAAAATCATCGTTGAACAAAACGCGTACAAAGTAATGTCAACGAACAAAGACACGATTCGTACTAATGAATTAAGGCCGCTGTGCGTGGCAGTCTCGTGTCTCGTTTCGCGAAATATAACGGAAACGCTGATGTACAATCAATGAGATGATCTAGATCTCAGTTCCATTGGAACAACATCGTGTAGCAGTGCCGTGCGAAAGAAGAGGGAGAACGCGCGGGAACCGAGAACCGGCAGCCGGAATATCCTTGCGACATCCGTTACGTTTATCGTAATAACGCGTGGATCATTTTTCCCGCGATTTGCCCATCGTCGTCCATTCGCGTGACGTTCGTAACCCGCTTGCCGTCGAGTCGAAGTTTCTGTTTCGTTAAGCCCCCGTACAAGCAACCGGACGAATACTCGGCTACCGACGGACAGTTCGTACTTTGTATCCGATGAAACAAACGATTAAAAATCATGGAAAGAGTCACGGCATCTACCCGTTTTTCCATCATCGTTCGCGTTAGTTGACATTTCCTCCTCTCCCTTTCCCACCATGTGCAACGCAAGGTTTCTCGTGTAACGCCGTAACGTTATAAAGCTGTAACGATCAACGAAGCAACGCGCGATCCAAAGTGGAAGGTTGTTATTAGCCGGGAGAATACTTAATATTTCATGCGAGAATGTTTTCATCGATGGACTTAACAGCCTCGTAAAAATGATGGAGAAGGAACGTCCGAAGAGAGAGAGAGAGAGAGAGAGAGACCTGACCGCTCTCCCGTCCCTCGATCGTTCGTGATTTCAATCTGCCCGCACCGTTCCAATTTCGCATCAATTAAATCGGCGGGCCTCGTATAAACGGCTGTTATCAATTTACAACGTCGCCAACGGTCAAACCGCTGTCGTCTAACGCGCTGTCGTGCATTCCGTTAAATTCCTTTAAGTCTGTCCTTTTTCCTCGGCTTTCTTTCCTTTCCTCATTTACACGCCGCGACCAAGGCTCGCTTACCCATCGAAACAAGGGGCGGGGATTCGTCGCGTCTAAACGAACGGCAATATTATGCCGCGATCGATTCTGCTCGCCGGCAGAGCGCGACAGCCTTCCCGGACTACTTCGACTTTCGACCGTGTCGCTTGAAACTCGAAGAATCCGCGTAGTATCCACGTGACGATCTTGCCCTCTTGTTCTCGCCTGACCTTCCTCTCGTTCGTCCGGGGACGATCGGGCAAACCGAACGAAACGACACGAAACCTCTCTCGAATCTTCTCTCGAAACTTCTCTCGATCTAGTGCCATCAGTTAGTTTCGCGCATCGGTCCACCTTCTTTTGCGTTTATCGCGCGCGCCGGCAGATCCTTTCTTACTCGCCGATTTATAATCCCGCGATTAAGGATTACCCGCGGCAATTGCCCCGTCTTGAAATGTCATCTCCTGCCGTGGACAGATCCTCGAGCCACGACTCGCTTCCGCTGTAGATTGGTTTCGTGATTGGACGCGGCAAGGATTTGCGTATCATCGGCGTTCCGTGGAAAGGATGGTTCGTTTCTTCGACGTACCTTTCTTCTTTTTCCTTCTCTTTCGTATTTTTCAACCGTCTATTACGCATCTATAACGCTTCCAAGTGTCTATATGCACCGTCCAGGTTACCATCGTTACGGTTACGCATCCCCTATCTATATACGCAATCCCTAAGTCTCGACACGAGATGTATAAACTAATAATAGATGGACGAATGAAGATAACATTCGCAACATTTCGTAGCTTTCGTAGCTTTCGTAGCTTTCGTAGCATCGTAGTTTCGAAAAAAAAAACTATAAATTACGTACATAAGGATGAATAGGAGGAACGAATTGTGAAAAATTATTTGTCAAGAGGAAACGTAGCGATTGGACGTTACGAATCGTTTCCAGTTTACCCGGCACTTTGCATGTCGGCGAGGGACACTGTGGCGCGCGCGATCCTTTCGATCGCCGAAACACGGTTCGGTGTTGTTCGGTGGTAGAAACTCTCCGACACTGACGACTCAATTACCAGCAGAGTCTCGATGCTAATCGCGCGCCTAATTAATTAGCAGAGCGAAAAATGGTAGTATAGAAAAAGCGATCGTGATTCGATTTCGTGATGCTACGCACGGACACGCTTCTTCTCTTTTCTTCTTTCTTTGGCCTCTTTTTTTCTTTATACGGATGTTGGCGGAAATATCAGAGAACGGGGGATAAAAGTACGCGGGATGCAAAACTCGTATAACTTAGGATACGTAGGTTCGTGCATACCTACGCCCAATTTCTACGTTTACGTTTCTGTAAGGTGAGCAGGTGAGCGGTGCGAAGCGACAGATAAGATCGACCGGAGGAAAATACAACCGTGTTTTCGACAGTTTTATATCTCGTTATAAATTTTGGAATTTGTCAAAACGAGAGAAACAAACACGCAGAACGGGGTTCGATTCTAGAAACAATTTCCGACAACCTTTCTCTTCTTTAGCTTCTTCGGAATTCTCTTTTCTTTCTCTTCGCCAACAGCCTTCGCGGGGTAGTCTGCCTGCCAACTGGTTCCCCGATCATTTCTGACTTGACATATTTTTTCTCCCTTCGACGGTCAACGGTCGGCGCTCGTTCCGCAACTTGCTCCTGTCGCGTCCAACCACCCGATACCAATCATAGAACGGAGACGCGTAAACATCAACGAGGCCGATTCGTCGACTGTTTGCTCGGCTACGAACGATCGGTCGGGGAACCAGCCAGCACCGTTTCACGCGTCTTTCTCCATGCCTACCGAATCGAACAGTAAGTACCGACTGCGATACGGAAATGATTTACGTGCTTCTCGATCGAGGATCGCGAATCCTCGGATCCGAACAGCGATAAAATTCGTTAAAGAATTAAAAATAAAGTTGTCGTATTCGGTCGTATTCGATTTGCTACAGGAGAAGAGAGAAGAAAATTCCATTGCGGGGAGAACATTGTTCGAAATTGTGAAACGCGTAAACCGTCGTATTCGTCATAGAGGCGGAAATGATTTATATTAATATTTGCTGCCGCTACGATATTTCGCGTCGATCTGGCTAGGGTATTCTTTACGTCTACGTTGCAAAAGCCTCTCGTGGCAGCGAGACTGTGCGATTTATTCCGATATCTCAGCTAGACGCGTAGTACTCGGTCCGCCGATGCTATTTTCCATACAGTAAGTAGTAGTAGAGTTTCACTACGGTATTCGCGATTATATATATGTTATATATTATATATATATATATGTTAGAGAGGACAAAGGAGGGTTGTTAGGAGAAATATGAAAACCCTTGAAAACCTTGTTGTCTGGTTTGGTGCGCGTAAACAAGTGGAAATGAAATTTTTCCATTGGCTACCTTCGACTCCGGCAACGGAGATGCTGTTAAGCGTGCCGGTCAACGAGATTTAATCGGAATTTTTGCGCCTCCGGCACGCTTCTGCCTATAGTCTGTTTGCTCGACCGGCGCGGTACATAAATATTCATACGGGCGGATTAAAGATTCATACGGGCGGATTTTTCGAGCGTCGTGTAAATTTACACGAGTACGCAAGAGCGGTGAAATTAACCGTTTCACGATCGGACGAATAAAACAAATATTCGGCCAAGGATCGCGATTGTAAGCGTACAGAAATCAAAAGTCGATACAATATAGGAACGTATCGTCGTATGGCTGAGCTGTGTCAGAACGAAACGTTGACAGAAATGCTAAAAAATGGAAACAATTAGCATGCGGCAAACTTGGCTTCGCGATGTCTCGGCGTTATACGCGCAGGGAGATATCGTGTAACCATCGAATTAGCAAAATTCTTGCGAACGACGCTATCGACGATGAAGAAGAGAGTGGAAGAGAGAGAGAGAGAGAGAGAGGAGGTGAGACGCATTCATGCGTGCAATGATTCCGCATCGTTCCTACGACCCAGGGTCCTCTAGGTAGTCTGGGTAGCTAAAGCGAGAAGATCGGAGCAGACGGCGGGACGGCCATGCGCGAAAGCGGGATAACACGCCGCATAGTCGACGACTAACGAAGGATGACGGAACGAGCCGAGGGGACTTTGGAAAAAGACAGACGGCGTCGCTGCAGCAGCGCGGAGGGGGTTAGGTCGCGTCACCACCGCCAGCAGAGAGGGTCACCGACGACGGTGGCGCCCTCTGAACGGCCCAGTCTGGAAAGTAAGGTTAGTCTGTCGCTGGCCGTTTGCGGACGATACACGTTCTACGCGTGTCTCTGCCGAGTTCAGCTGCTCGGTTCGCCAAACTGCGACCACTGTGCTAATTACGCGCGAAAACAAGCGGCTACGCGACCTGACAGTACATCGCGTTTCCTAAGCGACTGTGATTCGTATGTCGCGATATTTCGCATCGTCGGATATTTCCTCGGTCGCTGCGAGATTTTCAAAGCGTGGCGCACCCTCTGCTACGAAAAGCCCGCTAAACTCGCGTTCCCCGTAGGATCGTCGTGCAAACAGTGTTTCGTGGAAAGTTACGCGAGAGTGTGGCTCGTGAACGAGGAGATAACAGGCAGTTGGAAATATGCGCTGGAAAACGTGCAGCTTGATGACGGAAGCACGATGACGAGAGAGAGACGAGATTCAGCAACGCTACGTACCACCCCTCCGTTCAACCGTCATGGCCAGCTTCTCGGCGAACCGACACGTAACACAGGATAGAGGCAATTTGAGCGAATTTAAGGGCGTTTAAAGCACTCGCGGCGTAGTCGCCCGAAACGAATCATCGTCCTCGTCCGTCTTTCGATTCTTTCGCTCGAAGCGAAACGCGCCACGGCGACCAGAAACGACGCGCGAGAAGGAGCGTGAGAAAACTGCCAACGGCTGCTTACGACGTTTCTCTCTCTGGAACGAGGAGGAACGGCTGAGATACACCGCGCACCCCCCCCCCCCCCGTTCCACCGTCATGCTCTCCAATCTCTCGTTCCTTCGCCTAATCCCCGTCCTAAACTTCCAACCTTCGCGTACGGTTCGTCCTGTTATTCGATTATCCGTTGTTGGCGCAAGTATCTGTTAGAAAATATACAGTAGCGTCATCGACGATATCATCACCGACCCAAGTTTCCCAGGATCGCGTCTGGTCGTTGCTCGTGTCGGACAATCGCGTGCGATCGTGTGAAACGCTATGCGCCGACGCGACGACTCGGCCGATTTTCTACTCTTTTTCCGATCTCGCGAATTCTCTGTCGCTGCGCTATAAGGAAACGCGACTTGTCTGTCGCTGCGCTATAAGGAAACGCGACTTGTCTGTCGCTGCGCTATAGGAAACGCGACTTGTCTCTCGTTGCGCTATAGGAAACGCGACTTGTCTGTCGCTGCGCTATAGGAAACGCGACTTGTCTGTCGCTGCGCTATAGGAAACGCGACTTGTCTCTCGCTGCGCTATAGGAAACGCGACTCGAAGAAGAAATGGGAAAAACGAAAGTATCGGAAGTGGTGTACGCGTCGCAGCAAGGAGAACACCCGTAACGGGATCCAGCCGATGATAAACCAACGTCGTACTGGCTGAAAGAACTAGGTAGGCCTTCCCCTAGAGTAGTGCAAGAATCGAGTCATTTTCCCTCCTCCTATATACGTCTTCCGAAGAAACTGTGTTGCCTTTGGTTGGATAATTATCGCTCAACGACTATACGGTTTGTGATAGGAAACTAGTGCAATCAACGGCGTGTGAACTTGTGAATTTGGTATTGTCGCGCATATACCGTGCGACCGTTAGTGTATAAGGTGTACAGGTGGATGTGTTTATTTTTCTATAGTGATATTCTGCTGTTTATGGAAAGAAAGTAGCCGTTTTAACGATGGTGAGCCTTAAAAATGAAGTGAACAGCCAACGAATCTTCGTCAAAATATGAGGAGAGCGCCGTCCTGCGACCCGGGGCAATCGATTTCCAGCGAAAATGTATCTCACGCGTGTGTTCTTGGTTCTTCTGCTTGGTTCTACCGGCTCAAGGTGTGTCCTGTTTATTGTCCATTTAAGCTCTACGATTTCGACATTTTACCTGTAAATCACGCACGCCTTGCGCGTCAATTATTCGCCGAGTTCGCACGTTTTTTTTTTGCCGATAGACAAAATTGCATAAATAAATTGACGCAACGGCAGAACCGCTATTACAGATAAGATACCGATTCTTCGAATAATTGACGCGGTTTATCGATCTCCAGTTGCCCGGACGAGATCGAACGAACGGCGAGAACTGTGAGAAATCTCGATCGAAACGATCCCGTCCTACGTTTTTGTTAAAACCATGCTCTTAATTGTTGACGGTATTGTCACCGTCTGACACGAAAGATAGAGACTCTTATTTTCGACTGTCATCTCAAAAAATATCGCTGTCGTCGCTATCGTCAAACGCGTTACGTCACTCGATGAGATATTTACATCGTTCGATGGTCGCCTTGGCAATTTTTACCACGGTAACACATCTACATATACATACATACATATATATGTATATATAATTCAATCCTGTCAAATCTATGATACTTTCCTACATCCGTTGCCTCCTATTAACAATCCTCCAATTCGTCGACCAGTATGTCCCCATACGTATGTAAGTAACTTTTCCGTGCCCGTCTGCTCGGATATGCGCATTTCGGCAAATGATACTTTAATAAGACGTAGATGGCTGAAAATTTAAGATCGTAGGAGAATCGCGCGAGTTTAATAAATCCTGTTCCTCGAAGGTGTACAGTGATATCGACACTTGTTAGACGGATAAGCGAAAACGCGTTTGCTGCCTCTCGATAGACGGCAATAGAAACAATTCTGCAAGATATTTACTACCGGGATCTTCGAGTCGTTCTCGACGAGACGAGAGCTACGAGGCAAGAACGAAACAAGAAATATTCGTTTCGCATCGTATTTATTGATTGCACCGGCGCACACGATATAAACAATAAATATCTTGCGACGTATATCACGTATATATACGTATTGGCACAACTCGCAGCTTCGCGTAACGTAGTTGGTAAATACAACAAAATATAAGCCACATGTAACAAAAGCATCTGCGGTATCTTTGAGAGTCGTAAACGCTTGATTTTACATTCGATACAACTATGTAAACAAGTCTTGTTCTCTCTCTCTCTCTCTCTCTCTCTCTCTAACGAGGAGCTCGTCCAACGCACGCACACGCACACACGAGTGTAATTAGCGCTGCAGGAGTTGATCGAACGAGCATTAACCGACAATTTATCACCACGGCCGATCGCCGTTTTATCGAACAATCAGTCCCCGTTCTTGTACAACACTTGGAAGATGAACGATTTTAACGAGTCGCGTTTCATTTGCAGATGCATGTGCTCGAGCGGATACACCGGCCAAAATTGCGAGAACGAGTATATTCCCTGCGACCCATCGCCGTGTAAAAATGGAGGCACGTGTCATCAGATCGACGGTTTGGATTACCAGTGCATCTGTCCCGAGGGTGAGTTTTCAAATTGTTTCTGTTTCAATTGCTTGCTACCAAGCTGATTCTCGAGTATATGTAGCGAAATCAGGTTGCCGGTAGTACGCAACTTGCTAGCTCCGAGAAATGTCTCGTTTTTGAATCGCACCGATTCGTCCGAATGGTTGAACGTACGTAGGTTGGGCCAAAGAATTCATCATTTAATTTAATTAAATAGAAATCGACGAATTTGGAATATCATTCGTAAACGCGCGAAAAGAATCTTCCAATTCGTATTAGCTTTCAATTTTCGATAGAATGGAAAATAGCTGACTACTTTTTTGCTTCCTACCGCTTTTATTCTCTCTCTCTCTTTTTATTTCGATTTGAGTAAGAACCAAGTAAGAACACCGCTTGAAATTTCGATAAATCCTCTCGCGAGGCCGACCTCGCGACACTCGGAGCCGTTTCTTCGCGGCTATCTCACGAATCGAAGAGAGACAAAGTGCATCGGATCGCTGTACGTCGATCGATTCGCAAGGGCGATTTAGCATTTCGGCATGCGCACGAACGTTGCCTCTCCTCGAACCAGCCACGTTCCACTCTGTTTACGACGCAACGGCAAGACGGTGTCTCCCGTTGCGCAACCTTGTCCCATGGCCGGGCAAACGAACAGAGGAGGGCTAGAAGGAGAGGGAGAAAGGGAAGATAAAAGAAGGCGTCCGTGAGGCAATGATTAGCTGGTGCAACAGGTACGACTTGAGGCAGGGGATGGTGAGCATTTATGCGCGTACCGCATACAAGTACGGTAGATGGTTAATGTAGAGTTAGGGTCAGCCTAGCGTGGCCTTCTCGCCGGCCGGATCACAATGCGTGGTCCTGTCGTTCCCAGGCGGACCACAACCATGGCGACCGACCCCACCTTCTACGTTCTACGGCCACGTCCCTCCATCCCTCCATCCATCCATCCATCCATCCATCCATCCATCCATCCATCCATCCATCCATCCATCCTCTTTTACGCTACTTTGCTTTCGGTCGGTCGCGCGCGCGCGCCTTTTCCCGTTAAAGAAACGCCCGGCCTGTTCCACCTTGCTGCTTCTGCTCTCACCGATGAGTTTCCGTCGCTTCGCCGACATTGCTACCACGTTTTTTCTCGCTTTATCGTATCGCGCTGGTTCCGTGATACAACGACCTATATAGGTATCGAAATGCTACTTGCTCTCGCGCTCCGTCAATTTCGCGCTTCGCCAATTTCGCGCTTCGCCAATTCCGCGCCGCGTCTCGCTCGTCGTTTACGAGTTTTAGGTCTACCGTTCGATATTCTCGGCCGGTGATATTCTCGTTTAGCAAGGGCCGCGGCGGCACGATTTCTTTTAGATACGTTGCACGCTTCCAGAGTGCACGACGCTCGAGCAAGTGGCGCGGGAATCGAAACTCGCAAGTATGTGAACGCAATGTGGTCGTTGATAGGCAGAGTCCCCGTTGATGTTGTTCCTTTTATTTTATAGAGGAAACGCGCTCCGGAACAAACACCGTAACTATATCCTCGACGTCGCGAGCAATCTTTGAGTTTCCTTCCTTCGGTCGTCGCCGTTCGTTCGTCGATTCTTCTACGTTCCAAGTTATCGCAGTACCACGAAACTTTATCATTCTACGACGATGCAGCAACGGTGTCCCCTCTGTAAAACATTCGTCTGATGTTTGTAAACGATCGAAATGTCCCATTTTGTCGTAATTTTCCCAAAGAATTTCGTTTCTTCCTACCTTTCGTACGAGCATGAAAATAACCATGGACGATGCCCGACTCTCCAGAGGTACATACACGTATTTACGGCAAGCTTGTAACCAGCTCTCTCTCTCTCTCTCTCTCTCTCTCTCTCTCTCTCTCTCTCTCTCTCTCTCTCTCTCTCTCTCTCTCTCTCTAGATCAGGCGCGTTCGAAATAATTTGCTCGTGTAGTTGCCTGTAACGGTTCAATTTGCATCGACCTTACACGCAGTCGGTTCTCCAATTTCTTCCATCCACGAGTCGTACTTTCTATCCTTCTCGTCTCTCTCCTTTTGCTGATGGGCCTCCGTTTGCTTCTTTACCGCGAAGCTTTACCAACTCGGACGTTCGTTGGACGACGGGCCAGCTACAGCGTTTTTTGCCAGACGCTTGCTTTTCGCGAAAGAGTAGCCGCTCCAGGCATTCGCAAAGAACGAGATTGTAACCATTCCTCGGTTAGCTACGGGACTGCGCCTCTTGGGATTCGCTTCTCTTCGACGATCTGGTCGCATAGGTATTAGGTAGTCGTAATGGTTCAATTTGTAGCATTCCGCTTTCTCCGCTTCTTCATCCGCAGCGTTTCTTCTTCGTTTCGTGCCGCGCACAGGTCACCGTCTCTCTCTCTCTCTCTCTCTCTCTCTCTCTCCTCCCTTTTCGTTCCTTCGTTATCGCATCGGCCTCCGTTTTCTGTCTTCTGCAAGAGCATCGAGAACGTCGCCCCTTTCGCCGAGAGCGACCTCGACCGGCTGCAGATTTTCCTGGTCGACGATCCGATCACGCCTCCTCCGTTCCATTCCGCTAATTAGAAACCGCTCTATCGAGCGCCGGTTAAACGATTAACCGCACGCCCATAGATCGATCGTTCGTTTGGCCGAGATAGCGGATAAAAGGGGACTCGCTCGTTTTCTCTGCCTATCTACGACCAACGTGCTTCTGTTTTTCGTGTTGTCCTCTAAATGGAAAAGTCGTTAATAGCATGGACGCGACGCGACCACGACCAAAGAGACGTATACTACGTTCCTACGTTCCTGTTCGATCGCGATATCGTGTGCCCCGGGCGATCAACTCGCTTTTCCCCTCCATCTATCTGCGAGCGCAAACTCCGCGGTTTTATAGAGCTGTATCCATGCAGGAAACGATACGGTGAAACGGTGTTTCCGAATTCGATCGAGCCACGCGACGTTGATCGGTGTCCGAAGATCGCGTGGTACACGGTGACTTGTCACGGAAAACGCGAGAACGCGAGAACGCGATTCATACGAGCGCGTGGAGCGCCTGGCCGAGCGGCGAAACGAGCGGCGAAACGAACGGCGAAACGAACGGCGAAACGAACGGCGAAACGAGCGGAGGAACAACTTGCTGGACAGTTATACGCGTTCCAGCTGATTTATGCCAACGCACGAGCATAAAGTGCGTACCCTGCGTGAACGCGATGGGGAACGAACGCGCTGGGGTTGTAGAAACGGAAGAGTGGCGCGAGTTGGGGACACGCGTTGCTTTCGCCATTCTGGATCCCTTGCTCGGATGCCGTTGTTACGCAAGTCGCTTTTACGCGTGCGACCGTAAAGCGTCGCGTGTAGGGCTTGCCAACGAAATGGATCAGGGTCGCCGCAGTACGCTATATTCTCTCCTCTTATCGATAACGCGGCCGTTTCTCCACCTCGCTTGATTATTAATTATTCATACGTACGCGTGTTTACTTCTCTCTGCGTTAGCGCCAACTAACCTAGTTATCTTAGGAGATTTTACGACTTTATACGTACGCGACGGCCACCTAAATATCTGCTTACCATTGTCGCAACGACACGTAGCTGTGCGCGAGATTTCGGTTTTACGGTGCTAGATCGGTCAATGGTGGGTGCTCGTTAATCTCTCAAAAATCCGAAATTCCACGTACGAAGAAACCGCACACTTAGGTAAATGCACAAGCGGAAATACACGAGCTAACGGAAAGACAGACATACGACCACGGTCGGATAAACGTGGAGACGGCTGACGCGAAATATTCATCGCTGCTATCTTGGCAACGGTACGCGAGTTTTATCACCGAGGTGTATCCTCCCTGCGGCCTACGCGACCATAATTCGCCTCTTTCCTCTTTTCTTTCGCCGATCGACGCCTCGAAGGTTCGTGATTTATCGGCACCTCCGCGTTACATTGTTCTCCTGCAGCAGTCGACGCGTTTCAATTAACAAGACCGCCGTGCATCTCTGACGCTGTTCGAAATCTTTCGCTCTCGGCCCGGCCTCGTCTCGTCTCGCTCGCGTCGAATAGTTTACAGTCAGCAGCACCATCTGGACACGAAGCATGCGCGTACGACGTTCAACAAGCGTCGAAGCACGCTGCTTACGCGCGTCTTTTCCTTCTCTCGATCGAATCCGAGACTCCTCCTTACAGCCTACTTGCGAGTTCCAACTGTGCCGAAACCAAGTTTCAACCGTTCCAGCGACCGCTGGATCCGAACAGCGGTCGACGAAGGTGATCGAGGAGGATAGTCGGTTATCCGAACGGAGAACGATCGTTACTTGGACGTCTTCTCCCGTAAAACTGGCCGATAAAATCGGAATGGTTTAATAGGATTGGCGATAACGTTCTAACGTTATCTCGGGTGAAATAGCGACGACGAAAGGCGCGTGACGTATAAAATCGAACAGACGACAGCATAAATATCGCGAACGAGAGTCGCAGAGTCTTGGATAATTTCAGCAAATTTTCTTTATCAATCGATTTTTAAGTGGGCAAGACATTTTTTTCTCTCCTGCCTCTGTTGCTGTAAAAAAAAAAAAAAGAAAAAAAAAGAAAAAGAAAAACGAATAAAACGATGCGACGGCGATAGAAGAGAAGAAGGGCTTCCGAGGTACGCGTATCGTCTCTCGGTTCGCTCGCGGTGATTCGCGACAGTGACAGATACCGGTCGTTGTTGTCCGTGGCTGGTTGCAACCGAGAGGATATCGGTATACCGGTGGCATTTCGTTCTCATAAAAGCTGGCGTGGGCACGATAAACGAGTCCGAGCCACGGAACTAGACAAGCTAGGGCTACCAACTAAAAGTCTCGTGTTTGTTATTCGAGTCCTCCGTGGGCCGACTTTCTCAACGTAATAGAACTATTTCCCGGAGGATCGTATCAAATTTCCTCCCCGTTCTACGGTCTACGGTTGTTCTACGGCAATGCCGTGTGCAAGCTTCGCCCATCCTCTACCTACTCGTTGAATCGGTTACTCGCAAACGATGATCGAACGTGCTTTCCTCGAAACTAAAGGAAAAGCGAGAAGGAATCTACGGTATCAGTTTTCCATCGCTTATGGCCACTTATGATCGACACGTCGAAAAGCAATTGTCAGAGATCATGGAAAATATGGAGGGGCAGATTTAACGTTAGAAAATTCCTTTCTTTCGATCATCGTTTTCGCAAAAATCTCTTTTCAAAAATCTCCGCTATCCCGGTCGACTGGCGATCCGTTAGCGTCCGTCCAACGATACCGCCGACCCCATGCTTCCCGACAAGTTCCGACAAAACTGATTTTCTCACGATTCGTACGAATCGCGCAGATGCGACCACGAACCCTTTCGATTCGAGCTCGGGGGTTGCGAAGCGAGCGAGTTCTCCGGGGAACTAGGCGAGAATCGGGGCGAGCGACGCATAACGCAGGGCCGCTTATTATGTCGGGGAAGGTGAGTCGTGACAGGGCCATATCCACGAGTGCCACTCGACCGGGGTCTCCTCGCAACTCTCGGAAGACTCTGGCCCCTCCTTCGCATCGGGAGGGGAGAGGAGAGGAGGGGGGGCGGGCGGGCGGGCGGGAGAGGTATCGTGGTCCCTTTTGTTCGGATATCTCTGCCCAGGAGAAAGGAATGATAAATCCACACCCACGCGGTGTAAACCGAGCTCTCCGAACACGACGGAGCGTAGCCATGGGTAGCAGTCGGTCGAGAATCGACCGCGCCTCACGCGTTCGCCTCCTCCGTGCGTTCTCTGTTGCGTGTCTCGCTCTTGGGATATAAATCTGGATTAATTTAACGCGTCCGTCGAATCTCAATAACGATCGGCGACAGACATGACGTGTTTGCACGGCGTATTCGAACGACGGACGAGCCGAACGGGTTCGTTTCGGATCCGGATCGACGATAGGGGCGACGCGTTTCGAAAAATAAGCCGGCAAGAGCGATCGTTTGCCGCGTTGATACGTCGATGCGTCGTACCGATTGGCCACGGGGCGGCTTGCGGCTAATTTGTCGCGTCAGCTAGTCGAGAAACTAGCGTTGGTCGAAGACCGATCGTGGAATTGCACGCGTTCGAAGCTTCGCTCCTGTGTAGATACACAGTCGTCTCTTCGAAATCCTGATTCGTTATTTTGATTAGCGCGCGCCATATTACGAACGAGATAACCGGAAACGTACGCAAAGTTCGCCGTGAACCTTCGTAGTTGAATTAGAAAACCAGAGCGCAGAAATTAGTTTTTCCAGATTTTTTAGTCGGAGGAGAGTAGGATAGGTTTACGTAGATCGTAAGAGAATTCTTTCGATCGACCTCGAACACGACGATTCGCTGGGGGCAGTGATGAAACATTTGGTCGAATCAAGCAGATGCGAGGGATTCCTCCGGCGAAACAATGGGCCCGATCGATACAGTGGGGGTGCTAGGCAGAAGGGGAGGGGTGGGGCAGGGAACGATCTGCATAGAAAGGGGACCACACCCCGTAGAAGGAGAGACCGCGTTTGCTTCAGCTGAAAGTCGTTCCACGGGCCCACGAAGACCAACCGTACAGAGTCATTGACTTGCTCGTAAAGCCGCAACGCGGTACGCCAGTATCTTCTTCTTCTTCTTCTTCTTCTTCTTCTTATTCTTATTCTTTTTCGTCCTCTTCCTCTCTGCCTTTTCGTCTTCCTCTTCTTTTTCTTCCTCTTCTTCTACTTCTTCTTCTTCTTCTTCTATATCTTCGTAACCTCCTCCTTTTTCTCGGTCTGCTCTTTTTCCATCGGTTGTTATTCCTCGCTTTCGATACCATCTACGAACTCGCCAGCCCTCTCGTACTCTTCATATTTTACCATTACCATATCAGGTTCTGCTCGATTCTTCTTTCCCTCTTTCTCTCTCTCTCTCTCTCTCTCTCTCCCCCCCCCCCCCCCCCCCCCCCCCC
>CM026163.1:90000-174540 GCA_014825975.1 Bombus haemorrhoidalis | reverse complement strand
AATCGACGATGGACGAAATCGTCCGAATTTCGATAGTGCTTCTTTTCTTTTCTTTTTTTTTTTTCTTTTTGTCCTCTTTCTCGGAATGAAGTGGTAAAAATGGTACGAGCGTTGCGTTTATCGAGGGTCGAGGGTCGTCGACATCGTCGAGAACCAGTTGTGCGCATACCGTTTGTAATTATTTTCGATACGGGGCTGGGCGAAACGAACCGCCGCTTTCCTTCCGGGTTCGAGATATGCAAATGGCGGCGAGTATTCGCTGGCGCGAACGCAATTTTCTTGACTAGGCCGTAAGCATTAACGCACCGAAGATCGCTGATGGCACGGGGCTGTGGCGATTATCCACGCGTCGCTCGCGTACCGGTCATCCGTTAATGCGAATGGCGATTAACTGCTAACTGGCTACTGTGTATCGTCGGTCGAACAGGGTTCGTCGTTCGATATACTTGCTTCAAGCTCGGTAAGGACGAACGATTCGTATACGTACGAATACGTACATATCCGCCGATTCTCGTCGAGATCGTCGCCCTTTTCAGTCTCTCATCTCGCGCCGCGTACTTTCTTACACGAATAATTATCTTCGAAATGAAAAACCTGTCTTCGTTATTACGATCCACAAAGCGGCATCCACCGTGAAGTTAAGAAGAAGAAACGGAAACGACGGAGAAAGAAATGGCGTTGCTATTTTATCGAACCCTTTCGAGCTGAAAACGACCTCTGTGCTTGTTTCCCCCCCGTTTATGCGTTTCTCGGAATACGCATACGCGATAGACAACGAGATGTCTTCACGCGTGTCCTTTACACGGCCAAGGAAGAAACGCGTACGCGTAAAAGTCGAGCCTTACAGAGCGTTGTTACCGCGAGGTCGCATCCCCGTACAAGACCTTTGCCTCCGGTTGCCTGCGCGTTCCCATAAAGGCGCGTGTACGCGTCCTTCAGTCCCAACTTTTACGCGTCCCTCGAATCTCGTCTGCAAAATTTGCAAAATCTGTTCTACCTATCCGAAACCTGCTGTGCGATGATCGTCGTTCACGAAGCGTCGATACTACCCATCGACGCTGGGTCGAAGAATCGTGCCGCTGCGTCAGGCTTAAATTTCATCCCGCCAGATTCGATCACCAACCGTAAAAAAATGAACGTTGGTCGTTTCGAAAATTAACCGAAAATCGGTTCCTGTGAGATTTACCGCGGCGCTTTATTCGCGCGTATTGCCCCTAATTAGCGAGCATTCGGCTACTATCCCGCCGCTTCGAAGAAAGATCGTTGCCGTTGCCGCGTGGACTCCGTCGGTTGTATTAATCGTAAAAGGATCATAAACCGTCTACAAAGGGAAGCGCTGTTCTCTGTTTTACCGGCCACTGTGATATATCGAAGCGCGTTCGCGGCTCGGTGGAAAGACCTGGCTCGCCATTAGGTCCTCCCGTATCGCAACGTCGACCATCTTTCTTCTCCTTCCGCTCTCGGAATTATGCTATGCTCGAAACAGCAACTCCAGGTAACTTTCGAGCAGTCCCGGCCGTTGTCGCCGTTACCTCGTTTCTCCTTTCCTTTCCTTGCCGCGATTATCGGTCTCGTCATCGTGGACCGCGATAATTCTCATCGCGACGACGGTTCCTCGAGAGAAAAAAAAAAAAAAAAAATATTCCTCGCTCTGTTTCCGTCTCTGGTTAGGACGCACGTGCAGAAAATTCGTTTCTACCTTAGTGGGCCGCGACATTGTGATTCTCGATATAAAACTTTGAAATAACGCGGACGCGCGATTACGATGGAATCTCTGACGAGAGGAGACGTCGGTTTCCCAAATGTCACGGATTCCAGTTACTGGAAACTGGGCAACCACGATTAAACGACGAATCTCTTCCACAATACAATTTCCCCGAAATTATGACAATAAATCGAAATTATGACAATAAATCGAAATTATTTCGAACGCACTTTGCGCATCCTTTTTTGTTTTATTGTCATTACCGTCTACCTACATTCTATCCCGACATTTTTATACGGAACGTTATTACGCCGGAATATTTACGGTCTCGAAGATTAGCTGCAGATAGCGAATTATATTACCGGCAGGGTACTACGCGAGGTACACGCGTTTGCTCCTCGAGCTAGATCTATTTCTACGAACACGGCGTCGTTAACATCCGCGCCAGCACCGACGAAAAAAGCTCTCGAGCGTGGTCCGACGTGGCCAGCCGCGGCCGTCCCTTTTTCGCGTAATTTCATTATTTCGCGATGCCCGAGATATAGTGGTCGTTAGCTGGATAGTAAGAGGGTACGAGCAAGAAAACGGAGAAGTGGGAGGATGGAGGGGGGGAGGGGGGAGAAATCCGCGAGCGTGGAGAGACAGCCCGAGGAAGTCGCGAGTCCCCCAAAGATTAGAGAGAGGAACATGCGCGACAACGTGCACGAGCGCGTCTCGAACGATCCGCCGTTTCGATATCGTCCTTCAAACGCGACCGCCTTCCGCGCTCCTCTCTTTTTTTCCCACTCGTCGAACCATACGCGGTCGACGGTCATCGTGAAATTAATCGGTCGAAGAAACTTTAATTACCGATAGTTTGCTCGACGGCTTTTTGTTCGCGAATAGTCTTACGCTCGCAGCGGGATCGTTTCGAATGTTAATTCCGAGCAATCGTTCTACAACGAGCAAAATCGCTCGGCCCACGTGGGAGGACGAGCTGGCCGTTTCTTTTTTCTTTTCTTTTCTTTTTTTCTTTTCTTTTCTTTTTTGACTTTCTTTTCTCTTAAAAGACATCTTCCATCTTTTTTTTAAACGTGATTTTTAGCGTGATCAACGACGCGTATAGGAACGGGGATTGCAAATGAGAGAGAGAAATCGTGGCAGCCCTGGAGGCTGGTCAAGACTAGTGGTATTACATCTCTTCCCGATAGGAGAAATCGCGCATAAGTTAGACAACGTTCTTATCGGTCGCATTATCAGCCCGTTTGCAGGAATTCTCCGAGATTCCGGAGAACGGTTAACCGCGACTAAATCGAACGGCAGCGATCGCACGTTATAACAGCCGCGACTGTTAATCACCACGTCGGTTCTTCCCGAGCAACCAGACTGTCCGGGACGGTTTAACAAATCCTCGTGTCTGAGACACGCGATCCATTCGCACGCGTGTCTACCGGAAATTCTCCTCGATCGCGATTCTCAGCTCGTTACGAATTCGCGTTATTGCGTTCGATCTCGAAGTACGTGCATTAACTCGGCTGGCAGACATTACTCTCGCATGGACGTTTCAAATTGTTGGTTCGGCGGCACGATTCCACGCTCGTAAAGAAGTCTACGTGGCACGATTTTACTCCCTGCTCGAGCATTTCCTGCAAGCTGAAACACCCGTACCTCTATTTAGTAAATCGATGGTGATCGTTCGTATTCGGAAATTAGCGATTTCGTCGCGTTCTTTCTCTCTGTTCTCTATTCTCTATTCTCTATCGTCTATTATCCCTCGGAATTACGCCGCTTTTGATATATCCAATTACGAATTCGTCGTCAGGATAGACGATAATCACGGTTTGACGCATCGCGACTGTTTATCGCGCGCCCTGATCACGAACGCTCTCGATTCGTGGATTATTAGATGGCGCATCAACGAGCGATTTCCTGTCGTCTGGAGGAGTCTTGGCGTCTAATCGCGGCGTGTCATGGTCACGGTCGGCGCGGCGATTCGTCGAGGCCAGACCGTGGCCGAGACGCGAAATAAAGAACGTACGTAGAAGCCGGTTGAACGGAACGAAGAAGAAGGATTTTCGTTGAACAGAGTCGCTCGTCTTTTCTTACCTCGTTCGTTGTTATCGTTCCTGCTTTTCCGTTCTCACTCGTTCGGCCCTGTTCTTCCTCGGTTAACGCGAGTCCGTTTTTTCTTCTGCTTTTCGTTCGTTGCGGACAGTGTTTTCGGTGTTGCATCTTTGATAGAGCCCGCACGCTCTGTCACGTTCTGTATCGCTCGCGTAACCGTGTGCGTACCTTCAACGCACGTACCTTGTCCGCTTTATGCGACTTTTCCAATTTCATCGTCGACCTCGTTATAAATCGTTTGTTTCTACAGATTTATTTACCCCGCGAAAATGGTATAAACAAGTATTCGAATTCCAAAGTGGTCCTTAACGGCGAACTCCTAACGCGGTTGGTAGGATCACGGTGAGGCAGCGATAGCTAAATACGACGTATATTATATATACGCCAGCAGACGGCCGCCCTACGTCGAAGAAGGGCAAACGTTACGATAAACGAACAAACAAATAAATCACGCTCGGAATCTGATCTTTAGCCTCGGCATCTACTAAGCATCTAAGCATCTAAGCATCTAAACATCTAAACATCTAAGCATCTGAGAATTTTGAGGAGAGACGCGGCACTTGAATTTCGTTACGATCTTATTTTTTCGCGAACGACCGTAGCTTTCGTTCATAGTTGGCCGATATTCGATTAATTAGTAAAATAATGGTTACGCGTGTGAAGAGTAAACGAGTTTGAGAACGAGCGAACGATGCCTCTATCGCAATACAGATGTGGGAAGGAAGAGGCTTCCCGCGTAATTGGCTGGCAACGTTCGTTCATGAGAAAATGTTCGATGCCGCCGCTAATTGGCGGATCGCGAACGGTGAAAATTGCGTGCGATAATTACCGGCGAGGAAAAAATAGGGCCGAGACAATCGCGACGCCGCGATCCGCAGCGATTTTATTCACTGGTACGTCGATTTCTGAAAGGCGTTTCGCGAAATCGCTCGTCGAACTGCGATTATCAGCTGGAACAGCCACCTATGGGAAAGTCGCTTGACCCGCTTTTTCTTTTATTACCTTTCATTATAATACGTGTGTATGTAAACAGAAGCGCGCGCGCGCATCAATTCTCGTCAACAGAGAATTCGAAATCTCTCGGAACCGAATTGGAATTTCGCGCGGAAAAAGGCGCGGAAAAAGGCGCGGAAGAAAGCTAATGAAAATGAAAAATTCGTTCAGCGTGCTGAGAAAGCAGGGAATAGGTGGTGGTGGGAACGAGTAATCCGCGAAATATATAGTTTGCTACGTACGAACGAACGGAAGTTAGAGTTATGACTCGACTAATTAACGAAATCGTTAGACGTTAGGGAGTCTCGGTTTAACGAACAAGCATCGTCGATCGCGTCTCTACTTGCCAGAGGATTCTCACACGATCCCTTCAAATTGATATAGTTTGCTTCTTTTTTTCAAAAATACACCACCCAGGTGAATTCAAAACCGGCGAAACTTGAAAAAACGCCGATAGATCCGTCGTGTAACGTCGGTCCGCTGCAAATCTCGCTGCGAGTACACGAAGAAAAAGTGACAATGTCAGAATTTATTAGAGAATGTAATATTTTAACCATTATTATATATACACATATATCTGATATACTCTGTCGGATACGTAAAAAGATACGGGCGCGAACGGGCTTCGCAGCGTATTTATCACTCTCTGACATAACTAGGAACAAATCGTTTCAATTAGAAAAGATACGATAGAGAATTTAGGATTTCGTCGAGTACGGGTAATAATCTATCCGGAAAGAACAGGTCTTCGAACATCTATAACTTTAATTAGAGATAATTAGAGAAGAAAATCGATTTTCAAAGATCTACGATAGAATATTCCCTCCTAACGTAGCGTTCCACCAGTTGATAGATAACGGACTAGTTTCGTCACGACCAGCGTTAATTCTCATGGCGGGTCGATCGCGCCGATAAGCGTGCAAAAATTAATATCGTCGGGCTAATTACATTAGCTGCCCTTTCGTCTTCGTTGTTCGATACGCCGCAAGGGTCAAGCTCCTCGTAGCTGCACGGTTCCGAGGCACGCTCCTAATGACCCTGGCTACCGCTAAAATGCATGCTCACGTATTTGCCGCAGGATGCATTATATAACGTATCTGGTTTTATAAGCGCGCACGGTCCTCCGTACAGCGCCCCTATTAGAACCTTGGGGATTAGAAGTCGGAGCGCGCGCGCTGCTGTTCCTCTTCGCCGCGAGGGCCGAGGGTTGTGCGAGCTGTGCAACACGACCGTAGCCACGGTGGAAGAGAGCGAAGGGAGGTGAACAGGTGAAAAATGCGCAGTCTGGTCGTGGCATCTAATTGGAACACGATTCTGACCCTGAAACCCAAGATAGGGGAATATTCCAGCTTCTCCAGCCTCTCTGTTCCGTTCTCCTTGCTTCTTCCCTCGCTGTTTCTTTGCTCGCGCTTTCTCTCTCTCTCTCTCTCTCTCTCTCTCTCTCTCTCTCTCTTCTTCCTCTGCGAAAGTTTAGCGAAGAAATAAAAATAAGGCCACGGCGACGAGCAACCGTGGTTCCGAGACGACAGGAATCTCGTTAACGGCCTCTCGTGAAATACGTTTCTCTGGGAGCAGACCGGATGGTCTCGCGCCAGCCGAAACTTCTTTCTGCCCGTAATCGACGCATCAGCTCGCGTATACGCGTCCTCCGGGCGTGTTTCACGCGCGCCTGCGAGCTGCCGATCGTATCCGCGACGGATCTCACCCCGTCAACTTTCTTCTACCCAAGCGTTCGCGTTCTCGGCGAAGCTTCGGCCGAGCTCGGCCAAAGGGTAGACCGCGCGTCTGCTCGCTGAAATCCCCGATAGAGTACAACAGAGAGATATACACGTACCTGTTTCCTTTCGCCAATCTACTATCATTATAGCAGCTAGAGGAAAAGAAGGAGTAACCAACGCGTCGGTGTTCCAAATCCAACGGTTTATAATCGTACAGCGCGAAATCTTCGACGAAACGAAGAATCTTTAACCTAATAAGCGCGCATTTGTTCTACGCTTGCCGCTTGTAATAGAAACGCTAGTTACTCGTGACGATATTTCGATTCGCTTGAAACGAAATACGTTTTAGCTGAGCCGTTTAGTTGACCTGTATTTCCGAGACCCGAGTACCGATAAATAAATAACTGATTAAATAAATAAATAAATAAAATAACAATGAAAAACCGAAACAGCGACTTAGTTGGAGGATAGTCTTTATAAACTTTGTTATACGAACCGCTGGGGGAATCTTGGAGTATGGAGAATCACGTAGTTGCAATTTTTTCTACCGTACCTTCCTCCATTGCAGTCTTCCTACCTTCTTTCCCAAATAACACCGTCGAGCTTCGTTCCCCAAACCAATTCCAACTAATGTCCGTCCCGGCTCTCCCAACAACCGTTAAGACCATGGTAAATGAAAGAGGGTCGTCAGGGCGCTACCGCTCGCAGAGAGCAGGAGACCTTTACGAAGCTGCGAGAAGAATAACCTCGTTAGCACCTAGCCTCGGTCGATCAGCATGCACAGACGCAGCTGGCAGAAGGCGCTTATTAATTTTAATCGAGCTCATCTCGTACGAGACGAGAGCCGGTGATTCCGCGGACTCTGCTGCAACAGTGCCACAGGCATACCGAGAAAGCGTCCAATTTCCGAGTCGAGTACAACTCAACTCGAGCCGCCTCGGGACAGATGGAATTTCTCGGTCGTGTGGTAACGGTGCTTTCTAACCCACGCACATATCGAAGGAGATGCGAACGAGGCGGAGTACCCATCCTATAGTAGTAGTAGTAGTAGTAGTAGTAGTAGTAGTAGTAGTAGTAATAGTAATAGTAGCAGCAGTATAGACTATAGGCTATAGTATGGTATAGTAGAGAATAAAAGCATAGAGTGCAGCAGAGTATAGAGCATAAAGTATAGGGTATAGACGCGCGACTCGCGTACGTTACCGTGCATACAGGACCAGGTACAGACAGGGCTCTCTTTCTCTCCCCCTTTTCTCTCTCTCTCTCTCTCTCTCTCTCTTCCCCTCTCTTTGCTCGTATAAAGCATAAAGTAGAAATAAGAGCGGCACAGGCGACGCTCGGTGCGACGATCTGATTTATTTGCCGTACGGGGGACAGGGGCAAGCACTGGCGAGATGCAGATATCTCTCTAGCAGTGGCTTGAGTAACCTCGGAGGCGAAGATGCAAGAAACGGAAGGAGGGGAGGACGAGGATGGGGAAGGAGAAAGGGGCGAAGAAGCAGGTAGTTATCCAGCCAGAGGTTACCCACGGCGGAGGTGGACTCGCGGCGGTTAAGAGCGATTTAAGAGGCGATTCCTATCTTCCTTAATTACCGTACGTTTTTTCGTAGTACCAACGTCCCGAGGGAAGCGAATATGTATAAAGAGAGCGAGAGCAGGAAAGGGGGACGAGACGAGGTGGTACGAGGCTGACCGAGGGTTACCGCGTATATGGGCTTGCTCGTGGTGCACAGGGTCCTTTCTGTTTCTCCATTTGCGATCCGTCGTTTGGTTTACAAGTTCGCGGAATGGCGGCCAATCCGCGCTGATCTCTCTCTCTCTCTCTCTCTCTCTCTCTCTCTCTCTCTTCTTTCTACCGTCTCCGTACCAGGATACAATGTCCTGCGTCCTCTCACGCGCGATTCCAAAGCCTCTCTTTGTATTGGTTCACCGCGTGAATAACGTTCGCGTACTTTCCCGCGGTTGTAAGCGCTTTCAAAACTTACCGGTTGATCGAGTCGCACGACGAACCCACGCGCTACCAATACCAATACCAATACCAATACCAATACCAATCGCGAGACAAATGGGAGGTCAGGGTATCGTATCGCAAGATTTGCAATCAGCTTATTAATTTATACACGCGCGAATCGTCGATCGCCAAGCAGCTTCTCGGCTATCTATTCATCCCCTTTGACGTCGCGTACCTTCGTACGCCCCTTCCGAATCTACCACTCGCTTTCTTTTCCTTACGGACGTCATTTTGAGCCTATTTCTAGATCAGATCGTAATCGATGATCGATCAGATCATAGCGAGTATTTTTAGAATCGGTAGAAAATGGTAAATATTGAACGCTGCTCTCCGCGGAATACGGACGAGTGGGAAACGTGCTTTTCAATTTTCCGTAGTTCCACGCAACACGTGTCGAGAGCATCGCTCCGAAGTTCCTCGATCGTAATAAACTCGAAAGAACGGGCCGCATGCCTAATCGACGCAACGATCGATATCTTCGACACGATCGATGTCGCTAAGAAATTTCAAGGTGAATTCACGTAGGTAACTTACGAGCATCCTTAACATCAACATTAAACGAGTAGACTCGTATACTTCGTGTACTTTGGAATCTTCTTCTACTTTCCCCCCCTCCCCCTTTCTTTTCCCCCCTGATTTCTTTGATCGAGCGACGTTGGTCGGGACGCGAACTTCCTTAAACGTCTGGTCGAGCGTATCGGGAGAACAAAGCCTCCTCGAACCTTTTACGTTACTCGATCGTGTCCGCGCACCATCGATCGCGCCATGCCGCGTATGATTTTTTCAAGTCTTAACTTAAGTCACGACACGTGGCCGATAGGGCTGATTAATTCTTCTTATCTTCGGCATAACGTAACACCTTTGTACGCGGCTGACAAACGCGAATGCGAAAGGAGGGAACGCGTTCGAACTTCCACCCACTGAATCGTCGTCTAACGTTTCATCGATTAGAATCGTTCTCAGACGTTAGACACTTTTATCTCGAGTATTATAAGTTATTCGTCTAATTGTTATTTATCGTATGGTCGGTTATCGCGACCGAGCTTCTTAGAAATGAACTCTCGCGGAAGAAACTCGCGTATGTCGCGTACAGTCGACACGGTTGCGTACGGTGCTATTTCTACTTATCGTCTAAAGCCGAGAAGGAAGGAAACAAGGAGACGGACGGACGCGCGTAATTAACGCGTTTCGACAACCGCGACCATGCGAGAGAATTCGTGGTCGGATCAAAGGTGCCGTGAATTTTGATTTAAAAAAAAAAAAAAAAAAAAGAAAAAAGAAGAAAAGAAGGAGAAGAAAAACGCGACCCTGTAGCGTAGGGCCCTTCGAGTCGAATATTGGAACGAGACTAATCCACGCCTACCTCGAGTCGTCCGCGCTCCTTATTAAGGGCGGACCGAGGTACCTGACCACGTGCCTCGAAACGTTGCTTCACGAAAAACGAAAAACGAAAAACGAGAAACACGATGAACCGTCTCGCTACGTTGGCCTGTGTTCGTCGCGCTTCGCAAAGATACGGGAACGTACGCGAAGGGTTGCGGCGGTTCTATGCAAATTTATGCGGGTTCGGGTCTCCGCATCTCGGCAGACGGTGCAAAGAGACGACGACAAGCCGCTCGGATATTGGGTTATCGGATACACGAATGTCCCGGGCCGGTTCCACTACAGTAAGTCATGCACGCCAGCTTCGAAACTGCAACTACTCGTTGCATGCGCATATGTATGTATAACAGCGTTAACAGCACGTATGGATACTATACTAGGCGCGCGTTCCGCTCCCCAACGGGCATTGTCGAAATTCAAATCGGTTGGAAAACGGCTTTTTTCTCTCTTTTCTTTTTCTTTTTTTCTTTCTTCGCTGCGCGAGGCAAGCGAGCGAGACAGGCAGGATGAACGAGCCGCGCAGCGTCAAAGAAATAGTCGGAACGAGAAGTTGGAAAGCGAGTGGTCCAGGTATGTCGCTTCGACAATCCGCGGTGTTTATCAAGAAGTCATTCTCTACTTGAAATTACCGTGCAGGTACGGGTCGTTCCAGCGTTTAAACCGTGCGCTGCTTTGTCCTAATTGATTGACTTGACTCGTATTGAAATTAATCGAGCTCGTGTTTCATCCGCTCGAGCCGAACGCGAATCGTTATGTTTTTGCGCATTTGCGACCATTTGCAAAATCCCGAACACGCCGTATCGAAGGAAGGTTGCGCGTTGCTCGATAAATTCGCATCGCGTGTTAGGCATCGGCGCGCGGACACACGCGGCCGATCATTACGAGAGGGACGTAAAAGAAAGATCATTAGGCGAAACAATAATGCCACCGTCATCATAATTTCAATAAATCCGGTAACGCGAACACCAGCAGCCGGCAATTCTGGTTTTTCGCCTTTGTCGGCTCCTTCGTGTACGATTCACCGCGAACGAATTACCTAGCGCAAATACGTTGCACGCTTTGACGGTGCATATCGAACAGGGCAGGTGGAGGGAGACGGAAGATGGAAAGAAGCGAGAGACGGCAAGAGCGAAGCGAAGAAAAATCGACGTAGACAATTTCCGGCCGATCCGACACGCTTTTTCCCGTATTCTTAGTTTAGTGGAAAGACGACGGCGGCGGTGGGACGGCGTTGGCGCGCTCCTATGCCCGGTCCCGTCTCGTTCGTCTTCTTTGTCAGAGCTTGTAGCCTCGGAGGAACGCGCACATACGGGCTAAGGTTGGTTTACCTTAGAACAAAGTGCTTTTTGTTCCGTCCCCGAGCAACTTGTGCAAGTCACGGGGGTTTTGTTGGCGTCGCTGTGAGAAGAAGAAAGAAACGTTGCGGCCGGCCAACAAGAGCAAAGCCTCGCCACGCGTTGCACGTTGCACCATCTCTTCTTCTTCCTCCGCTGTCTCTGTCGCGCGCTTGATCTTTCTCAACCACTTGCGGCTCGCCTCTCCTCTCCTCTCCTCTCCTCTCTCCTCTCCTCTCCTCTCCTCTCCTCTCCTCTCCTCTCCTCTCCTTTCCTCCTCTCTTCTCTTCTCTTCTCTTCTCTTCTCTCCTCTTTTCTATGCGTCCTGCGTAACCATCGCGCGTGTACACCGTGCACGCTGGCGCGCGTCAACTCGAGGAAAATCGGACGAATCGATCGATCCTCCTATCCACGCTGCATTCGCGATACAGAGCGAGCCAATTTCGAGATTTCGACCAAATATTATTCTCGTCGTAGATCGAACTTTCTATCGTCGGGCTTTCGGCCAAGCCTGAGTCTCACCGATGAGCAATTTCTACAATTTGAACTCGTACTCCTTCCATCTCGCTCGTTTCTCGTTCGTTGCCAAACCGTTTTCACTCGATTCTCGCGTATTGCGCGAAATCCCATCGAATGGCAATTTCCAGGGAAATGAAATTTGCTCAGAGCTGCGACGGCGTAGCTGCTGCTGTCGTTCGGTGCACGAAACCGACTCGACGGGAGAAAAGGTAGATGGAAGGGGACGAAGAAGAAGGTACAGACACGAAGTGGACGGTCCCACCCACTAGCGGCCCTCGGCCTCGGAGTTCAGAACTCGTGACCACCTCGGGCTGATACGTCGAACCGAAACCCTTCGTTTCTTCTTGGCTCGCGTCCCTCTCGCTCGGCCTCTCTGCCTCTCGTTCGTCTCTCTCCACCGCCGATCATCCACGGGAACCGTGGACCCTTCGTGGCCCCTTTCCTCTCCTGATCCTCGCGGACTCGCCGCGCCGCCGCGCCGCCACGCCGCCGCTCCGTCCCGTGTGGCTCTCACGAATACTCTTCCCATGATTTACTTGCGCGCGTCTCGAAACAGAGAACTATCGTTTTGCCTCGCTCGTTGCTCTCTTCCATCCAGCTAGTAGTAGTAATAGCAGTAGTAGTAGTAGTAGTAGTAGTTGTACTATCGCGTTGCCGGAATCTTTCCCGCTTTCGAGTAGGAACTACACTCTAGACTCTAGGAAAAGCGACGCCTCGATTCAGCTCATTCCTTCGATTCGGCATGGCAATCGAACAATCGTCGACGTCGTCCAATTTCTTTCGTTTCCGAATTTCTCGTCCGATATTTAACTAGATGTCGCGCGTTTCTCAATTCCAGATTCGCAATAACGTTAGAGTTATATATATATATATATATATATATATATATATATATATATATATATATAGAGAGAGAGAGAGAGAGAGAGAAATAAAATTAGAGTGTGAAAAATATCAAATATCGGTTCGTGCTACTTTGAGATTTAAGTTTCAAATTACGAAGAACGAAGAGAGGGATGTAAATTGGAAAACTATCGATCGATCGTTCAATTGCATGAATTTCGAACGGGACGAACACCATCTGTAACTAGAATTTCGTCAGAGATTCTGAGATTCTCTATATACATAATCGATTCCTTTCTTACGTGTTCGTCTATGCCGTTGTCGTTGCCTTTCTTCGCTTATTAATAACCGCTCGTGTCAGTCACCGTTTCAATTAAGCACCACTCGACTTAGGAGTTGATTATCTGCAGCCAAAGGTAATTTGTCGTACTGTCATCGTACGGACGTGTACGTCGGACGTGGTAAAAGATAGACGACCGTAATTTTCGACACTCTTTGTCTCTTGCTTCGACCCGGCCAGTTTACGACAATTAGCCGAGCACGAGAAGACGATCGTGCGTCGCTGCGTAGACGCATCTCGGAGCTGTCCGGTCTCGGAAAGGCCCGACAGTCGTCAATTATCTTGCAATCATTTTTTACCTGTCCTCCCAGAGTCTCTCCCACCTTTTCCAACCTTTAAACAACAGCCTCGCAGCTTCGAACTGCTTCTCAAAGCTGGAAGAATAATTTTACCGCGTCATTGTCACAGCGAATCGTACGCCAGATACGAGAAAATACGCAGCAAAGAGAATATTCTCCGAATTTCAGATATACGCGCATAATTTTATCTACCGTTTTACCTCGATCTCGTAACCTTTCGTTTCGATCGATGCCACGAAAGAATATCCTGCGAATATCAATCGGCCCGGTCACCAGCAGCGAGGCCGACGCGACGTCGCCCCGTCGAGGAAACCGGTCGACGCAATTAAGAGGTTAAGGTTATCTGCCTACGTGCGATATTTACGGTACCGGTCGCGCTGTCAGCTCCAGGGCTAATAGGCGAGGAAACGCGTTCCTTTCGCTTTCTGGCGTCCTTTGTTCCTCTCTTTTCTACCTTCTATCTTCGGTATCCGGTCTTGGTTTAGTTAAGTTTAGTACGACCCACACGCGAAGAGATAAAGTGGAGGATGATCGACGCAGTAAATAAGGTATAGAATACGCATATGTAAATCACGAAGGGCGCACCCACGCCCCCTTACTCGGAAAGCTCTCTCCATCCTCCTCCTATTCTTCTTCTTCTTCTTCTCCCTCTCCTTCCTCTTCTTCTTCTCCTTCTCCCTCTCCCTCTCCCTCTCCCTCTCCTTCTTCTTCTGCTTCTTTTTCTTCTTCTTTTTCTCTTTCCTTGTTCCCTTACCACTCTGTGGTCCGCGCCTGGTTTCCATCTCGTTCTTCCTCGCTGATTCTCCATAAACCTCTCGAGAGTCGATGGTTAACCTAGCAAGAGGAGGAGAAGAGGAAGCAGAAGAGGACGAAGGGTGGCAGAGGAAGAGATAGGTGCGTGCACGAAGGTGGCTCGCCTCTATACACAATGGCCGCTCGGTGTCGATGCGCGCCGAGTGCGCACTTCAACTTCTTCGCAGTCGCCTCGACGCTAAGCTAAAGCAACCGTGGATACCATGCTCTCTTCTCTCGCTTTTGGTCCCCGAGGCTCGTCCACGCTCTCGAATCTTATCCCGTCTTCGTTTTCAACTTTCCACGTTCCACGTTCGCTCTTCTTCTCTCGCGAGTTGTCGCAAGGTGGATTCCCGAGGCGATCAATCGCGTACCTTCTAATCACGAGTTACGAATGGCTGGCAAATTAGTTAATTAGGCCGCCCGATTAGTTCCAGCTTTTTGCATAACTGCATCCAGCGAAAGGTGGCAAGATAAATATTTCTTAAGTAAAAACGACTTCCTACCGAGACAACTTTAAAAACCCGCTAAACTTCCAAAAGCACCGGATTTTCAGTTATTCGCGCTTCGCCCCCCCGGACATAATCGTCTGCCATTGCGTAAAACATTTGCGTAAAACATTTACGTAAAACGTGTAGAACAATCGCATACGAGACGGCGACGCGATAAGCCGAAATCGCTCGTTTTGACCGAGTAGTAGGCAGATACGTGGACGACACGAGACTCTTAGTCCGATAGTACCATAACGCACCAGAGTGACGGCTATACGGTTTATAGTTTATAGGATTTATTTAGGAAAAGACGCGAATCGGTTGCTATTTAATCGCGCTGCTTGATCTAAATATCAGTGAAGCCTACGCTAGAACGCTCTTCGGTCGCCAGCAAACGGCACGATCCTCGTAATTATTTTCACGGCTCGTAACGAACCCCCGTGACGCTTGGTTCTTGGAAAATTGACGGCCCGGCCGGCCACGAATCGATCGACGAATCTTCGTCGTAACGACGAACGATTTCCGTCGTCTAGACTCTAGATTTTCGCCGATTTTCCGTCGAAGGAAGGATTCTTTCCAAGCGCGCGCGGGTGTTGCTTCGTCGTCCGATCTACGTCAACCGCGCGGAGCCCAACCACGCGACGGCGAGAAAGAGCGAAAAGAAAGAAGGTGAAAGAAAAAGGAGAAATGGGGCGAGCTGGTCAAATCGTAAATAAGAAGGCGATTGTCCTTTTAAGCGGTATGGGGCCCGTGTTGCTTCGAGTGGCGGGAAGGGGGGGGGCGGGTCACAGCCTTTCGAGAAAGGGGCTCCACCGATTGTCCCGAAAGAGAATGGTAGTCGTACGACGGCGGCCCCATTGTTCGAGTGCCAAAGTACCTGTATAGTATACTCGTAACGCGTGCACGTGTGTGCGTACGTTCGCTCACGGGTAAACAATCCACGCGAGCGCGCGTTACGGGCCTGCTTTCCTCCTACGTATCGCTCGCTCGAACAAGAGAAGGACCCACCCAAGCACTTTTAAAAACGTATTATATATTTATTTCGTCTCTAGTTACATCGATCGTACATGTTCATTCGCGTACAATCGACTTTCCAACAATCTCGTTCCCTCGTTCGACGACGTTATCGGTGGGAAATTGAAACGCCGAAACGATCGATTGAGCGTCTTGATCGTTTAATCTGGATACCATTAGGCTGTTGTAAATTATCGTTTCGCGGTGCGCAATGTCAAGGCATCGATAACGAGACGATCGTCGTAGGAAATAACCTGTTGATCGCGTCCCTCGCCTGTTGCGCTAAAGCAACAAGTGGAAGAATTTACGCGTCGTTCTGGTATTCCGCTTTCACCCAGTCCCTGTTCGAGCGGGAACGATTTTTCTACTTTTCGATCGTGTCAGCGCGTTCCACCTTTTATATATTTGTAACGATGGAACGATAGAACGATGGAACGTCCAGCAATTAGCATCGATCGAGCTGCTACGACAACGACTGTCTGTCGGCGACAGTGTTCGAGCAGGCGCGGCCTACCACCGCCTGTCCAATGCGCGGCACACACCTGTTGCGCAACGCGCGTAGCAAGTAAGACTTCGCATCCTCGCGGGCGACGCGGGCACGATCGAATTCGGTTTACCGTGCCTCGCCTCGCTGTCTCGCAGGTATTTACGTAGCTGTGGTTTACGTATTTTCGTCTTTGATCGTCCGATCGCGCTCGCATCGAAACACACGAATGCGAACGGGAGAGACACTTGGAGACGGTCAATTGGGGAACGGACGTCAGCGGGGTTGGTCCATCGAAGGAGGAACGAGAACGTGGAGCATTCCTGATCGATGTCGAGACCGTTGATCGAGTCGGCCGTGTAGATTCTTCAGCCAGGTCCTGCGCGGGGATACCCTGGAAAACGTGAAAAAACGTCCTTGCTGTTACTATGATATGATATATACCACGCGTACGCCGTTCCATTCCTGCGAATATCCTCGAATTCGCTCGACTTTGGTAGCGTTGAAAACCAAACACTCGAAACGGGTAAACCGGCCGTGAGAGTGGCGAGATCTGAATTACCAGTGCCCCTTTGCGATACCCAGCGTCCCTACCTTGATCAAGGCTTCTTACTTAACGGAGATATTAAAAAGACGGCGAGGCGAGGCGAGGCGAGGCGACAGACAGCGCAATCTTCGCGAAGGAAATTGCCGATTTGCATTCGACACGTAGGGTAATGGGTTTCTCGATGGACCGTGCTCGCGAACGGTGGTCCGGACGGAAAAATGGATCCGGTTTGGTAACGATAGAGGAGGGCTGCTTTCGAGCCGGGTATCTCGCGGTTTCGTGCCCCGTACCCGAAAACCAAAACGTCCCCCAATCGCGATCGAGACTGAGAAGAGAGTGCATTAAGGCCCGGGGCGCGCACCATCTCGGCGCCCGGATCTTTTCCTCTCTTTCTCTACCTTCTTTCGTTCTTTCTCTCTTCTCTCTTCTCCTTTCCTTTCCTTCCCTTTCCTTTCTTCGACCGACTCTTCCCCTTCCGTCGGACCCGTCATTAACCGGGGACCCTCCTCTTGGTGAAGCCATTACCCATTCAAATTACGCTTATCGGTTGGTCCTTTCTCGAGTAGGTACGTGCGCCTTTTACGGTCGCAGAAAATGGACAAAGAGCGGGGCAGGCTGATGGAGCGCACGAGAAAAGGGAAAAAAGGCGAGAGCGGCGAAGAAGCGGCAGTTGTGTACGTATTAAGGACCGCGCGTCGCTCCTATCCCCGGATAGATTGCTCGCGTACAAGAGGACTCGCGCTCGTCCAACCAGATAACGTTCCGCTTCGTCCCAGCGGTACTGCTCCGTTGTTCTTTGCCGTTCGATTCTGTCCCTTGCCGATTATTCGTTTCGCTTTCGCGACCGATCTGTCCGATCTATCCGATCTATCCGATCTATCGCTTGGCGAGACGCGTTCTCCACCGTTTTCCATTCCGTATGCCGACCTTCTCGCTGTTTTCCAACTCGTTTCGAGCGGTTTGCGCTCGTGTAAGGGAGAAGAGAAGCGCTCGCTTCGGAAAAGAGAAAATATTCGGATAATTTCGAGTCGCGTTAGAAATTGGTTCGGTAGGTGTAGCGGATGACAGGATTCTTCGCGTTTACGAGTCGAGAGAATCGTGGTCCGAAGGGAAAGAACGGCACGATTGTCTTAACGGCATGGAACGATGCACTCAGCCGGGCTGGAAATCGTTATGATGGCGTACGAGTCGCCAAGGGCTCTCTCTAATCGTTACCCTCTTTCGGACTGTCTGGGAATTGTAACGAGCCTGCAAAGCATCTCGAAGTCCTCTCTCCCTCTTTCTTTTTCGCGCGCGCGCGCGCGTCTCGGTTCGTTAGTCGGAGAACTAACGAGGAGCGAATCGCGTTGCAATAATTACTGCTTACTGGGACACGAACGCGCTCTCGACGTGAACGAATAGCGATCGATGTCAGTTCGCAAATAATAAGTCGCTGATAGGTCGCGCTAATCCGCTAATAAGTCGCACCCCTGTTGTTTACCTACGACTGATTTCTATCTTTGGTAAGTTTATTCCCTAAATGTATCTTGCAATAATTGAACAACTGCCCGTTTCTGGTCTATTATACTCTCGTATCGTACGAGCAAAGTCTTTTTAAGCTGGCAGACGCGAATTACCGTGTCGCAAATTAAATCGTAAAGCAAGAGGTTGAATCGTTTATACGATGGCGACTAATGTTCGCGACAGGTGTATCCGCGATTCGCCATGGCGCAACCACGTGGCCGGAATAATTACAACGTTCGTAGGGACGGAGAAATAATTTTTCCACGGGCACCCCCGTGGCGTGCTCGTGGCTACCCGGTGCCAGCCGTGCTTTTTGGTGGGGAGGCACGGGCCGCTGTTAGCCTTCCTCCTCGCATCGTGGGCCCCGATGGGATCCAGTGCTTCTCAACCGAATCCCGTCTAACCGCCGCTTCCGAAATTCCAGGGCAAGGACGCCATATGGTGAAACGAGACGCGTCACTTCCGCGTCTTGCGTTTCTTTTTCGTTGCGAGCAAACTCTCCCCTCTATACTGTCTTCTCTCTTCGCCCAATCGTTTTTCCCTACTCGTCGATTCCTCGTGCTCTTCGAACGAGCAGAGTCAAAGTTTCCTTCCTCTCGAATTCATCTACGATTCTCTAATCGTAATCGTACTTGGTATAAGCGAGATTATCGCAAACCGTTTTCTTGGTTAACACGATTTAATCGCAGATAAGGATGCTACACTGCCTAATACGTACGTAGACGCTCGAGTGGTCGTCGCGGAAGTACATGGATAAATGAATTTTTCGTCGGTTAGTAGATTGTCAGGGGCGGTAGTATCGCGAAAGTGCTTACGTCGCCGGTTTGAAACGAAAACTAACGAACGATGCGTAACTCGTTCGCTACGATTCCGCTAATCGACACTCGCAATCTCCTATGCCATAGGTAATCTCTTAAGAGAGTTTTGCTTACTGTTCTGTTTTAGTTCCGTTCGTATTTCTCGTTTCGCTTCCTACCTGCAACTTTCTTTTATCGATATTATCGGTATTTCGTTATTATCTGACTGCCATCAAATTGTCCATTTTTACTGGAATTTTTGCTGCGCGCTTCCCGCCAAAGATAACTCGCTATCGGATCGCAAGATTTTCTCGCGACGCCCCTAATGATACCTCTTTTTGCGTGCACGGTGAAACGCTCTTGGAGCGTGAAAGCAGGAAGTCGAGTAAGGTTTCTGGCTGTTTCATCCGCCGTTGAATGAGTACCACTGGTACTGGCACAGTCGGCGGCATGAGAATTTTCCCACAGTCCCCACCATGAATCTTGCGGCCGCACACCCGCTCTCGCGACGTTGCCACACCTTTGCCCGGCTGAGAGGCACTGACGGCACTGTATTGCCCCGTTCGAGTCTCCCTCCGTTTCTGTCTGTCTGTCTCTCTCTCTCTCTCTCTCTCTCTCTCTCTCTCTCTCTCTCTCTCTCTCTCTCTCTCTCTCTGTCTCTATCACTCCCTCTCGAGAACGAGAGAACGAGAGTTCGGACAGACAGAGACAGGATTATCTTAACGCTGTGACAAGATGCTCGGAGAAAGGTGAAAAGAAGGAGAAACGCCACGGTGTCGATAGTCGGTAGTTGTTCGTTAGGAAACGATCCAAGCGAAGGAGAATATGGTGGAAGCGCCGGCGATTTGGAAAAAGCGAATCCAACGAGAGAAACTCGAGACGCGGAAATCGGTTGCCAACGAAACAGTGGCGTTATGTTACGAATCGGAAGGACGCTTCCTAGTTCCCTTTCTAGCGGCGGAAACAAAAAGGTTACGTTCGTGGTAACGAAGCCACGACAATGCAGCGACACGGGGTCAAAGGGTTTCCAGCGTCTTTTTTTTTCTTTTTTTTCTTTTTTCGTTTCCCTTTTTCGCGCGAGAATCTCGTGTTCTCGTAGAAACGCGAATCTACCACGCGACGAGTCGCTTCGCCGTGGTTCGAAGAGAAAGAGACGCGTTCAGGAAGCGAGTCGAAATTCCTGAATTCCTTCGAAACATTTAGAATTTAGAAGGATCCGTCGGACGAGGCGATTCTTTTCTCCTTCTTCTCCTTTCTTCTTCGCTGTTTCGCTGTTTCGCTGTTTCGCTGTAGGGCGAGCCTGTCGTGTAGCGGCCAGTGAATGAAATCATTCCGAGCGGTTGGCCGAACCTGCGGACTTGACTAATCGTCAGCGCTTTACAGGATTCTCGAAATTCCCGTCGAAAGTCTTCGACCTTGCCGTCATAACCAGATTCTTCTCGAAGCGTCCTCGAATATTCTCCGACACGATCGTTTCTCGTAATTGCGCCATCAGACGCGAGACAACGATTTTTTTTCGGACGCGTTAAAGCAAAGATGAAAACGAAGGGCGAGAAACAGGACGAGAAGGAAAAGGGGCGAATAATAATATTATAGGAGGTATCGGAGCGTCGTTCTAGCCGCCAAGAGAGAGCCGACGAAGCGAGGAAGAAGAAGAAGAAGAAAAAGAGGAGGAGGAGGAGGAGGAGGGTAGTGCATCTGTAACGAAGTAACGGATACACATTATCCTTGGTCGAGCAGGGTCCGCACCGCGCGCAACCTAAAGGTCGAAGCTCGTGGACGATGGCGATTATAGGCCTTCGTCGCAGCTTGATTTATAAGCGGTAGAGAACGTTAGTTCCCTCCCTTTCTAACACGCGCCCACGCGTAATCTTCTCGCGCGATACCTACCACCCTTGTTTCTTTTACTTTCACGAATCATCGTCACGCCAGATCGGTCCGCTCGTTTTTCTACCAACAGCCCTCGTGCTTCCGACCACCTCGCCGTTATACGCTCACCGGGAAAACCAGATAGAACTCGCCACGAGGGTTTGGCAGAATTCCGGGAACAACAGGCCTTCTACCTTATGGAAATAAGCTCTCGTTGTTAGCGGGCATATATACCCTCTTCGGGCGCTCGCGACCTCGCGAAGGGTGCAATCGGTATTTGTACGGATACTTCTGGCCTAGGATATCCGTTACCAGCAGCGTGTGAGCGACGAGTGCGTCTCTTTTTCGGGTTCCGACCGTTCCCTGAATTTTCACACGTTCCGTTCCATGTTATCGATCATATCGAGATATTTGCGTGTATTCCTGGCTAAGAATAGTTAAGTTAAGACAAAAAAAAAAAAAAAAGAGAAAAAAGAAGGAGAAGAAAGCTCGTTCTAACGTAGGATAGAATAAATAGAAAATTTCAAAATTATTTTACGATTACTCTCTGCTCGGTTTAAACTCGATCGAATTATTATTAATTATACCATCACTCCCGAATATATCGTGTAATTATATTTATAACTATGACGCGAAGAAACGTTGGTTCAAGAAAAGTCGGTTTAGCAACTATTGCTTTTAAACGTATCAATAGTTATATTCCGCTTTCATAAATACCGAAATTACTTCCGAGTTCAAAATGTGGAAAATAAATGTTAAAGTAGAAGAACGAAGGAGGGAAATACGCGTGTGACAATTGGCGATAACGGTATTAAAACGTCGGCGTTATTTTCAAGCACCGTACGTGTACGGTAGCAGCACGATCGTATCACGGTTAACACAGTTTTTAGGATGCATCCCCGCGTTCCTCTGACAGACGGTTCGCAAAAAGGCCGGAGAAGGGAAGAAAAGCGGTCGCAGTGGATGAAAGGACGCGCGCGTCGACTATGAACGCGGAACGAATGGTCCGGCAAATACGTAGATTTTTTAGCGGTTTACAAGCACGATGATCGTTCTTTTGTCCGCGTCAGTGTCGATATCAAAGGCAATCGATTCGCCGCGGAACCGTGGCGATCCGTCTCGTCTCCGCGCTTCTTGCCTCCTCTTTCGCCGTCCTACACCGCGACCATCGTACCCAATATGTCGACGGTCTTTCTCCGTTCGCTTTTCTTTCTTGCCATCCAGTTCCATCAAATTTCCCCTTTCTCCCGTCCGGATAAGCAGAAATCTCGTAAAGTATCGATCTAACGAGGCCGGATGAAAGAAGACGGAGAAACGTTGAACGCGACCGGTATCTGGAGAGCCGTACGTTTCCGGTTACGCGCCATTTGCGACGCGCCATTAACTGGCTGCGTAAACGCACGAACTGGAAAGTATTATAATCTGGACTTTACGACGCAAAAGTTTCACGGTAGCGCGTAAACCGGCGGACCAGTCCCCTGTAATCCGGTAACTCAAGAAGGGAAACCTCCTTGAAATTCCAGTTTCGAATCTCTACCGAAATTCAGACCCGAAGCCCCGGCCTGTATAGCGTACAACCATCTGTTGCGTGGAGAAGTAGATTCGCGGCGACAATTTTCGGCCAAACGCGTCTGTTAAACAAACTGCCGTGTTACGCGGCGAATCGCGCAAATTGTCGTATTTATTCGAATCGAGAATCTTTTTCGTAGAATCTGTCGCGATACTTACGTTCGTGCTACGTTAAAGCGTACGACGCAAAGCTCCGTATCCTACGTACCTCTACGTATATCTCGTCCGGTTACGAGTCCGCAAGAGAGGATCTCCGAGAGAGAAGCGTTTGGCAATTTTTTGAAACGGACGACCTTGCCTCCCCTCTTTCGCTTCGTACTTTGTTTAAACAACGTCAACGAAACGACGAAACGACGAAATGACGAAATATGCGACTAAAGATCGCTTCTAAACTATTCTATAATGTATACTTTGAATCGTCGATGACCGTGACACGTACGTCGTATGCATCAAGTACGTGTATGTATAATGGAAAACCTAGTCGAAGATCGTCGCGTCGGGTTCCCTGGCCGAATAATGGTGCACGCGAAGCGGCCGATTTACTTTTGCGTCGCTTTAATATTAATGTTACGCCCCTACGTTCGAAGGTACGACGACAACTTGTAGGATCGATTGGCAATTTTGTCACTCCGCAACGAAACTTCGACTCGTATCGACCGATACTTACGCACGTCTGTATACGTATACGTAAGGTAGGCGTGCATGCACGACTCGCAGATCGATGCAGACGGCACAGGAAGTTTAGTTAACCGCTCTATCGAGCATAAATTATACCCATCGTTACAGTTGATAAACACGCGATTCACGAGCGAATTTGCATCGTTGACCGATTTTACCGATACCGATAGTAGGATACCACGGTAGCAGGAAAGCGGTTTTATCCGCTTCTTCGCGCATAACGTTCCGTGCGAGACACACGGATCGTATTCTTCTTCGCCTTCGAACGATTCAAATTCGAACAGTCGCGTCGAATCCTTTCGTCCTATCCCGTTAAAAATGCCCACCGTTGCCAACGTTTAAACTTTACGTTTAAAGAAAATCATTTATTGGAATATCGGCCGGCAAACGTTACGAGGCTTCGTTAGTTTAAGAATCGAGCTTGGTTTAACAACGATCTTACACGCACATATCGATCGCTACGTGGATACTATTTGTCGACGATCAATCGCACAGCGACGCGATCTATTAACCACAACCTTTAAATTCTAAACCACGTACTCGTGTCGTTCGCGTAGATCCTAAACGAAGCCGCATAAAGAACGCTTTACGAACGAATCTCTGAATATTCCCTCCGTTGAACAGTCGGCCGGGTCCTTGTTCCACGTGGACGCGAACATCGTTCATCGTCGTTCGTTGCAGCTTCGTAGTAGAAAAATCGATCGACACAGACAGCTATCGATTTCACGGTTATCGAGCATATATCGCTCCATCTTGGGTGTTGGGCCGACGACCGATCGTTTCTTCTTCGGTCTTACCTGTCCTTCGTTCTTCCAGGCCACCGTAAATTCCTCGGAACGGTAAAAGCCTCGACCGCGTAGCCCGTGACTCTACTTTGACATAAAAATTCCTTTTTTCCTTGCGCGAGAACAGCGGATACGACCTCGAGTTCGCTTTACGACCGTCGACGAAATTTGTCCGGTTAGTCTCTGGTTATTTATTATAATTATAATTATAATTTATTTCGAACGCGGATCCGCCAAATCTCGATGATCCTTCGTTCGTCCTCTCTTTTTTTTTTTTTCTTTTTTTTATCCGACGCCGAACGCGCTCCGCCTTTCCTCGCGCAGAATTCTAATGTCTGTAAATCGCACGATACGCAGCAACAGCGAAGCAATGCGTTACGGCGATACAAATCGACTAGACGAAATTTCCTCGACCCCTTGGAGATCGATACATTTGTCCGAAGGAAAGGAACAAAGTCGCAGTTTGAATATAAAAAAGTTACTTCAGTTAACAAGATAGCCGGGAAGAGGGGGAAACTTTCGTTTAAATTTCGTACGTAGGATTACGACAGATTTAAGCGGTCGAGACTCCAAGATGTCCAAGTAAGACGATTACGATCGATGATATTTATAAAGTTTGAAAGTTATATTTAGCCGCTAACGCGCTACCTTTAACATTTCCAATAATCAGATTACCCACTTTATATGATTCGTATCGAAAGACAAGGAAAATCGATATCGGACGAAGCTACTTGGTAAACTTGGTGTTGGAGAGTTGGCCCTTAAGAATTGTACTAGCAAGCTTTCAACAGGATCTTTTCTCTGGTATGTTTCAGGTTTCCGCGGAGATCAGTGCGAGGAGAATATCGACGACTGTCCTGGAAATTTGTGCCAAAACGGTGCAACCTGCATGGACAGGATAAACGAGTACTCGTGCCTATGTCCTCCGTCGTACACAGGCACGCAGTGCGAACTGGACGTGGACGAGTGCTCGGTTCGGCCTTCGTTGTGCCACAACGGTGCCACGTGTACCAATTCACCCGGTAGCTACTCGTGCATATGCGTGAATGGCTGGACCGGGCCCGACTGCAGCGTCAACATCGACGATTGCGCAGGTGCTGCCTGCTTCAACGGGGCTACCTGCATCGATCGCGTTGGCAGCTTTTACTGTCAATGCACCTACGGAAAGACCGGTAAGTTCCGGTAGCCATCGACGCGCGATTCACCGACCGACAGTTTCACGACCGAAGACACGAACACGTTGCTAACTTGCCTCGTGATATGTCGATCGTGATGTGAGGCCGCGATCGATGTATATGCGTGTATGGCACGATGGCGCGGTGTCGTAGGTTGTCGAAGGATCGGAGAAAGTATTAAAAGTCCTCTTTCACCGTTTCTACGTGATTTTAGGAAAAAGATCGAAGCGATAGATCAAAGGTATATGTACGACATACGTGATAAATACGCGATAAATGGTCGCGTCTATGGTCGCCTTTTTCGCTACCAATTCGTTGCGCAATCTCTAAAATCGCGGAATCTCAGTGGCAAAGGTAAACGCGGATGCACGAGTCGCCGGAGCTCGTAGAACGAGTTCGAGCAACGAGGGTACACGGCCGACGAGAGGATTCCGTACGCGGAATCGTATCGGTGTTACGCATAGCGAGATCACGAGCGGAGCACCGGCGGAGCATCAGCGGACCAGGCAGGTGCAACTGCACGTGCAACAATATGATGCAGCCTCCGAGGGTCCGTTGGAATCCCGGGATTCCGGAGGCTGGTGCGCGGCCTAGCCTTACCGAGCGGCGACCTTGAGGACTGAAAACGAGTTTCTGTTCTCTGTTCTTACTCGCCTACCCAAAGCCCGGTGCGGCAAAACGTTTTTCAGATCGATCGTCCGCCGATTACCAAACACAGGCGTCCCTCTTTTGTTACGGTGCAACCGCGTGCCCCCCTGTAATAGCTGCAATCGACGTCAGGTAATCGCGAAAACGAAAAAATTCGCCCGCCACTTGGCCAAACCTATACGTATATACCATCTGCTTTAACCTTTGCGTTCCGATGTTGGACCGTAGCGGCCGATTTAACGTCTATTCCTTTCCTCTGTTTTCTGTTATCGTGATATTATAAATGTTCAGCTCGTCGCGCGTTCCTCGACACTCACGCTTCTCACCTCGCGCGCACCTTACGCCCAACCATTCCGCTTTTACGCTATCTAAATTAAGAAATCACGATATTGGGAAAATGGCTCAACGCGATATGAACGTGTACCGCAGTTGTCAACGTCACAACGTCCTGCCCAGTCGCGCGCACAAATCGACGGCAGTGTTAAAGCCCAGTGGCTTGGTTTCTTTCACGTACGAACACAGTTAGTCGCTGGTGTAATCGTGCATCTGCGTGGCGGCTTTGCTTCGCTTTGTACGCGAACGTTCTAAACATCCGCGTTCCGTTATCGAGATCTAACGCGTTCCAACCTCGTTCGATACCTACTTACTTCGCACTTGGCATACGTCAAACGATATCCATACTTTTCTCCTGCTTTTCACTCGCTCGCAAAATGAATAGAGCAAAAGTAAGTAGTCGAAGAGACTAGAAATAACCGTTAATAGAATCGTTAACAGCTAATTGATATTCGATTTAGATAGATTTAGAAAGAGAAGTATTTCAAAAACGTTAGAAATACTCTCTCTCTCTCTCTTTGTCTCTCGATTCCTCGAAACTTTAGTTTCGAAATTAAAATATAAAGAAACGACCTATTGGCGAATTCGTAAACTTTTCACGGAAACCTTAAAAGCCTTTAAAAAGCGAACGTAAGCTCGATTACCACGAGATCCATAGACGGGCAACACCGCAATGCCCCATGTAAGATTAAAAGCACATCGGCGAGTATTCTATGCGGTTGCGATTGAAATTCCTCGAATGTTCTCGCTGTAGGGAGCAATTAGATCAACTTATCTTACGTATAAGCTCGGTATTTCCAGTAATTTACCGAATGCGAGATTCGAGATTCTCTTGCGAGATCCTCGTGTGTAACGTTACCAGCTAGATTTCTAGCGGACCGAGCCAATACAGATCTTAATGATGTCCATGTTTGGCCGTTGCCGCCGTGTTTGGCGTTCGACGATCGACGCTTTTGTCCTAGAAACGTACGCAACAGCGTCTATCGGATTATTCAGGTCCCCTTCAAAATGGCCGACCATCTCCATCGAGCGATTCGGCGAACAATCGCAAGATAAATCGTTACTTTTCCCGTTCGCAGGATTGCTCTGCCATCTCGACGACGCTTGCACCTCAAATCCCTGTCACGAGGGTGCGATCTGCGATACCAGTCCCATCAATGGATCGTTCGCGTGTTCCTGTGCAACCGGATATAAGGGGGTAGACTGCTCGGAGGACATCGACGAGTGCGAGCAAGGTAAGCGAGATTCTTATGACGTACAAATTATTACAGATAATAAGCAATCGCGGCTACGATTATGTAAAGTTTGAAAGTTTTATTTCGAACGAATATTTATTTCCCACGAGACCGACTCGAATAAGAACGAACGAGAGAATAAAAGAAGAACGCGAGTGACGTTGTTAGAACATTTGTATCTTCTTATCGAGTCGACCGGAAAGATCGATAATCCTTGGATGAGCGCGTATAGTACGCGCGTATAGTACGCGAAAGCGCCCCTACGGTTCGAATAAATTGAAATCTCGCGCGGTTCGAAGCAACAAACGGAGCAATCGATAGATCGCGATCGATTATTTGTCGTCGATCGCCGTTCACCACGTTGATCACGAAGGTGGAATTTTCGTTGGCCGTGTCGCGTCCTATCCGAGTACCGAGTGTCCGTCAAGCATCGTGTTTACGTTTACGGTGATTAATCCGTTCGTTTTGGATATTTCTTTACGACCCGATATCGTACAATCGCGGAATAAAAGGAATCGACGCTCCTACGATTAGATGCTCCGACGATTAGCGGTATGGCGCTCTTTCGAGAAAAATCTCTCTCTCTCTCTTTCTCGAGCTTCCAACGGAATATCCAACGGAAACGTCGAACTCTATCGCCATTAACGAGCCATGAAATCTAACTCGCTCGCTGGTTTACATCCCTCGGATGCTAATAATAAACGGGGAGGATAATAATAAACGGGGCGAGCCCTCGAGACGAAGATCGATTAATAAGAAGACGATAACCGGAGCTGGAAATTTGTCGAAATTTCCGATCGAGCCTATCGCGACGGCGTATCGACGGAGACGAGTACGCTAGCCACATATATATAAAAGGAGGTGCTCCTCTCAAAGATATTTGAGAACGGTTGCGCGTTTCGTTCGTGATCCGATTCTTAAAGCGGCCGTGCGAACACCTGTAGGGTGCAGTGCACCTTAATAAGTATCCTGCGAGGGGCTTGCATCTCCGTTCTTCTTCTTATTTCCCTTTCATACTTGCCGGCAAGCTTGTCATTCGTCGGCTCTCTTTTCCCCTTCCGTTCCTCTTGAAACGAGTCAGCGGCTTGGCCGCAAGACGCCGCAAACCCACTATCGCAGGATCGATGAACCGGCGAGTCTCAGCGTGGCAGCGACGATTATTAATAATTCCTCCGGTATAATCGATGGTCCGGTGGGAATTTATGTTTCAAAGTACACGTTACACGTTGATATCGGTACAGTAGTCGTCTCTAAAGGCGTTCGAATCCTTTCGATCGAATCGACGACGTTCAACGACTTTTCCATCCTCCGACTATCGTCGCGAATAACGAAGCGTGTCATCTACGTATTTACGTGTACTGGCAACGCAAACCGTTCCATCGCGTGTAATCGAATTTGCGAAATCGCGTGCCGGATAAAAGTCAAGTTTCGTTGAAATTCCGTTCGTTTTCTCTCTCGTTTCGAGCATAGGTAAATATATCCGGTCGTTTGCAAAGTTACGCGAAATCGCAAGGAGAATCGTGTTGGTCGTGCGTTAACATCGATCCGATCCGATCGATCGAGGTAGTCAGCAACCGCGGAATTCCGTTTCCGAAACTTGTTTAATCGTTAAACCTTTAAAACGTGTAACCGGAAAACGAAATGAAAAACGAAACTCGGCGAAACCGCGAAAATGCCGGCCTGGTAATTAACCGGTGGACAGGCAGTAGTCGCGGTTTAATTAATAGTACGGCGGAGAATCGAAAAGCCAGCATGGGGCCGGCGCGGGGCCCGCACACCTCGACGGTTTTCTCCTTCTAGCCTACCCTACTACGTACATACGTAAGCCGACTGCCGGCTGGCGTGGTTTATCTCGCCACATTATCAGCTGGAATTCGATTTATGATATTGCGCCGCACCGAACGCGCTGTCAATCCCACGGTGGCGTCACGTTGACACGGAAATAAAGAAAAGACGACCGTGGCCGTGCTCGATCACCCGTAAACCATGAAAAATGGTAATCGTCATGGTAACGAGAGAGGAGGTAAGCGTCGCTAATGCGAAAGACGGCCGATCAAATCTGCAGGCTGTACGAAAAAACCTGTGGATCGCCTTTTTGTCCTATAACGCTCTATTTTAATATCGCTGGTTAACGTTTTACCTTATCGGGGGTAATAGAGAATGGAAGAAGAGGTTGCGTAGAAATCTTTTTATCCATCTATACAGCATAGCGCCACAGTATCCGCGATCGTCCGTCGTTTCGATCACTCATCGTGAACGCATTGTCCCAAGATATCGAACGGTCTATTAACCTTTTTCTTTTTTCTTTTTTCTTTTTTCTCCTTTTTTCCCGTATAGTCGATTAAAACTCCTTAAAGTTCCATTACGAAGTAGTTGGAGCAAGTTTCGTTCAGCGCGTAAAGACGCGTACTCGAATGTTTCGACGGGTTTCCCATCATTTTTCGAAGCACATAGGTTTTCTCGGTAGAATTTCAATTGCGATCGCAACTGCGGACGATCCATACCGCCGATCTGTCGCAAGTGCCGACAAAGCGAAATCGGCGAATAGTAGACGCTCGCATCCGGTCCATCGGCGAAAACCGTAATTCGAATGTTCAACGTGTACGATGGACGAAGCGTAGCGATAAAAGAATCGTAAGCAAACTCCTTTTATTCGAAGGGCTCGATAATAAATACGCGCGCGGTCTGGCGGCCTGCCGTAGGTGAGCGCGCACCACCGGTTAATACGTTTCGTTCCAGACAAACACACTTCATTAATAACGAGAAACACTTGCTTCGTATACTCGTCTTGCTTCTCTTCCCCTTCCTCTTTCTATACTCCCTACTTCGCACAGACATCCGTATCTCTCCGCGAAATGACAGATAGACTCCCTCTCGCGCTGGTATATAAGGATCGTCGGTCGTGTTTCTCCGGCCTGTTAATCACAACCACACGGCGGAATCAAGCGGATTTCGGGGGTGAACGTTAACAATCGGGCTCGTTTGCCTCGATGGTGAGCGGTGCGAGGTGCGGCGGCGGGACGAGTGTGGGGGACAGTGTTTATAGGCGTGCCGTCATTACGAAGCCGCGTAACGACCGCGATCACGATTCATTTTCTGTATTTCATTAAACGCGCGCGGAACACGCTTGCGTAGCTGCCTCCAACCTCGGGCAGTAATTTAGCAAACATTCGCGCGGCGTCACGTCCAACCGGGCAATCAATCTGCCGGATCTTTAGTTTCTTGCAGTTTCTCCTTCGTGCACGGTCACTCACGATTCTTGCCTTTTCGTATCTTATTCTTCTCGAACCGAGAGATTGACCAACCGCTGCTACCGAATGAAATAGTCGCGTACACACGTATAGCGCTCCATAGGGAGAAAGCTGGCCCCTGTCGAGCCGCCGACCGCGACTACCCTGCACCATATTTCGACCGTTGAAGCCTTTTTGTAGCCGCATAACGAATCAAGGATGCCGGTTTTTCTGCACGAGCCAGCCCTATTCGGAAACCCGTTCGTTTTGGACGGTAGACGGAGGAGAACACAGCGGCCAACGGTGTCTTGCTTCGAACGCGAGGATCGTAATTAGGAAGACGTTACTCGAAGACGCGTCTCCTTGTTCCCTTTTCTTCTTCTATCTTTTACTTGTCGTTTTCCCCCATGGTCTTCTTCGTCGGCCGCCTATCGTGGTCCCTCGGACCACTCGGCCAAGCAAAAATTATAATCAACGCCGAAAGAACCGTACAAACGGAACACGTTGTATATCCGTGTAGTCTCTATAGGCGACGATAATAGAACTATCGTTCGAACGATTCCAACTTATACAACGGTTGCTACGTGAATTCCAACCAAATCGTTTTTCGTCAAATCCTCCTTCCAAGATCGTCGATACCTTAAATCGTAGAATCAAACTTTTATTACGATACCGAACGTTTCGCCAAAACCTATTATTACAGCTGTTTAATCGCGCGCTCGTTACGCGTATAACACGTACTACCGTGATTCATTTGCTCTATCAAATTCACATTTTCTTTTTCTTTCTTTCTTTCTTTCTTCACGTCGATTCGTCCCCATCTTCGAGCGGCTCTTTTCTTTTTTCTTTTTCTTTTACTTTAATACAAAAATTCGCCCACAACGAGGCAGTTAACGATTGCGATCTTATTCCGGGTAATTGGAATTTTATTCGCGAGAAAGCTCGATTCGTCGAAATTTCGCTCTTCTTCCATGATCGCACGGCACGGCTATATAGCAAGTTTTTCGTACGCGACTACCGCGAAGGAAAAGCATCCCCGGCGGGATCGGGTAATTCCGAAGAACGAGGTAATTTATTCTGCCCGCGAGATAATTCCGTTTCGCCGCTGCCCCATCTTCTTGCTCAATTCGTCCGGAGAGGATCCGACGAGTCGCGAACGAGAATAAGAAAGACGTTCTTTGTCGCGCGTGTATCGTTAAGTAACGCTATAAATATTTACGCCGGATCTCCGAAAATGTCGGCCCGTTTGCAACGAAGGACCACCGCCGCAAACCGGGTTCTTCTTGTCCGGTGTCGAATTACGTTGGTCCGGCCATGTTCGCGGCCGCCAAAACCCCGCGCGAACGCGTGACACCGTCGAGACGTCATAATTCGTGACAGCGTAGCGACGACGCGGCCACGCGAAAGTACCTCGCGTGTCGTCGATCCCTTCCCCTCTTATTCAGCTGTTTTTTCGTTACTCCGTTGCTCGGTTCAGCGTCGATCGAACTCGGATCAGAAGCGAAGCGGTCTTAATTTCCAAGCGCGGTGAAGCGGTCGCGCGAGGTTGGCGCGAGAAGCGACGGTCAAAGGGAGACGGCGAAGTTGCGTGGGTTAGGCAATCCGGTTTGGACGGTCGACTTCGTTTTTTACCACGCAGATACACGTAGCACGTAGGTAATACGGGATATAGGTACGTATCGTGATTTGTAACACGTATCGCAAGATTCTCGCTGGCTCGATTTCCAATCGAATCTACATCGAACGAACGGAATACGAGCAATTCCGGGTATCTATCCGATTGTATTTGAGATTGTGTATGTCTTTGAGATCGTATTCGAGCATTTTTCCACCGTCCATGTTCCCCTAACTACGCAAGAATCAACGATGAATCGTCTTTTCACGATCGGACGGATATTCGTATTCGTTGACGTAAACGAGCAAAAATGACAAACTAAATTAAACGTCGAAGGAAGAATATTTCGTAATCCGATCGTAATAATTCGATCGTAATTTGAACGTCTGTCGAACGCGTAATTACCAACACTCGCGCGAATTGAACCGTTTATTTTGCATAAAAGGCTACTCCGTACGAATCGTCGCAGATAGTTTCGAGGAGAATTGTCGGTGAAAATCAAAATCAAATTCCTTCCCTTCTCCTTCGCTCGTATTCGCGTAACGGGCACTTGGCGTGAGTTGCGCGAGTCCGATCATCGCGTGCCAGCGCGAACAACGCGGTAACCTGTAACGAAATCCCTTTTCCTTCGTGATCGAGCTCCGTGCCCGGTGCTCGAAACCCTCTTCCCCTCGCCTTCTTCGTTTTAGAGGCAAAGTCGACTCGGCCGGATCTCTCGGCTCAGAATCAGGAGGAGGAACCAGGCCTCCGTTCGCTACCTGTCCGCTAAACAAAGAGCCATTGTTACACCGAAATTTGGCAACGTTGGCCTGACAACGGGGTAAGCCGATACGAGGCACAAGCAGTTCGTATACCTGAGCCGATCGTCAGGAATGCTTGCGCACCGTCTCTCCACCCATCGAATTGGCCTTCACGGATGCTCAAGATCGGCAACAATCGTAAACAGAGCGTCTCTTTCGCGGCTTCGCGTTCTTCGCGAGTTGCGAATCGCAAAAACCTGAAAGCCGATAAATGGCGTAAAATCCGTTGATCTCGCGCGATATCGCGAAGCGATACCGGCGATCACCGGAAGCGAACGCCTGAAAAGAGACGTTTCCCGTAGTCTGATCTTTTCTCGAGGGAACGCAACGGTGGCGGCCAAGCATCGACCAATCTAATTAAACGCTAAATCGTTATTTTAAGTTTAATAATAACCATAACGACCTCGCGCTCCAGCCTGTGCTCTGTTATTATCTAGATTGCATATTTTCTGGTAGATTAAGCTTCTCTCGGAGTCGGCGCTCTCATCGTCGCAGACAGATCGGACAAAAAGCGCAACCGACCGACGCGTTTCGGCGCGTTTCGACGCGTTTCGACGCGTTTCGACGCGTTTCGGCGCGTTTCGGCGCGACGACTCAACGAAACTCGTGCAATTGATCGATTATCCGTGACATTGTATTCGAGAGAGAACGCGGGCCGTACCTTCTCGTAATCGTCGGCGATCGAGCCTCGTCAAAGGCGAGTTCTCCAGGCCGTCGCGATTAACCGAATCGCTGACCGAAGCCTCTCGTCGATGTTCTCTTTCGATGACTACTTCCGTTCGCTTTCGTCTATCACGTTTATTTGCGTTTTACGCACAGATTCATTCTCTTTTTAAGCAATCTATCCTCTTTTTAACCGTAGATTCGATCGTTGACGTTTTTCGATGGAAGGGTAGTCGTTTAACAGCCCGTTCGATAGCAGCCAGGTTCTGTCGCGTACATATTTAGCTGGGAACCTGATGTACCATACGTTTCCCGGCACTAGCAACATGATCTTGCCCGTTAAATTTCATCTCGATTCGCCGTTGATATCTTTCGCGAGTATAGCCGAAACTAGTACCGAATATTTGCTCGTCAATAAACTTTTCAAATATCGTGCAACCTAACCCCGTGTTTATTCTAATAGCCGTTCTCCAGAAATGACAAGATATACTTGTCGCGCTTAATTAAAGCTACTCAGAGGACACGGAGCTCTCCCATAGCACCATACTGTGCCAGTAATCCGCCTACGTCCCTCGCGCATCGACTCCGTTCAACTTGGAGTATCGTTTTCTTTCATCATCTGTCGACGACACCGATGCCCGCCGTCCTTGAAGATCGTTTGGTCGCGTCGTCCCGTCCACCTATTCGTCGTCTGTTCGTTCCTCGCGGCTCGCACTCGATCGCCGACACGACCCAGCAATGCGTTTCTTGCCGCCCCCGGTTACCCGGGTAACACGCGTACACCCCTCGCCTTCCGCTTTTTCTTTCCACTTCCACGTCCCTTCGTGAAACGTCGCGGGCGGCGACAGCAATCGCGACGCAGAGTTGGAAAAACCATCGCCGAGTTAAAACCGTGCCGCGACCGACCATATCGCTTTAGTCGTTCAAAAACCTTATAAATATCGCTAGTAATCGTTGTACGCGTTGCCCTGCCAACGAACCGTAACCAGGTCCCGATGTTTCTTTTCGAATGCCACGCTAAGGGACCACGTGTAACACGGTATCCAACGATTCGCCGAGTGAATCACCGAGGATTTTCGATCTTCAAGCGCATCGAAGCTTGGCTGAAACCTATAATATCTCTCTCTCTCTCTTAATTACCATAACGTGGAGATCAAGAACGATAAGCGCGCGCACAAAAGTCCGCGTCGATCGCCGTACTTACGCTAAATCCCACCGAGTCATTGAGAATTTTGCTCGCAACGAGACTGATCATTATCAAACGATTTTTATCTTTTCCCTTTAATGTACCCTTTAATGGTATAAACGCGATGATAAACGATAGATATAACGACCTCGCACTAGCCTCGTATATCGTAAAAGAAGATTATTCCGATAATTGCATTTGATATTGTCGAAGTGGTCATCGCCTCTAAGAAAACTCTACGTCTGGTCTTTTTAGTTTTCTCGAGCACCGAAACCATCGACAGCGTATAAACGATGGATAGGCAGGCAGGCGACGATGGCTTCGGGGCTCTCGGTCATAGGGTAACACTGCTAGCCTGCGGATCGCGATCAGCTCAAATTATATTTCTACTTGTATTTACGCTTCTCTATTGAAATATATTTTCTACCTTATAATTTATCCACGCTTTCCTTTGTTCACACATCAAATAATCTCAACAGATATTCCATGTATGCGCGTAGTTCAAGATAGTTTCTGCCAAGCACCTGATTAATTCTACGAGAAATGGAAAAAATCCAGAGAAATTTTTACACGATTCTGTACTAAACTGCGAAAGCGAAAGCGAAAGCGAAAGCGAACGCACGGTAGATTTGATATAAAAATGAAAGCTGTTGGAATAATTGCCGTTAAAATAATTGCTGGTAGATAATAGCGGTGTAAGTAAGGAATAACGGGAGAGAGCTGTGTGCAACGTTAAATTTTTTTTATAAAAAAAAAAAGTCTATTGGATTCCAGAGATTAAAAAAACACTGGCGCGCGTGTTCGTAGAAGCTTGGAGATACGTAACGAAAGCGCATTTGCTTTAAGCAATTGCCTATCGTTTCATTCACTCGTCTCGTTTTTATATCACGACCATTTTTTCTTTTCTATCACACCATAGATCGTACTTTTACAACGCGTTTCCTAAAATTCTAAGATCTTTTCTACATTTCGTCTTTTTCTACATACGCGTATTCGCTTTAACGATATCGATAATACAAAGCGCCAGCTTTATTATTAATTTTATCACAAGCAAACCTGTCGAATAAAACTCTGATGAAATTACAGTCGCGAAATATCAAGAAACGGTAGCGAAACTTAATGAAACACGGGAATGACGAAGAAACAGCTGCCAGCGGTAATTATCTTATTGCAATTAGCGCGAACCGCGCAAGTTCAAGAAAACGAGCAGTCCAAACGAATCGCTGACCACTCTCGAGGAACAAGTTTCATTCTCGAGGATGACAGGCATCTTCCTTCTTATGGTCATCTTCGTCTTCGTCGTCGTCGTCGTCGCCGTCGTCCGTCCGTCCGTCCGTCCATCCATCCATCCGTCCATCCATCCATCCCGTTTTCTTCTTTCCTCCCTTTTTCTCTGACGGCAGCGCCTTTAAAATCTACGTCGACCTGGCCAATTAAGGCTCGCTATCGTGCATTCGTCGCCCATTCCACGCAGCATCCGCCCACGTGCTGCACTTTGACTCCTGTCATGGTTAATAATTAATTATTATGCACCAAGCGTTCACCAATTCGCGAGACTGTTACCTAATTATCGGAGCTTTTGGGTGTTAAAACACCCAACGCCTTTGTTCCGAGTTTCCGTCTCGAAAATTATACGCTTCGTCTTTCGAACTGTTGCTCGTTCGTTGATCTCTTAAACGCGAAAAGATATAATATATACTTTTCATCGATAAACCAAACGAATCAACAAATTGTTAACATGTTTTTAACTATTTTCTTGCATTTTTTTAGGATCCCCTTGCGAACACGATGGCATTTGCGTAAACACACCTGGCTCGTTCGCCTGCAACTGTGCACAAGGATTCACGGGACCGAGATGCGAGACGAACGTGAACGAGTGCGAGTCCCATCCCTGTCAGAACGATGGCTCGTGTCTGGACGATCCTGGGACCTTTCGTTGCGTCTGCATGCCTGGTAAGCCAACCCTTCGCTTCTTTCCATCGTTTCTGTCTTCCTCTTTCTAAAATCTGCCATCGAGTGGTGTTTTCGAAACGCGACAGCGACCGCCAATACCGCCAATAGGAACGAACAGTCGCCAGCTACGGTCCGCACGGTCTCAAGCAAGCCGGATCGCGGATCACAGATTACAGGCGAATGTTCGTATCGATCAGACTCACCATGCGATCCGTCCAACTGCTTCGCTCGTGCTTGTAAAACTAGCACGATGATTATTTATTAGACGAGTTACGCGATTTCAGAAAGCATCGAACTTTACCACGCCAGGGAATTTATTAGCTTGGGAAAGAGATCAAAATCTAAAGATAAAAGAAAAGCGGTAAAAATCGCTGGTTAAAGCGATTGTCGTGCGCGTAACGATAATTAGCAAAGAATCACGAGTTTGTCGGGTCGCAAGGTGGATGTGGACGAGCGATACGAGCGAGCAAAGCAAAGGGGCGTTTTCGTGGAAAAGTCGTTGGCGTTGAACCAGGCACGCTTTGTCAACGGTGGAAATCAAGATTTCACCAAGGCGATAGTATACACACAGAGAGATACTGGCGAGCGCGGGCTGTTGCTTGAAAGCCGTGTGCCCCCCGTCCCCCGGAGCCGCGATGCCGCGGTACCGCGGTGTCGCCGGTAAATTCTTCCGAGATGACAGGGCCTCGGATTGCGTTATCCGATGCGCAGCAAGGACGGTAACTCGTTTAATCTTTTAACACGGTTGGTACGCGCCTCAGCCACGCGTAAGTCAACCTTAATTGTTTGACGCCGCGCTACGGAGCAAGCACGTTTCCGGCTGCCAGAGGAGAGGAGATGTAGGCTTAAGGGCCTAGCATAGAGAGAGAGGGCCAATCGAGATTCTGCCGGTCGATAATCGTCGATGTAATCGACAGAGAATGAGCTGTGCACGCTCACCAGATATCCGCAAGATGGGCGAGAACGAAGAATGGCTAGTGGCGCGGCGTTGGTGGTTTGCGACGTCGGGTCAGAGGAATCGGCAAATCGAAATCTATGTATAAGCTATTATTCGAAGGGGTCCGAGGATTTTTATGGTTCTACGAGGTTGGTTATTGCACGGCTGTGCGTCGTTTTCGTTTTTCCAGATGCCACTTCGGAATGCCACTTTTCGTAGTATTTCGTAGATAGGTTTCCGGTTGTTCCGGAGCAATAGGATTTCAACTAATTTCAAACACGGTAGAACTCCGTTTGTACGGACCTGTCCTGGGATAGGTTGATTTCCTATCGTCTCGGTCAAATCGTCTTTTACAATAGGCGTCTATATCTATTTCTCCCTATCGTTTATGATTCTTCGTTCGGTTAATCGGAGTTCAGGGTATTCGCGCAACAGGATTGCGCCAAACGTTTCCTCTTGAATACGTAACAATGTCGCAAACTTGTCAATCGACTGCCAGGCATGAGAGCGTGTCGGACAACGCGTCACCCTGCTATTTACATCTTGTCGTTGCACGCTCACATTATAAGCAGCGGAGGTACTCGTTAGGCGATGGTGGTAGTTCGTATACGTAATAAGAGGTCGGCTAAGATTCAGATAACCAGGCCACGAACGATCGATATATCGGAGGGATATCGAGGAAAGATATCGGACAATCGGACAAACGTACCTCGTATCCTTCTGCAGAGATATTATCCACTAGCCTTTGAATTTCATCGGTAAATTAGTATTTTTGTTGTTTCGGAAAGACTTGAAAATTTTGTAAAACTTTATTAAATCCGTCTTTTCTTTCTTTTCATCTCGCGAAGTAAACAAAGGCATCGTACAGTTTCTATAATTACCCGAAAAAAACCTATCTCCCTTGATTCTCCCTCGCCAAAGGCGGATCTATCCGCGCCAGATTTCTCTCCAAAAACCGCGCGGGTTTACACGTTGTTCTTAGAAATTACAGGGATCGTCGATAGGACAATTGCAGGGAAATTTCGATCGATTTATCAGATCGAAATTGCGAAGCAGAGCGAAATTCGAACAAGAAGAGACAACGAGTTCCGCTGGCGAAAATAATTTAATCCTTCCTTTCGCGTCTGCTTTCTGAAACCGGTTGGTTCCTGTCCATCTACCCCCGAGAGATTCTTCCGACGGCGATCAACGGTCGTTGGTCGGGGGTTTTGGTAATGTTTCGTCGTGGATCGATTCAACGGCCGCAAATTAATCGACGGCGAATCGTAATTACGCGAATGAAAATTCTAAAGAGAAATTTCCGCTCTCCTCCTGCGTGACATTTATCCAGCATCCCTTAAAATTGAATGGGACCTGTCGGTGCTTTAAACGGAAACGATTCGATTTCCGCTTGAACGCGCAAGTGTGTGTATTGCATTTACACGTAATATGTATATATATATATATATATATATATATATACATATTATATGTATTATATTACATATATATATATATACTCGACGAACGTTGCTCTACGATTTATGGACATAACGAGCGAAACCGACGTTGAACCACGGCGGAGCGTCGAGAGACAGAAATGCCCCCGGTGCCGTGTACATCGAACGATCGAATCCAATGGACCTGTTTCGACTAGAGCAGCGAACAATCGACGGTGGGCTGGAGAGGAGGGGGATCGAGAAGGTAGAACGGAGCTGGACGGTTCCGAAAAGCGAGCGAGCGAGAGAGAGAGAGAGAGAGAGAGGGAGAGCAAAAAATGAGAGACGGGCCAAAGGGACCGAAGGTGGAAGGGTACGAAAGACGCGAGGGAAGGAAAGAGCCGGGAGGGGGCAACGAGTAAAATATGATAGCAGGATTCGCGAAATATGAGACCGAAACGAGGGGATTCTTTGCCCCAGGCCCCTGTACGGGCACAAAGGCTTATCTTGTCCCTGGATTGGCCATTGGCCGAGCGGACTGCCATTTTGGTACTCCTCCACCTCCGTCGTCTCTTCTTCTTCTCTTTCTTCCGTCTCTGGTTGTACCATGCTCTCATCTCCGTTTCTCTTTCTTAAACCTGGTCTCTTTTTCGTCCCGTTGTTCCGAGGCTTGTTGCGTCGGTCCGTTTGCTGCGCTTTCCTTTCTTGTCGGGTCCTGCTGTCCCGTAAAAGGATCCGCTAAATAGCGCTAAGAGGTTCGAGGAAAGAGGATACTCCAGCATTCAGAAACTCTCGCAGACCAGTTGCATACGTGCCACTTGCGTTCACGCTGCACACACTCCACGCACCGCGTCTCTCCAACTCGCGTCTCTCCAACGCTCCGCGCTTCGTATCGGCCTTTGTACATTGCTCTTAGCATATAATGCGTTTGTGGATCGAAGCGTCCTTCTTGCCAGAGCAAATCGCCGTCGTTCACCATCGTTCCTTCTCCAGCTCGATGAAACTCTGCCCCGCTACTGGCACGCGGCATCCGTTTTTCCATTCCCCGGCAACGAGTTGTGGAACGACGCGGGAAAGTGTACACGACGAAAGAAAGAATGAAATTGTCCATGTAATTTCCGCCAGCAATAGCGGACACGTTCGGTCACAACGCAAAATACACGTTTATCACCGACGCTCACACTCTCGCACTGACGGACGATACCGATTACAAGACTACCGACCGATCTGATAATGCGATTCATCCGATAACGCGTGGCCCTCTGTACGCGCTGTGTATTTCGTGTTGCAGCTTTGAAAAACGAGGATCGACAAGTCGGTAGCGTAGGAACAGCCTACGGTGGTGCAACCACGACACTTCTTACGGTGGACAGAAAAAAAGAAAAAAAAAAAGATCGAAGCATAGCGTTCGAATTCCATAGTAATCGACGAGATACTATTTACTGCCTTGCAAGCAACGTCGTTCGACAACGACGGTAATGTTGGAAACGCGATTACTTTGTAATCGCATCGTCGATACCGATCGAATTGTATTCGGTAAGTAATTCGACCGAGGAAGTATGTAGATACTAGAACGTAATGTTCCAAGAGTGGCAATACGCGCTAACAAATTATTGAAATTTGTACAATTTTCAGCCTGCAAAAAAAAGCGTTTTCATTCTATATCGAATATTTTCTGCTGGATAAGAATCGCGATGCGAAGATCATTGACAAACGAAATGAAATTGTCGTCCGAGGATACACGATCGTCGGCTTCTGATACAAAGTAGGATCGTTACAAATTTGAAACGTCTTCTGGTTACAGACGCGACGACGGTGTCAGATACTTGACGGTGGCGGATACTTTTGCTGCAAAATCGCGAACATATTCTTGATCGAATGGATAATTTCACGTCGCAAAACGAAATACACGAAGCAAAGAGCCTACGTACGAAGATAGTTTCGGTGTAGTAGCTATATCGTATCGGTAAAGTTATATGGTAGCTACCTGACCGCGATGATGATGTAAAGGTGGCATCGTGCGAAAGGTGCCATAGATCGTCCCGATGAACAGTCCGACAAAGGCAAGACGATGTTATCCGCGACGCCATCTTCTCAGGTATACGTCCAGGTGTTCACACGGAACCGGGAATTCGCTAGTCACAGTGACCGGCGCTCTTCCTCCTGAGCTATCGCTCAAATACCACCTGATACATCAAATTTCGTGGCGCGCTGAATTCTCGACAAATTTCCTTGTTTCTACGTATACGAGTGTACCTTGCGCATCATATAATATGAAAATCGTTGGAAAAAGCGATCGGACATATTATCGAGATTTATTTCATTTACTTTGATTCGCTCGGTATACGTTACACTTTTTATTCCATACGTACTCTTTACATACCGCGAATACACGCGTTATCGTTAAAACATCCACTTTAAATACGCAGAATTCTTTCAACCAAATCGTAGGACGGAGCACCTTCGTCTTCCGTTCGTTTTTCTCCGCGATAATACGCGCTTCGCAGAAAATCTGCTTCTCGACGTACTTTCGATTGGACGCGACAACAACGCGTACCTTGTAATATAACGTAACCCGATATATAAACGTGCGAGCGGAAAAAGGAGAAGGAGGGAGGGAGGGAGGGAGAGAGGGAAGAGAAAGGAAGCCCGAAAACGATGGAACAAGTTCTGGCGTTGAGAGCCGCGAGACGTTCCATCGGGAACACGCGCGCTATGATACATCGTCGAAGATGTAGATTGCTTCCAGCTCCTAGCGCATAATCCAGCAGCCTTGCATTGTCCACGCTGGACAATGGCTGGCGCGTTCAGTTATCTCGCAGCCCTTATTCGACTCGCTTCGTCTTTTCTACGAGTCTCTCTCTCTCTGCCCCTGCCCTTATAGCGGTTCCATTCTTCCGCCCATGGATCGTGCTTAGTAAATCTTGGCTGGATAGGCCACAACATAGTTGCCGCACAATTGCGCCGATTGCGAACGGTCAGTTGAAAGTAACTCTTTGTTATCTCAATTCGATTTTCCTCCAGAGAAATTAAGAAGCATTTTCTTTGGAAAAGAAATTCTTATCTTGAGTTTCCGTTAAAGGAAACGTTAAAGGATGCTTAGTTGGTCGATGGACGCGTTTTTTAAGCGAATTCGTTATTCTTCGTTATAGCGATAGAAAGTAATTTAAACTTCTACGTATAATGTAACTGAACGACAGTGACAAAGTAGGTTGGAATTTTGAATAAATCGTAATAGAGACGATCGATAGATCGAATAGATTCACTTCGCATCACGTTTTCTTCGTTCGTAGCGTTCTTTTCAGATTCTGTCGAACGTACACGAGTCTCTGTACAATTTTTAAATAACGGAACATCTATTTCGCGTAATCTCCACCGCGTCTGTTTCCATCTGTTTTATTCTCGTTCGTGGTTACTTATTAACAACCTAATTATCAACTCGACGCAACGTGCGCTACGTATCGCGCGTATAATATCACGAAAAAAGAAAAAAAAGAAAGAAAGAAAGGAAAAGAAAGAAAGTATCGAACGAGAAAACAGTACCTACAAAAGCTCAGCCTTTTGAACTTTGAACCTCTCTAATCACCGTTTAAGAGCATCGCTTTGTGCGATGTCGTTGTCAAGCTGACGTATCGGTGTACACGTCGGAGCTGGATCGAACGTATCGGCCCTATATCAGAGGAATAATTTATCAGAACAATACCGATATTATTGCCATCGATCAAAGAAGCTCGTTCCGATTGACATATCCCTTACTTGACCGAGACGTTGCAACGCCGTGGCACGATCCTTGTCCAGCTCCCTTCTTCTTTCTCCCCGATATAAATTATGCTTTTGTTTCTTCATCGGGACGATCCGAGAAACGATCGATCGGTCTAAGATCGGACAAAGATGCGACGCGACGCGACGCCGCGCCGCGCCGCGCCGCGCCGTCGTCGACGAAAAGGAAGAGGTTGAAGTTGAAGGCGACTGTCGAGAATGACGGCACCCTCCCGAGAGAGAAGACGCGCGCATTTATTGTTCGCGATTCGAACGGCTCCCTCGGTCCGTTTCACGTCTCTCTTCTTCCTTTTTATTTCGTGCCCCGCTCTCGCCCCCCCCTCCTCCGCTCCCTTCTCCGTGCGTTGTGCGACTGTTGCGGCATCCTGGCCATCATTCCGTTGGCCCGTTAGCCGATCGTGTTTAAAATATCCTTTACGTTACATCCAGTTTTCTTACATGCATATTTATATCACAAAGGGACAACGCAAATTTTCTATTATTGCTATTCCGTATGAACGAAAAGGGCTCGCGCGGGACGCTTTCGCGAATACAGAGTAGAACGAACTCCGTTTATCCAACACGGCCGTTAAGTTTTCCAACGCGACCTGTGCTCTTCTTAGGGCTTAGGGCCTTGATCGATGGCAAAGAGGGAAACGCCGAAAATGCCGTCGCTTTCAAATTTTTTTTATTGCTCTTTAATTAATTTCGCAATTCGCAAAACACACAGTACGAAACGGACAATTCTGCGACGCGACGCGACGCGCTTACAGTTTCCTTTGCGCTCGCTTTCGAGTCGGCCCATCGTCGTTGACCCCTTCTCACCCGGCCGAGAGTCGTAGCTGTGAAGCAGAGGCCCGCCGCAAATCCAGAACGAATCGAAAGTACCTTCGAAGGTTCCTTCGATTTCGTTTCCCGACCGCATGCCATTTCACCATTTCAAGTGGCGAACAAGCTCGTGCGTGTTTGACAAAGGCTCGTGGACTCCGGTTGTATCTTAAGTTATATATCCTAGAACGACGAAAGACACGATATTTTTAATTTACGTTAGCTACATTTCTCTGGAGTAGTTGGTTTTGTACGATCAGGGAGCAGACACAACGTCGATCGTTATTTTCACATCGGTATGATGAACGTGGCGATCTCCTCGATCGATCCTGTCAGAGGATTATGTAACCAGATGGGTGCTGTTAACGGAACAACGCGGCGCGGCCATGACGCACTCGCAACGAAAAGATTAACACCGCGTTCAATAGAAGAGGGCGGGGAGGCGGGGGGCGGGGCGGGGATGGGGGGGGGGAGCGGACGCCCTTAAGCTAGAATAGAACGAAGCCGGACACGTTGTTCCGTCTCGAACTGTCGCCGAATTTCTACGTGCCTTGCGTTCCACAGCTTGCGTACACTCCGCGTACACCCGTCGTATCCCTTGTAATCGTTACCGCGACGCTCCTGGTCGATGCGTGTCCTTCGCCGGAAGGCGATACGCGGACGCGTCCGTAGTTGCCAGGATCGCGGCACGGCGCGGCAGTGTACCGCATACCGTTAGGCCACATGCAACGCGTGACGGCCCCGCAAAAGGCTGCGGACGATCCCTGATCCTCGAAGACGATAGCCGCCGGATGACGAGCGAAGCCCGGTAGAAAAGACCGTTTGACGAATAGACAAGTCGGTATAAACACGAACGTATACACCGGCATAGAGCGTTTCGCTACCGGCCTCGGACGGAGATAAGCCTCCGTTGCGCCATCCACATCGACGGACTGCCCGTTCTTCTTCTCCTTCCGCTTCTTTTTATTCTCCTTCCTTTGCCATCCTGCTCCACCCTTTCGTCTTTTTTCTCGTACGTTAACCTTAACGTATACCCATTGCGATACGTCCGTATTTGAACGATATACGCCCCTTTCAACCTTACTTACACCCCACGTACTTAGTCCTGTCATACGCTCTATCATAAATATATCGAGTGCTTGTAAAAAACTACGAAACGTTATAATCTCCAACTAATAGGTAATAATAAACTAATATTCTACAGCGGCACGCAACCTGTCGAAGGATATTCGTCGTTTATCCGCATTTGTAAATTCCTTCTTCCAACTGATTGAAACTTATACTTACATACGAGGAATTTTACAGGTCGCGTTCTTTCATTTCCATCTCCCTATTTATCCCCCTCTACTTTCTACGACATAACGTTTACGTAATATTAACGTAATAATAAACAGTGCAAAATATCAACGATGTACATTTCGTGTCGGCAGCAGCGACGGGATAAGCTGCTTACTTTTCACAGTTTCATCTTCTACGAGAATTTTCTTAAGCTCTATCGATTTCATTGGTTTGATATAATCGACGTTATAGAGTTTGTTAATAATTATCATTCGTATTCGCTTACGTCGCTATAGGAAGAGTTGCCGACTCTTAAGACGTATATTCGGTAATTAAGGTTTCTCTTCGCCTATCTAAACTACGCTAACGTGTAGTCTTTTCTCTCTTCGGTTCCGGTATTCTTCTTCTTCGAGAGATTCTGACTATATCTTTTCAAAAGTCGTGTATCTGAAGAAGTAGGCGACTAAAGTCCCGACGAACGCTTATCGACACCGGCGAAACGTTCGTTGCCGCTGTTGATGTTAGTTTCTTCGTCGCTGTGGCGCGTACTTGCACGCGTGGTGCTCGGTTTTGCGTGCACGGTATTTATAACTCGATCCTCTTATCTGGCACGATTCGACGACACAGACAAGTTGCCACGGCAACTCGTTTGAAATCTCAATTTGATTTACTGCGCCGTTGAAAGTCGACGGGTTTCGTCCCTGTTAGCAACGTTCTGTCACTGCTGGACTATCTTTCAATATGCGAGTTGCTGCAGGATTCGGGCCGAAGGAAGGTTGACTCGGCAGATATCGATGTAAGGTGAGCGGTGTGATACGGTGAATCGCGTTCGTACAGTGTTTGTCCCTTGGTCGTACAGAGTTTTTGCTGCACCGTAAATCTGAAACGTAAATTTATTCAAAAGTCATTTATTTATCTGTTTGGTTGTCTTCGTTTCCGACAGATTCGTCGACGATCACGATATCAGTTTCTTCGTAGAAAACAGGAAATTGTCGAACAACGCGAAAACAGACAGATCGACGAGATCGAAGAGAAGGATCGTGTCTGTTTCGCGAATGCAACCAGGCAGGTACGTACTACGGTTCTACCAATTCGAATTCGAATGGAAACGTAGATACGTTTGCCGTTGTATAAATCTGATAAATTCTCTCGTCGTTCTGCTTAATTAATTAAGCGTAACTGTTGTCACGTTAACAATCGATATCGATGTCCGACGATGCCAGGGGAACTTGCACGTTCTAAAATCGCGGCTAAACATCGTAACGAATGACTCGACCGTAACCAACAGAAATCTCTTCCATCGATAAATCGATATGTCCACTTGACGGATTAACAAGCGTTCGATTTACAACACAAAAGTTCCGGTCGATACGCGTATCATCGATAATTACAGGGCACACATTCCACGTCCGTATCGCGAGTTGCTCGGAGCACGAGCAAACAAAAACGATTTTCGGACTAGAGAGGGATAAGGGGCTGACGGTTCTTCTCCACCCCTGCTGCTGTTCGTTAAATTTCGCGAAAGGACCGGCGAAAAAACGATCCCGAGTAGCGCTCGATCTGCCGGCGATCGATCAGCGAATCGAACAGGCGGCCAGGCGATGTCGTTATCGCGCGCGCCGAGGAAATTAATTTGAGCGGTTTATCGGTGGGAGTCAATCGCTAACCCCAAGTCCGAGCCCCGGTACGACGTAGCGGGCCTCTACGAATCCCCATCGTTGCTTCCTTGCTCGTATCGTTTTCCATTGAAGGCGCGCGCGCGCGCAAAAGCCGCGTTCGCACGTCTTGCTTGATCAAAAAGTAAACGCTCGTATAACGATGGTTATAGCGCGAACGGTGATCCAACTGTGTTTGCGGCTCTTTATTTCGGAATTTTTTCCAACGACCACGCACACGCGCGCGATCATCCGCTGATCGACGCAACGCATTTCCGTTAATTGAGCGGAATCGATCGACTCGATCGAGATAAATCACCAAACGTACATGCGCCTATCGGAACAATACCGGCGCGAAAAAGGTAATTTTATTTAATCGCTCGTGGAAGTAAATAACGTGAAAGGGATCATCGGGTACGTGTTTCTGAGAAACACCCGGGTTACACGGATGTTACAGGTGTGTATCCGAAATCCTTACTTTTATCTGTGTGGCCAAAATTTTCGCGCGTACGCGCGCCTACTACGTCGAAGATCTTTCGATTTCCGTGCAGTCTCCGACTTGTCCTCGTTTTAAGGCTGAACTGGCAGATCGATTTCCTGCTCGCAATCACAACCGATCAATTTCACCGTTCGTTTCACTCCCGTTGCCGACGAATCGTTCGTACATTTCTCCGGTGCGTTCCATCATATTTCTTGGGAGAGAAGAATGGTGTAGTAACGAGAGCAAAACGCAGAGAACAAGTAAGGATCGTGTAACGTCGTAAACGTTCTTCCCCGAACGATGCTCTTCGCCCCTCGATCTCTTCTTTTTCGTTTTCGAACCAACCTCTCCCCCCCCCCCCGCCCCGCCCCGCCCCGCCCCACCTAACCCGCCACCCAGAACGCGTTTCATCGCGCGTATCGTTAACGCGAGACGTTAAAAAAAGAATTGAAATCTGAAAAGGGTAGAAATCAAGTCGTATCCACTAGTCCGTATTGGATGATCGACGAAGGAAGAAGAGGAATAAAGGATACGATCGCTTTTCTCGTTGCTTCCCTTGCTTCGATTTACTTGGGCATATTCCTCCGGATACCGGCGATCTGTTTCTCCCTATACAGTATACAACTGTATGCAGTATGCGACGCATGCGCGTACACAAGCGGTGCCGCTTTGTCCACGTCAACCGAGATCGGCATGGTTCGATCGTGTAGATCTCGATGGACGCTGATCGTATAAGTATACACGCACGTGCAGCTCGTTGGCTCGCTTAGAGGAATCGCATAATGCCGACTATGGATCCACTCGAGTCGTCGCGTCCACGTCGCGTCGTCCCTCGCGGTGAATCCATGAATCTTTGAAAACCTGCCGTTCGTAGATCCATGAACGGCCGCGCATACATGTTTGTTTATTGGGTAGGGTTGATCGACGAGAATCGACGAAAAGAAGGGATACACGAGACGTGAATATGTCATATATCGAAAGACGGAATATTTTCGACGGAAGAATGATTCGGCAATGATTCGTTTCTTCTTGAGAGAGAGAGAGAGAGAGAGAGAGAGAGAGAGAGAGAGAGAGAGAGAGAGAGAGAGAGAGGGAGGGAGAGAGGGATGGCATCTGGCGCAAAAAGAGAGAGAGAAAAGGAAAAAGAAAGGAAAGGGCAGGAGGAAGGGAAACGGACAATTTGGTGGGTTGCGTGGATATGTCGGGCGTATTTAAAATGCAAATTCAGACCACGTCGCGGTGGTTCTTCCCGGTTTCTTCCCGTGGCAACCGATCGTGAATGTGGCCCACGTAGAACACGGCTTCTTCGTTTCGACTGGTCTTCGAGTTCTCTCATTCAGGCTTCCCTTTTAACGGTTCGCGAAACAGAAAAGGACGATTTAGTTCTTCTCGTCGCGTCTCTCGGGCCATCTTATTGAGAACGCGCGTGCATAGCGATCGCAGCGCGAGCGGGAATGCCGAGTCGAGTCGCCTTTAAACGCGTTTCTCCATTTCGCGAAGAAGAAGAGGCATGGTTGGGAATGGATGAGCGAGTGAAAAAAGTCGCCGCCCGCGACGAGACGCGACACGGTGGAACCGAATCGAAAGCGTTCCTTAAATATCCGACTTCGCCCGCGTGTTAATAACGCGTCAAGCCCGCCCCTGCTTCTTCTCCAACGAATCTTTTCAGCCGAAATAGATAAAAAATTGCCGTTCCACGATGCTTCGGTATCTTCGGACGAGGTTCTCGGCTGCCGGCGAGGGGGCAATTCCCTTTAGATGTACGTATCTCGGCTTTAACGAGCTTCGTTCGACGAGGTGCTTGGCAAAGATGGTGAGACCATTGCCAGCAGCAAGCAGCTCGAGCCTTCGCCTCGTGCGCAGCTGACACGCTGCGCGAAACGATCATTTCGATTTTGCACAAGCACGTATCGGAATTAAAGCGATTCGCGACTTTCTTACTCCGCTGCAAGCTACGAGGTTCGACCGGCGGCAACGATCGTTACCGAGTCCCCTCGATTTGGTAAGGCGTGCATGCAATTCTCCGACGTGCACTCGCACGCAAGAAACGTTGGTTCGCCGTTTCATCGTGAAAAAGGACTACGTGATGGCAGCGCGACGAAGAACGGGCATACGATGTTCGTTTCGCGATCGTTCGACGACTTCCGCTTCGCCAAGCTTTCTTAAATTGCTGACAAAAAGCTGATCGATAAGTCGCTTTGCGTAAGGTGTGATCGTCTCGTTGTAGCTGGATCGTTCGTTTCTTGCGTATTTCTCATCTTACTTCGTAGCGTGGCAAATCGACGGATAAGAAACGATCGGACTTTATTTCACGCAAGCTACAGCCAGAAACGTCGACGGAAGAACGTCGATTCTCCGATGAATACTTTTGGCCGATTTTATCGTTTCGTTTCGTCAAATCGCTTCTATACGCTCGACGGTGTTGCTACGTTAAATTATTAGAATGTACGAGAAAAAGATAATTCTGAAAAAGCGAGCGAGTAAGGCGGGGAGAAGCGGTGAATCGTGGATTTCTATCTATTTACTTACGGTGAACGCAACAAATCGAAAATTCTTCGTAGAATTAATCGAAAAATGAAAATAGACGCGAAGAAGGTCGATCTCTCGCGCACTCGTTACATACTTATGTACCTTTTACTTATATACACCTACTTACTTCCAATACTTAGCTCTAAACACGGGACTATCTGTATAATAATCACAATCGCCGTACCGGCGATCGACCAAACGGTCCGAACTGCATGTCTGTTTTCGAAATATTCCAACTTTTACATTTACATCTATCGAGAAACGAACGTTCCTCGACAATCCCGATATTTTCACCAGCCTCGTAATCGTAATTACTCGATCAACAACTGCCGTGTAAATCGATCTCGATTGTCCATCGTCGCCCAAAGGGTGTACATCAGGTACGCGTCGTTCGCATTATCCTCCAAGGACTGGTGACGAATGACGTTGTTGTTCATGGTGAAATCGTGGACGAGTCGGGTTCTTAATAACCGATTTAATCACGCCGGCTCCGTGGCAATAACGGCGACGGTCGGTGATTTCTTCCATCGCGTTCGACGTTATCCGGGAACGTTGAAACGTCAGCCAATCGGTGGCGTGTGCGTATCGTCGAGAAACTGTTTACCTACCGATCCGCCGCAACGTAGAAAAGCTCATGGACGGTGCGGGTGCACGCGTGAATTCCCATTCCGCTCGTTCCATCGGCTTTCGAACGTTTTAACGCGTTACGAGGCGTCTCTTAATTTCACGCAACTTTATCTCTAGTCGTCCAATTCCTCGCTCGCTTACACTATGCTCTTATAATCCTGTTGTTCGCGTACCTCCGTTCTGTCCGTTTCCTCGATCATTTCCTTTATCAAATTGCAGGATATGTTTTTCTGTGCGCGACTATGATCATTCGGAGAAACGATTCTTCGTCGAATCCAATCTCCGACATCTTTTGTCTGTTCGTTCGTTCGATTAAGATTGCTTTTTCCACGTCTCGCAAGCTCTAAATGGATCTCTTATGGATCAGCGACAAGTACGGTATAGAATAATAATTTTCGACCGCGACGCAATGAAATGCGATCGACGCGTAATATCGACGCGTAATATCGACGCGTAATATCGACGCGTAATATCGACGCGTAATATCGACTCGAATATTGGTAAAAGAACGCGGGATGTCTCTCATCGTTGTAAACTAACGTCTCATCGTCGTATATTAACGAGCGTTTGTCTTTCCTGTGTTTCAGGTAAGTCCGTAGATCATCTCTCTGTTCGTTCAAGTTTCAAGAGAATCACCGGGCCGTGACATTTTGCACAGCAAGTCGATCCGTAAGTCGGTGATCGGTTTTCATATAATTTCGAATTTGTTAGGTCGCGCACGACCAATCAAACATCTTACGTGCTAATAATTTCCTCCTTAAACCGACCGTTCTAATCTGATAGATAATTTCGCATCGTTGCTCGCTTCGCGACACGGCAGGAACGTAACACGGCAATAAAACGGCCGCGTAACAGGCATAATACTCCTCTTACGATTCATTATCGCGATTGTGCGAATACATATCGACCGAGTTTCCCATCCATCGGCAGTAACGCGAGGCAAAAAGGCCATCCGAGCCCTGACGATAATTTTTTTATTTGGCCGGTCTCGTGCGTTTTCGGTCAGTCGTTTCGACCACCAAAAGCGGAAGCACCTGCGCAAGTCGATTTACAATAGCTCGCCGACACCGCTAAATCACTCCTTTATTTCCTGGAAATATAAATCAGCCAGGATTCACGCCGCGAGATGCAACGAGTATCGGGCCACGATCGGATCCCCGGAGAGTACAGCAACAACGATATTCGATTTCCTTTGCCTATCGTTCTCGGTTCTCGCCTCCGCTCCTCCCGCCTCCTCTTCTCTTTCCCTTTCTTCCCTTTTCTTCTCTCTTCTTCCCTTCCCTTCCCTTCCCTTCCCTTCCCTTCCCTTCCCTTCCCTTCCCTTCCCTTCGCATCACGTCATTTCTCTTCTCTCGCATGCACGCGCGGCCTTCGTTTCCTTCGACGCTTCTTTGGCCCATCTTTTTGCGATTCCGCTCGTCCTTCGGAGGCGGAGACGATCTGCGGCGAAACAGTTTTCTCAATGACTAACCCCCTCGATTCGATCCGATACCCCCTTTTTTCCCCCCCCTTTTCATCGTCTTTTTGTCGAATTACTCCGGTACAGCGGTTTTGTCGCGTTTAACAGCAAACGATTCACTTTGCCGTTACGATTATTTCCACCAGCGAACGATATTTGGTTTACCCTTTGTCTCCGGCAGAGGTTTTCTACGTAGACGCGTGTGTCGGTTTGTGGTATTTTGGAACGAATTTGTATTCCGGAGATACGATTCACGAGGTTGCCTTTCATGAATATTGATCGATATGAGAGAAAGCGCGGTAGGTTTTGCTTGAACGTGTAGTGATTCGATTCTATCGCACAAAAGAAATATAGACAGTTTCGAATACCGTGAATTCGCGACCTTACGCAATGACGTTTATTTCGCTTCGAGAGGGGGTATCTTGTTACGTTTGGCGTGATCTTGGGGGACACCTGCTGACCGTATCCTGATTCTAATCCTTGCGTAATACGAACGCTATGCCCGGTTCGCGATGGTTTATGGACGCTATAAAATCGCCTTTAAACCGACCACTTTAATGGTTCACGACTTTTGCCTATGCAGATTTCGTGGCTGATAATCCTGTGCCCCGGTGCTCCGACCTCTCCATCCAGGCTATCCTTTTAGTAGACAGCCTTTGCTCAACGGCCCAGTCTTTCCACGACCAATCGTCCTCTTCCTCCTCCGCAAACCTATTCCCGATGTCTAGATAAAATTAATATACCAACGATCAATTCCGCGGAACGGTTAGGATATTGATTTGCACAGTACGTGACCGATAGATTTACAGCAAATAAAATTAGTTTTCTCAACACTTGCGAATATAAATAAACGAACAGTTTTGTTCGATGGAAACGCACTGGATTTGGAGTTGTACCGAAGAACAAAATTATAACAGGTAAAAACGCTGTTTCACGTTTCTCGCGTTTCGTTTCACTCCGAATATTCGAAATAGCTATAACAAATTGAACGCTTTTTCAGCGTACATTTCCTTTATTATTATTGTTATTATTATTATTATTATTATTATTTTATAATTCCATCGTTATGTTGTTCTGCTAAAATATAGGGCGAGTACGTAGTTCGACGTTGCTTAGCTATGCAGTTTGACGTTAAAGCAACAAGATAAAGAAGTTTCGCTAACTCGAGATGATTCGTATTACGTGCATTTATAGCTTATAGACCTTCAGAGCATAGCGTCGTGTCTCGTGCAATTTCGTCGCCGTTTAACGAGCACCTTCGTCGAAACCTTCTCAGACCAGAGAACTGGATGCAAAGAGGAGGATCAGGTACACATTCCTCCGCTATCTTTTCCCGGTAGCCCGATATAGATAGAAGTTCATGGAAACGAATGTCAAGATGCCGCCTATTATTCCTTTCCGTGCGACCGGTATGTCATTGTCCAACCATTTTTAGACGCGCCTTGTCTGCGATTATTCGATCTGTCGTGAGAAAGAAGAAGATAACGACGTCTTGGTTGGTAAAACGGTAACCGTTGCGCGTTTGATATCGTTCGACTTGTAACAAAGCCTGTGAAACGATTGTTTCAATGTGTTCACTCTTCAAGCCGTATCCTCGAACTATCTTAATTCCTTGAAATTAATCGATCAACGCGAAGATTCTGTGGATATCTGTGGATATCTTCTGTGGAAGATTTCAATGGATATTTTCGTAAATCGTGCGTATTACACATATGTACATATGTACATAGGGTGAGATTTAGTTAGAAAATTGCCGGCCTCGGTTCATCCTTTGGGCGATTTCGCTTCCTCCATCGAGAATGATCGACAGCCAGAGATAAAATCGTGAAATCGCGTTTCGACGCGCCAACTTTTTACCAATTATGGCTTCGCCACGATACATACTTGTGCAAACACCGTGCTACTGTCTGCTGTTCATATGGCAAAAAAGATTCGGCGCGTTTTTTCCTCTCGTTTCGTTGCTTGTTTACAATAAAATTAGAGCTGGTTTAATCGACCAATCGAATAATTTCCAATCACGAAGCAAATGTCGATCCCCTCTGGGCATCCCTCTATATCCTACGAGTATGTAAACGTACGAGTATGTGTGTACGTATTTGTACACGTACGAAGCTGTTTGTAATTTCTAAATATCTCCTAGCTACGATCTCGACCCGATCGACTACAGAATTTGCGCACGTTGCTTCGATTTTTCCACTATTGCCGATTTTTAAAATCGCCATTAACATATGTACGCGTTTCGATGGGAATAGAAAGCAAAGTAAATGAAACAGAATATCAGAGTACTTACAATTAGAGATCGTCTATCGGGAAAAGGCGCTCGATCATTTGCGCCGTGCGTTCAAATATTTTCACGAGCTGGAAAAGACTTGGCGGCTTAAAATAACTCACGGCATTTACTCTTGCTGCATTCTTCTGAATCGCAATGCAAAGAATTTCCATCGGTTTCCGACCACTACCCACGGCCAGGCTCCGTCGTTTGCCGTGCAATTCAAGGCGGAACCCGATCTTCGGACGATCTTAATTTGCCTTCGTACAGTCGCTAACCGTATCGGGGCATGCGCTCGTTGGAATGGAAATTTATCTCGACGCCGTTTCTACCGCGAATCGCAACGCAACCGCGAACGATCTTCTAACGAGCGCGATATCGTCCATCGATTGTCAAAAGCCGAATAGAGCAAGAATCCTCTGTTAATCTCCCCTTGCTGCTCTCTCGACTCTCGAGGTTAGTCGCTGTTCAAAGTATTCGCGGTTACAGGAATGGGTGGCAGGTTGAATTCACGGGAGATACGTATTAAGCAAAATACCGTTTGCGTTCTACCTGTGCGTACGAACGTACAAACGTACATACACGAATGGGACACGGACGCAGCCGATTCCGACAGACCGCTGCGAAACGTTCGTTAACTGCGAACGCGCAGAGTGTCGCAGTCGCATCTGTAATGGTAACAGTACGTACGATTTTTCTAATATCTCGAAAACTAGGGGCGCTCGAGGGTCCGGCAGAGATGTTGACAGTAGTAATTATATCTTTACGTAGGCGAGATGAAAACGATATAATCCGATATTAAAATTCAAACAAAGAACGTAGTACCGGTTTAAGCCGTCGTCGATAACACGCGCCATACAAATCGTAGAATATCGATGGATCCGAGTTCTTCTAAACCAGAGTCGCGGATAAATCGATCGATCGAACGATCATATTCGTTGAACGATACCCGAGCGCATCGTGACGCGTCGCTCGACTTTCCATGGCTCAAGGAATATCAAGTTAGTTCAATTACCATTTAAACCTGGCCGGCTCGCGGAATACTCGCAAGTTACATAATTTCCGAGATATTTCAGCTTTCTAAAGCGCGCCCTCGACGGCGCTATTATTCTCGCGTGGAAATTTCTCGATACTTGTGCTAAATCGATTATCGCGCTTGACGATCATTTTCATGGAACTTCCCAATCTCTGTACATGCTGCATTCGATCGGAACTGTTGATTATCGTGAAGCGTTTCTAGGAGAGGAATTTACCATTACGATTTTCGCCGGAGATAACACTTCCAGAAAGGGAAACGATACATCTCTGGATAAAGAAGTATACCCGATTAATTTCTCTAGTCGAATTTCACGAATCCGAGGGAAAATATAAGGTGGAAGAACGGCGGAGGTTAGACATCGGTCGATTTACGATTTTAGAGTTGGACGGAAGAAAGAGAAGAAGAGGTGACCAAAGGGGGGAAAGAGAGCGTGCTTCTCGGCTCGTGATGCCCCGGGGCTACCGCCAACTCGCTGGAATATAACAACGATGGCTAAACAACGCCCATACCGGTCACCGAAGGAATTATTCCCTCGTGACCCCGAGAAAACTAGCCAGTTAAAGTTAACAGGGAATCGGTCGAACGTATCGACTATGCTCGAAATCGGTACCACGCTCGCGGGGAAACGTGGATTTTCGCGATGAACGCGATCCCACGATGTTTCTCGCGGCCCGTAGACCTGCAACTCGAGATTGCGGCCCGAGGCGCCGTAGATCGTAGATCCGGGGGTTGAACGAGCTTAGCAAACCAGCCTGTGACGCGTTATGGCTTTCAGAATTAACAGCCAATGATTTTTGATGCAGATCCTTTTTCAAACGAGATCCTTTCGAAAGTCGAAACGGTATGCTTTCGACGAATAGCGACTGTTTCCTGGCGTTTAAGTCTCAAGCGGTTGAAATTACCTGAAATTATTTATATTCTTCGCTCGTAGGTAATTATATAACGAATTGATATCCTTCAGAGTTGGGTCTTCTCAATTTTTGTTCAATTTTTTGCTTTAATACAGAATGCAAATTGGAACAAAATTACGCAGCGTCGTATTTGGAAAGCCACACGTTGGTTAAAAATGGATCGTGCCGCTGATTTTTTAGAGGAAACGGTTTCCGTCGCAGTAGCCTTGATCGGTCTGGAAACTGTATTTTTACTACGTACAAAGAATTTTTCACTCTCCTTAGGCTTCCAGTTTTTTAAAGTTTACGTAATTTGAATCTTTTGCCATACACCTTGTCACAAATACTACAAAGAAAGACATAATTTAATCGCAAAGTTTCCATCTGTTCGATATCTAACTCGATCTTTTCCGCGGAACTAAATAAAACCAAACTCGAAAATATTTTCGCTTCGCAACGATGGGCCCTTTAGGAAGAAAGCAGAGAAAGATAATTAGCAGAAAAGGAAGAAAATATTTGCATGCCCTGCGCGTAACTACACGACTCTAGCGACAAAGCGTCCAATGAGTTTACAGTCTGATCGTTTATCGTGCAAGCGATAAGAAAAAGTACGTTTCTGTAGAAACGCGTCGAATTAGAATCTACGAGCGATGGTCGGGTGTGTGAGCGTGTGAATGGCGGTAGATTGGAATTTTAGAATGTGACAACGATAACGATACTGGCGTCTGGCAATAATAAAGATTACTGGCGTTTAGAAAATTCAATCGTCGCGATCACAGACCACCGTCAAGACTCTTTTTACTTACGCTTTATACGAAACAGCGTACATTCGTACGTCGGTAATATATTTTCTTCGACAAATGTTGCCGAAAATACTCGAACGAAACGGAAATAAGATTAAACCGAGTGAAAGGTATTCGAGTAGTAAGCATTTGCGCGGATTCTGAATTACACGAGGGACGGAAAGCGTGTTGCTGGAAGACACCGACCAACGAGATCGCCAACGATCTCGACCGGCTTGCGGTACACGATACGAATATCGATTGCGTGGTATTCCCACGACGCGACGTAAACGGGACTCGCGATACGAGACGATAATAACGCGCCGCGTATAACGCTCGGAGGAAAAGGAAGCGTTTCAAAAGTCCAGACTAACGAAGCCAGATCACGGTGCATTCGCGCTAATGAGAAGAAGATCGCTACCATTGGACCGCGTGGAAAAAACTGGATCCTCGTTACCACCAAACTAATTACCTTTTACATTTCTCTCGCCCCTCCCTCAATTCCTCGTCAACTTGCTCGACGGAGACTCCCTTTTCTGGAATTCCACGCCCTCGTTCTCCTTTTTCGTCGACAATTTCCTCGTGGCAAAAAATCCGGTTACCGATTAATCGACACGTCGCGTCGCGTCGGTCGCTGCAACTCGTCAGATAATTGAACCCGTCCGTTGGGCAACGCGTCTCCTCTTCGTCGTCACGGACTCGACGAATTCGACTTTCCACCGACATAAATAAAGAGAGAGAGAGAGAGAGAGAGAACGATATTTCGATATTTCGAACTCGCTCGCTCCAATACCGATAGAGTTTCGCGTCGATTGGCAATCGATACCGATTCAAGTCTACTTGTGTACCTACCTAACTACGATTCTTTAAAAACTTTCATCAAACATGAAACGATAAGAGAAAACAAGCCCTGATCGTGTTCGATTCCGATGATCCGCTGATTCGAATCGATCTTTCGGTGATGACGAATCTCCGTTTCGATGGCGAAGATCATGTCACGATTCACGGAACGAAAGTAAATCAGACTTCTCCCGGCCGTTTAACCGTACGCAGGATTCCTTCTCGTATAGCCACGAGCACTCTTTTTCCTCCTCCGTGGAGGATAGCTCGTGTCGCTTATGTCGGCGCGGCGGTAATCGTGATCTCTCGGCCGACGACAAAGACGACTGGTCGCTTCCTCGTATCGCGCTTGTGATAAATCACCGGCTCTCTACACCGTCGTCGCAATCTCGCGGCCATTAATCTCGATAATTGAATCAATATCTGTGATATCTGCTTGCGTATCCGGGCCGGCCTCGTGGTAATTAGCCGCCCTCGTCATAAATCATGCCCTCCGGGGGTCGGGTAGTGCGCCGTCGACGAAGAGACCCGCTGCTTTTGGACCCTCTGCCCTTTGCCCCCTCCCCTCGCCTCTCGCCTGTCGCCTCTCGCCTCTCGCCTGTCGCCTCTCGCCTCTCGCCTCTCGCCTCTCGCCTCTCGCTTCTCGCTCCGAGTACGCGCAACAACGACGACGGTACATCGACGACGCAACGTTTCACGTGATTCCATAAACCGAACGCTTTACAGCGTGACCTCTCGTTTTCTACTAGACGTTTTCTAGGAAAAGGGGAAAAACGGGTGGAACGAAACTGAACGTTTAGGAAGGGATTGTTGGAATACGACGTTTCGTCGTATCGAATCTCGTCACAGTTCAGGAGGATTTAAAACGTTTGTCAATTAACGAACCATCGATTTTCCTAATCGCCGATCTTTACGGTAACATACTTGTAATTTGAAACCTACCTTCAGTCTACCTTCAGATTTGGCACGATGATTTGACGATTGAACAAATATTTCGATAATCGTGTATCTTTGAGTATACTCGATACGACGTCGTATTACGTGTAGTGGCGAATCGTAGCTCGAGAAACTTGCGAGATTTAATATCTTACGGGTGTAAATGCGTTTCACACGAGTCTCCGGCGATCGTATCGTTTAAAGTGGTATGTACATAGTTGTGTATAGCGTGGCTGTATAGGTATATACGTTCGAGAGAGCAGCGGTGATTCATAATAAACCGCTCAATGCCAGCAGAGTTCACCGTTCCATCGAGCACGTATGGCGATTCGAGCAACGTGTCGGGCCAACGTAGGGGTCAGGCCGACTTAATCAACCGATCATTATCACGAGTTCGCGACGTAATGACTGAAAGAGCCGGCGTTGTCGTCCTCCCTTTATCGCGGTACAACGCAACGCAACGCAACGCAACGCAAAGCGATGCGAGGTGTGGTCGTTTGCCAGTTGCCAAATATATCGTATCGTATATTATCCTCGTTACTCGTGGAATCGATTAATCAACGGCCACCGTTTGCTGCTCATCGTTGGCACGCCAATGTCTGGAAAGACGCAGGACGGTAATATCGATTCGACTTTCATCGCGTCGAAAATTATCGTTTATCTTCCATTCCTTTCTTATCGGTCCGTTCGATATATTTACATATATCGATATACATACGTATATAGATATAGAAGTTGGAAAAATAGCGTACACGCAGCGATACAGGATATTTTAACCGTTTGTACCGAAAACGAATTCTTAGTACGTTCGATGAAATTTTTAAATTACATAAATATCGGAGTTGGAGGAGCAAGCACTGAGATGAGAGGCGCCACGATTTTTTAAATTACTCGTGCCGATCGCTGTTCATTGACGTTATTAAATATTATACAGCGCATGCGTACCTATGACAAAGTTGGACAAAGTTTAAGCGTCAGGAGAGGAAAGCGTTAGAAAAGAATTCAGTAGGAGATCGTAGGATATCGAGAATCATTAATTAAAAGAAATTAACATATACGTACGAATTTTTGATAATTCAGATAATTCAGTTTCTGTACGCCAGAAACGCGAGATTACCAAGAAAATCTAAATAAAATTCTCGCGATTTGTTTGTTACAGTCTGACATTTTGCTTTCTTATCGCGGATAGTCGTTGTGTTATAGACTGCTGGCTGGAACCGTTTCCCGTCGGTGGCGTTTCTCTTGAAAACGCATCGAGTCGATCGTGAAACGAGCCGCCGCGCTGCGCCTCGCTTTAAACGAGCCAATTATTTCATTGCGCCCGCGTTCCCCCTACGTTTACACGGACTACGGACTCTTTCAGTCACGTGTTTCTCGAAAAGGCAAAGCGGTCCCGCAGTTGCGCTTGCAATATTCTTCTCTTTTCTCCTTTGTTGTTCAATCGCGTCTCTGTCGAAACCACCGATGGAGCAACTTGGATGGTCCAAGTATACGACAAATATGTATCGGCAGTTCGTTGCCTTCTTCTTCGGGAGAAGGAAGGTTCGCTATAGCTTCGATTTTCCGCTGATACACTTTGATAATACACTTTGGTCCGTGAAAGCGTCCGGTTCCATTGCGTACAGACGGTAAAGAAGAAAATAACTCGAAATCGATTTTACTTTTTTTTTCTTTTTTTTTTTCTTTTTTTTAACTAATACAACGCGTGTGCTTACTCTGGTTTACAGTGACAGCGTAACTAAGGCCCGTGACTAAAGTAAAACGTTAAGGAAAGACGAACTAAGATTATCTATTTCCTAAGAAGAAAGGCCCATGTAGCGCGATGATGCGCTGGGGGATTTAGATGAACTCGTCAAGGATGCGGCTCTGTAGAATCTCAATTAAGGCTGAATTGCCCCCACGCGGCGCAGCCAGAAAATTAAGTGCGAACAGACGTAGCGCATACTAGAGACGAGAAACATCGAGCTTGCCAACAGCGAGCGTTGCACGACAGACAGAGCGTTCGGGGGAAGAGAAGCGTAGAGGCGTTCTCCTCGAGTTCATCCGGCAAATGGGAGGCGAAGACCTCGCAGAGCAAAACGGCATTCCAAACCGTGCTTGATTGGTTTTGGCGAAGGTGTACCGCCTTTGCGGAGGTCGGGTCGGGTCACCACTGCCTCTTACGCTCGTACTCTTACGTGACTCTCGCTTCGTTCGAACGCGTCGATCCTTCGGATCCGACCGGACCGAACGATCGTCCTTTAACTTATCTTACGTAAGACATTACCCTGCCCCTTTGCCCTTCTTTTATTCCCCTTTCATCCTTCTTTCACGCTTCTTTCACCCTTCTTTCAACCGAATTCCTTTGAAATATTCCAAGAGAAGTTGGCTCTGAGAAATTTCCAATTCCTTTGCTGTTTACGATCTAGAAAGGATTCAATTTTCAAACCTAACCCCAATCGTCTACGGTCTATATTCTACATAGTTGAATATAGCCTACCTACAAGCTTTCCATTCGTCGTCTCCAATTGTAAACAACGAGTCGCAATCGTCTTAACGTTTCTAAGGTTTTGCAATCAGCGATAATAACTTTCTCCTATTTTCTGCGTCAATTTGTAAATCGTAATTAATAAAGCTAAACTGTCCGTTTAAGTGCGCTTGCTATATATAAGACAGTACGTATAACTATAATATACGAGGGCAATATGTTAGCAAATATAGATACCTACATACATACATATTCTCATACTCTCGTACTTTCTCCGTCTTTTCGGTATCTATCTCGTTCAGCAATTCGAAATGCTTTTTTTGTCGACGAATAATCGCGTGCAGGGACTTAACGGGACCTTTTACCACGTGCGAAACAATCGGGCAACTTTCACGCCTTCTTTTGCTCTTCTCTTCCCGAAGAAGGAGCCGAACATGATAAGAAGATGAAAGTTCGCTCCGCGTTTCGAAATATATATGCGTATCTAGTAGCAACAGTGGAACGCGTTACTCGTTTCTACAACTATCGAATCTGTCCAAGTGACGGGATTTAGATTTTTTGTTTTTGCAATTACCATAAACTTACGAGTGCTCTCGATTTCATTTCAATCGTAACCATTTATCTATTTATTTATTTATTTACAACACGTTTACAGGTACATACGGGGCTATCTATAAATCTATAAATCGTTTAAAGCTTTTTCTGGATATATTCGACATTTTCTAAAAGAAAATTCGATAACAAACACCACTGTAAAGGATGTCCGATAGATTTCTTTCGCAAACGGACTCGAGGAAAACGCAGAATTTCGTCCGCTTAAAATTAGGCAACTAGCAACTATCTCGTGTCGCAAGCTCCTTCTCCGATCTCGTGATACGATCGATACGATGCGATCCCCGTGTTGCTATTTTCACGGTCCGCTACCTAATTATCGTGGCCGGGACGCGGCGATCAGCCGCGTAGCATACACCCTGTGCTCACGATCCCGTGTTGCGGTATATCAGCGTCGACCATGACTCACGACGTATCCGCCAACCGAACCATCCCGTTCCGGGTCCGATTCCAGAGTTGGACGGTTAACTTAATTACCAATCGGTACGTATTACGTATATACGTACGACATGGAGAAGAAACGATGGCATCTAGCGATCGATTGATCGATCGATCGATCGATCGATCGAGGGATCGAGGGAGAGAGAGAGAGAGAGAGGTAAAAGGTAAGAAAGGATAGAAGAGATACGCCTTGCACGTAGATAGGTGCAGCGAGAGGAATCGACCAAGGTAGGTCGTACTCGGGTGTGTTCATGTCCGATGCGACCTTCGGCCTCTCTTACGAAGCTGGTGCTGTTACCGAGGCCGGACTGGATCGTTGGTACCGCTATCCATTGCTCCCTCTGCTACAGACTGTACTGCGATAAAATGGCATTGCTACCCTACATACCACCACGTACGACCACGTACGGCCACGAACCGCCACGAACCGACGCGAACCGCCACGACCAAAAGCATCATCAAACACTCTGGAAATCAACGTCCTTTTATCTCCGCTTAAGAATGGAATTTCAAACCGAAACGATTCTCCGATCCTCTTACAATATACGTAGCTACGATAAAGATTTGTTCAACGATAGCTTTGTTTTAATTTCCTCTCATTTGTCAAAGCTAATGTACTCGAAATACTCGAAATAACTGTCACAAAGTTGGTCTGCCTCGGAATAGATTTACATTATCTATGTACATACCGCGTTCGCAGAAATTTCCACAAAGCCTACGGCAATCCCGTGCAACTTTCCATTTGTCCGGAACCAGTTTCACCTCGATTCGTCGCGATGCTGACCTATACGGTCATTTCTCGGACATCGTTCGCATCGACGTTGCATTGTCACCTCACCGTCAGCCTTACTATAAATAAATGGACAAAAATTGAAAATTAAAAGTTATATTTTACCGTGGTGGAAGCCACGTCAGGCATTAAGAACGGCGGAAAGCCGTTGAACGTTCCTCCTACATTTCCGAAAATGCAATACGACAAAATTGACTACGTCGCTACGAGGAACGAGTCGGTCGTAGCATGTATCGTACAATAAAATGCGATACGCGATAGCTACGTATCTATCACCAAGGTATTTCGAAAGCATTCCTTGTTTGTGCACCGATGAAGCTCTTGGTATCTATTGGAATCAATATCGGCGTGATGTTTTCCAATTCGATGCTTGAACATTGAATCGTCCTTGATCGTCATATTTTACAATGTCCCGTCAGATTTGGAGATCGACCAACCAAGAGAAAAGAATATTCGAGTCTGTTGCATTTAGGTCGAGTTGCAGTGTCGTATCGTATAGATCGACGTTCTTAAAAGTTCCGTTTACCTATTATCTGATTGAAAAAAGCGTTGTCTATCCAAACGACTGATTTACTCGATCCAGCGAAACAGACCATTATCGCATCGAACAAATTTTCTACGCGATAACTTCCTTACAATTTCCTACCTCGCGTGTCCCATCAGCAAGTTTTTACTTACGTCTTTCCACGTTTAAGCCACTTTCTGCCAGTTACTCTTGAAAAACTCTCGAAACGTACGTCGCTCGACCCTTCGAGCACGTTCGATCGTCTCATATTCTGTCTCTCTGAATCACAGTTACCATCGAAGCTCTTGTTTCAAACAGCCTGTTAGGATACAGCCAATTCTGTTAACCATGCAACTCCGTAGTGGCGAACGAACGAACGAGCAGATTCCGCTCATTTACCGTGCGGCGAGTTGCACGAATTTATGTGGCACGCACGTTGCATCGATCGGTCGCCAACAACCACGCCAATAAACATCTTTATCGGCCCGCCCATCTGACTTGCTGCTCGTTTGCGACGACATTCTTTCCACCATCGGACAGCCGCCGTTTCTAATCGGCGATTAGCAGCACGCTGCCACTAGGTGCACCGCGAGTTACCCATCCTCTACTCTACTCTTCTCTTCTCTTCCCTCCCCTCCCCTCCCCTCGCCGCCCCTTCTCTTCTCTTCTCTTCTCTTGTCTTCTCCTTTACCCGACTTGGTGGCGAGAGATAACGTATCGAAAGCTTCATGATGTATTTTCCACTCCACGGGCTTTGTAATTTTCTAATCATTATATCGACTTCGATATAACTTGAAGAGCAAGGTTGTCGTGGTACCACGAGCATCAAAATTCGCTTCAAGATGGCACAAGATGGCGAAAGTTCGAAGAAGACGGTAATTCGGGCGATGTAGCAGCTTCTGCACCCGGCAGCGCAGCCAGTGGATTATCAATGACGTCTTTGTGACGTCACGTAATCTCGAAAATATCGAATATTTGAAATTTTTTGATGCAATATTCGCCGAACCCCGTTAAAATTTTTCTGTCTTATGTCCGACGAGATAAGTAGACAGACGTTTCTATCTACGATACTTTTCAAACCATCGGAATGATAAGCTTATGACTGCGAATGTAGCAAGTAGTTTTCCGCCGTCGAAAATGCAACAGTTAGCTTTCGAGTAAACTAAGTAATTATTGTTAGAAAGACGCGCTTCGACGCGAATCGCTTTATGCGCAAAACTAACAATAGGGAACGAAGTTTACCAATGAATGGCACAATGCCTAGGCCTAGGCTAAATGCCAAGGACGGTTAAAGTTTCTCCTTCGTTTCACACAGCTTCCTGTGCGCGATGTAATGTCATGTTGCCTTCTGAAGTGGGAAGGTTGATACTTACGCGAACAAGCTTTACTCGAACTTGCAACATTATTCTTTCGTTTTCTTGTCGTACAGGTAAATCTGGTCGAGTCTCGAAATACGCGTTAAATATAAATACTTGTCACGCGTTTCGATCCCGGATCTTTCATTATTTTTCCAAATTCGTCGAAACGCTAAATTTCGCTCGGTTCGTACCACGTTCGCTCGATTTTTCAAAAATCCTTTATTCAGTTATCTTTGTTAAAATTAGCCGACAATACTATCGGGACTATCCTTTGTCACTGTAAAAATGAACTGCAAAGACTTCGGAATCGCATTGGTTCCATAGAATCGAGCGATTCTTCGCCCGCATGTTGCACCCATCTCCAAGTCCAATACGTCAAACCTGTTCTTCCCTCGACTAACGTAACTTACATAAGTCATTAACATCACGTTGACCCGAAGATGCACGCCCAGTACGGCAATCATAGGCAGCCGATATAGGCGTCATTCTCGTTCCGTCAAGTTCACCGTGACTCACGTTATTCACGAAACGATATACGAAAGAAACTCTATCGTATAATAGATTCGCTACAACGTTTTACTTTCTTCCAGTACATGTATACGCGTATTAATTTACATTAATACAGCATTAATTATTACAGCAAAACTATTCGCTTCAATAGCAAATTTTGTTGCTCCAAATTAAATTATGAAATTTTAAGTTGTAGAATCTCGTTCTTCGTTTCTTTGAAATATATTAATAAGTGGAACGATATCGTTTACAAACATAATAGCAAACGTTGCAGCCCCTTAACGTGGTAAAATTTTGGGAAATTTTACACTTTGAAGCCTTAGTTTTGAAACGTATAGTCGTGTGGTTTCAAAATTGATCAGTTCCGTAACAATCGTATCATCGCCAAATCAAATTAACCGTACGTATCGTTTTTCGGGCCATGAACAGGCATAAACCATCGTAAATATTGTCCCGAATAAATTAGAAACGAGTGATAAACGAGTGGTAATGTCGATGAGCACGAAAAAAGAGCGGTAAGCGCCTCGAGTATCGTCGTAATTAAATCGCGATCAAGATGGAACGCGTCCGAACGAAACAATCCAGTACATTCCACTACAAAGATCGTATTCGGAATCGAAGGTCTCGCTTTTGCTACTTTTGGCGAACGACAAAAGTCGGTTCGATACGGTCGTCGAAATTGTCGAAATCCCTTTATCCCATTTAAAACGTGAAACGGAACCTTGCCTTTTCTTTCGTTCTTCCATTCACCTTGCACCGTGATAATTTTAACGATAAAAAATATTATAATTGGAAAACGTACGTTTTCATAATCCACAGAATAATTGGAAAGCAAGGTTAGCTTCTTTTTCGTTGCACATAATTTCGTAGTTTCAACTGAACGATATAATAGTTGGTAGAGTGAGCCGCCATATCATGTTGTGAATCGAATTAAATATGAAACCGATCAATTTTGTGCGTCGTTGGCCGTCCACGTTTCGGCCGCTCGATCGCTTGACGCAAAGGGTAACGTCGGGACTGGAACTGCGAAGCTGGTACATCACCTTTTGCCCCCGATTTGACTCGATAATCGAAAGATGGACCGAGCGTGGACGCGTCTCGTCGGCCAATTATCGACGTATCTACCTACACGGACGGACCAGACTCCTGATCTCGCGCGCGCACATTACGGACCAGCCGTGGCTACTTGAAATTTGGCACACACACACGACACTGCGTTCTCTGAGGATTAATTGGTTCAAACTGTTGGTAGTATCGGAGATGTAATTGTAGTTGTAATTAAATAAGTTCCATACATAGTGAACGTTAACAAGCAAAGTGTGCTTTACAAAAGACCAGTGCACGAATCAGAGACATATTGAGAAAGACGTTAAGAAACATTCTTTATCGCAGTGCACGTTAAATACTTGGATTCGTTGGAATTTCGTCGAATCGTGGAGGAGACAATAGCCGACGAGAAAAATATTGAACAAACCTTTGAAGCCGTTCTTCACGACTGCGTTAAAAATAAATTTACTGGGGAAAGAAACGTCGATGAATGATCAACGATTGATATTCAAGATCGTCGCTAGCATCGTTCCGTTTATCCTCGAAAAGAGCTAAACTAAATAAACGGACGCTAATCGACAATTTCAAAATGCTGTACGATTAAATTGCCATCGCCTGATAATATGGCTGCTAACGACGTTGCCTGCGACAAACGACCAACGAGCGATCCGTTCGATCATCGAGAAACGAAGCTGGCCTATATCGTTACGTACACGGAGTAAGGGAACGATGGTCGAAACTATCGAATTAAAACGAATCGTTTTAGATTAGACGATACCCGAGAGAAAACACGAGAGAAAATACGATCGCGCCATGTACAACGTAATTGCTGCTGCATATTTTGTAACCCGATTGTTGTGCGTTGCACGTGGCTCCCGCGAACGACTTAAAATAATATCTCCAGCTATTTATAAAACCGTAGCTGGCATTATCTTGGATCTCGTGGCGGTGCAATTACGGCGTGGGGGGTGGAGGGACCAACCGGTCCGCTTTGGATAGCCAGCATAATAAATTAATGGCCTCGATGTAGACCGATTAATTCAGGCTGTTTCACCGCGAGCTGTGTCTAAACGTTGCCTTTCCGAAAGCTGGAAGAACGACGCGGAGAATAATTGGAAAAAAAAGAGTTTTTTTCGTCAGCTTTCGATCTGCCGTCGAAGCGAAACTGATAAACGTGCAATCGTAGTATTTCTAGTGAAATTTCCAATCTATCGTGCCTTACACCTTCGCTCGTGTTTCGTGTTATTTCGTGCGTATTTCTCCGATCTAGAAAACGAATGTGCCAAACCTAACCCGAACTTGCCTAAACGGCAATCAGTAGCGAATGAGAATGAAGATGAGAATCGTCGGATGAGTATCAGACTCGTTACAGATTTCTCTTGCCAGTGTGGAGACTACGATGAAAAATGCCCTGTATCGTGATTAGATCGTTGAACGAAGAGGGGGGGGGGGGGAGCAGGTCAGTCGTCGAGAAAAGATCGCACAACGTACGTTCCTACTTTCTCGTTGAATCTCTTAAGATAACGAATCAGAATTCCGCCCACTTAGTCTCGTAATGGGAAAACGCTAAACGTTAGACGTTTCTATAGCGTAGAAATATCATTCACGATATAAATAGGTGCGTATTATCGAGGTAGACGTATCGTTCGAAGGGAATAAATAGTTAATAAATAGATTACAGGGGCAAAGGCGCGATCTCAAATACCACGTATCGTTCGTTTCACCCAACAGTGTAGAAATCGTGTCAGTATAATTGTCCATTATTCGTAAGTTATCGGTAAGCAACGAATTCGCAAGGGAACAATCGCGTCGACGTCGTTAAGCCCAGTGAGGAGGACATTAAGGACAGCGAGCAAGGCATCCGGGGCTCGATCAGCGTTGGAACATGGTCGGCGGCCACACGCGGTCAATCGCGGGATCGCAGATGGCCGAGCTGTGCGCGCTGGTGCGCCTGTGCGCCGTGCAGCCACAGAGAAAAGATGCACCGTTATCCTGGCTCCTAGAAGAGAAGGAGCAAAAGGTGTGTAAGTGTGGCGCGGCGTGCCTCCAGCCTTCTATAGAGGTTACGAAGCGCACTCTGCTGCATCCATGCGCGCGCGATATCGCTGACCACACCCACCTTCTCTCGCTCTCCGTCTCGGAACGGTGAGAGGAACGCCGGCAGAAGGACAGCTAGGAGAGGAGAGAGAAACAGCTCGAGTTCTCAGGTATCGTGGCATCGATCGTGCGCATTTGCATCCACGATCCACGGTTGCTCCACTTGCCCGCGAAACAGCCGTCTGCTTGGTGGAGAAAAATGTGACTCGAGCCGCACGATGCGGTTTCGTCTCGTTGTTTTCACGTTCTTTCATTTCTACTGCTTGCGGTTTGTTTCATCGCGCGACGTACTTACCCGCTTCCTCCTCCTTCATACACACTTTTATCATATATTTATAAATACATTTATAAATGCAGATTTCACTGCTCGAAAACATCGCCGTTTCGTTGCGTGCCGATACATACTCCTATTTCTATCGATTCCTTCGTCTCGATATCCGAGCCCTGCGAATTGCTTTGCTCGCAAATTATATTCGCTAAATACAATATACCACATTGGAATTGGAATTATTCGGTATCGATGTTGGAGGATTCGATCGAAAGATATTCTTTGCTGCACAGAGATGCAACAAGATTGGAAACTGCGAGTTGCGTGAAAGTGAAGAAAGATAGATAGATAGATAGATAGATAGATAGATAGATAGATAGATAGATAGATATAGAGAGAGAGAGAGAGAGAGAGAGAGTGGTTCGCAATCAGAAGGAGGACAAAGTGGCGAGGACACGAATCGAATTCTGTTAATACGGGACGCATAGGTATAGTCGGGGATTATAAATAAAATAATCAAGGAGCAAAGTCGTCGTTACTCCGACGTTTCGTCGATTTCGCAAATCGTAGAACGTACTTTTCGCTAGTTAGATAGAATAGCGGCGAACACGCAGAGATCGTCCTGCAGGAAACGCCGTTAGGTCGTTTAGCATTTTCCAATGGCCAACGATTAATGGCAAAAGAAATGAAAGGACAAGGACGCATAGATTTCGCGATATAATCGTATAGATTTACGCGTGCTATCGTAAACCGTGGTGAGAAAAACACGCCCATCCTTCCTCGTCGTCGAAAGGATAAGGAGTGTATCCTAGCCGGAACGTTGGATCGGATAGGAACGTCGATCCTCCGATATCCTTGTTTCGTCTCTTTTCGTTTATCGCGTCGTTCGTTACGTTGTATCGCAACTTAACGATGAACGAGTCGTTTCTAGCCACCTCGGAACCATTTCGTTCTCGCTGGTAGACCGTACGAAAGGCGCCAGAACGATCTATATATGAAACTGCGACGAAACACGCAATCGCGTTTTCTTTCCGCTCGATGTGTGAAACGTGCGCGTCGAAATGCTAGAGCCGTGGTAAAGTTTATCCTTCGCTTGCAAAACAACTATTTACGGTCGACTATTGGCGAGAAAGTTCCGGCGATTCGCGCGAAAAGCATATGTAGATAACGTCGATCATCCGTTTAACTTTCTAAAACGAAGGGTGACGACGAAGGGAAACGATGTTCTGCTCCTCCCCTTATTCACACTTTCAGAGTTGAACATTTCGGAGATTCTCTTATTAGTTTCCCTTTCGTTGGTTCACTTTTCGATAAGCTCATTTCCCGTAACTTAACCTAAGACGCCAAGTATTACGATACAAATCTCGCAATACAAATGTACGCCTGTTACACGTTTGTTTATTGGACCGCGTTCGAAATTCCGTCGATGAAAAAGAAATTCGCTGACATTCTCACGCCCATGCTTTTAGATTCTAGATTCTAGATTCTCGATTCTCGATTCTAGATTCTCGATTCTCGATTCTCGATTCTCGATTCTAGATTCTAGATCGTTGCGTAATATCGTGTTATATTAGTCGTCAAAGACGGTGCAGTTTCAACCAGTGAATGGCGGAAAACGTATACACTTTCAGCTCTCCTAGCACTCCGATTCAAACTCGCTGTTTCGTACTTGAACTTTGGCGTTCTCGCATTGAACTCTACAGTTCTCGTAAATTTATTTCGCGAAATTATTTATCGACAAACAAACGCATTGAAACGTCGATCGCGCGTCCATTGAAATTTATCGATTTTCTATTAGACGAATAGGATTCTTTGACATCTTTTTAAATCACACGTTAGAAATTTATATACGCAAAAGGAATATAAATTATTGGCAGACTGTTGGGAAATAGAATCAGCACAATTGCAGATAAAGCATATAGCCCGTGAGAAATTAGCATAGAACGTTGCTAGTATAAACGATGAGATAATTAAACAGTTGTCTGGAGATAAAAACGGTGGCAGAAATAGTCGTTCGTAGAACGATCGGATGAATTAGCATCGCGCTAAAACAAAAAGAAAAATTTCCATCCATCCTCTGCGGTCTAGAAATCTCTATAGAGCGACTAGCGACAATCGGAAAGGTCGCAACCTGCCACGACGATCAGAGATTCGTCGACATTGTTCGTGAGATCGCACTCTCAAACTTTTCCCACTGTCTGGTCCACTCTTTTCCGCGATACAGCTAAACATTTCCTTATTTCGTGGCTCAGCGTGATTCGTGCGGCCGCGAGCGTCACTCCCTGTTTATCGAAACGAAGCGGGCATTTTGTCGGCATCCCCGGCGACTCCACGTCCAATACGTCGTAGATATATTATCGATAAGTCGACGGTATTCGCGCGTGGGAGATGGCCGCGGTGCGGGTAACACACGCGGATCTGCCACGCCCCGAACAATTACCAAGAAGTCGAGGCGGTAAATCAGTCGCCAGACTATGAAACTATGAGACCGGGACGCCGATATTATCCCAGGAAAGCCGAATCCTCGTGGAAATCCTCCGTTTACTCGGATGCCGCGCCGCGTTCAATTGCTTCCACACGATTCTTTGCTATCGCTCGGTCGCCCTTTTCGAAACTTCCCAAATGATAAATAATGGATTTATCCATCTTATGTGAAATTCCATCTTACTTGGAAACCGACGAAAGCTATTATTTCGCTTTCGATAACAATTTCTAACGTAGATTTATCGAACGGCTAAAAGGCGAACGACTCGGAGGGAAGCGAACTCGTGCAGCTTCCCAGGACCGACAAGATGGTGGTGGGCGCGAGCAGCCAACGGAGATAGCGTATCAGGAGCCGGCGACGCTGAAAAACGTCTGAGCACCGTGCACCGCGCGTTGCGCACCGAGCACCGAGCACCGAGCACCGAGCACCGAGCATCGAGCATCGAGCATCGAGCATCGAGCATCGAGCATCGAACGCTCGAGCAGTGACGGTGTTGCGACCTGGGTGTGGCGCGGCCGCCGCGACTCGCGGAGATCTCTCGCATATGTGTAACCGTTGGAACGGCCCGCGAGAACGCTCTCCTCTCCCCTTCGTGTGTCCGGGAGTGTGGAGTGTGGAACCGGGCGAAAGCATAGGCTATGCCCCTTATATCCATGAGAAATACGGATAGACGTTGTGCAATCACCTTCTATATGCCTGTGCTTTCTTTTTTCTCAGCCAAAACGTTTCGGTGAACTGTACGCGCGCGCCTGTGTGTGTATATTATCCACGAGATTAATACACGGTACTATTTATAACGGGTAAACGCGTAACAAAGTTTCAGTTGGCGAAGGCAAACGGGATATTACGAGCGGTAATTAAAACCGTTCCGTCGGAAACGCTAGATTCAACGCCGATTATTTCTATTCTTTTACGCGTCTAATCGATCGTTGCTCTTATTTGCGATTTACCAGAGATTTGGGAACGCGGCTTTTTCCTCTCGATGGAGGTTGTGGGAAGGCATCTTCGTTTGCATCTTCCTCGGTTCTCAAGAAAATAGATCCGTAAAGGCGTCAAGAGTGGCCAATAAAACCTCTACGACTGCACACAGTCGTTTCACCAAAGATCATTCTTTTCTCCTACCGATCCTACTTATCGATTCCTTCGTTACTTCCAAACTTTCTTACTTTGCCAAAAAAGAAAAAAGAAGAAAAAGGAAAGAAAGAAAGAAAGAAAACAGGCTATTATACTCGATGATTTAAAAATCTCCCTCTCGCTCGTCCATTTGTTTCCCTTCTTTTTTTCCGTACTCTCCTCAAAGCCAATAAATCCTCGATAAGAAGACGCCTTCCGATCCTCTCGTTCATCGTAGTCGGTTTCTTCCTTCTTTGGATCTCGGGCGGAAAAAGATCGGTCTTCTCGTTTCTTTCGACCGTTGGGCGTTCGTGGTAGCCGGCTCGTCGGCTTCCTGGCGAGAGACGGCACATTTTTAACGAATATTACGCACGCACGCACGCACGCACGCACGCGATAATCCTGTTCGACGTCCGAATCGCTCGCGATCGCTCTCGTTGAACGTTTGTGATCGCGGTCGCGATCGATAATTCATCGTTGACACATACGTACATACGTACATACGTACATATACGTACGAAGAAAGGTTTTCTTATTTCATTCTTATTTTTTCTTATTTTCTTCTCTTTATTTTCTCCCTGTCTTCGCTTTTTACGCGCCGGTAAATTGCAAATTGTCTCGAACTTCGTTCGTAACTATCCGTAAACCAAACGGGCAAAATCGATTATATCGTTTGCGTAGCAATGGTAAATTGTGAAATTGCAGGCTTAAATTAAACGTTGCGTAGTCGGTGTCGCGCAACAGCGCGTAATGTAACATTATAAATTGATTTTTCAAACGATATGATGGCTGACATGCCTGGCGTCCCTCGCGACTCGAACCAACAAGTCACCACGGATACGTTCGATCTTCATTTCGAAATATAATACAGGATCAGACAAATTGAAAATACTGTTCAACCCGATGTATCCGTCGTGCATCAATTGCCGTCAAAATTTTTGCCGTCAAAAGCCGCACGCATCATGAAACGAACGTTTACGTTATACGTTTTGCAAAACTTTTTTCACGCGCAGTCCACGTATTCCGACCACCGTTGAAATATTCATGTCGATCGGCAAATCGGTAGTTGTGGATTCGTTCGTCTTCCCGATGGCTGCAACTGGTCCGCAACGAGTAACTATGTTACCGGAATGGTTCGAGTTTAATGGTCGATTATGCGGCAGGAAAACGTTGGTAGCTGGTTGGCGACACAAGTTTCGCGAGTAATTCGTGCGTGTTTAAGGGTTTCGCGATTTGCGCGACGACAGCGGCCGACCGATGCCGATTTGCCTCGAAATAATGCAAACGTTGCTCCGTCCGTTGAAACATCTTTTCGACTAAAGATCGATCGTAGCGACTCGATGACGAGGAACGCGCGTTTCTCGCGTCTTCCGCCGCGTCTCGCGGCAAACGCGAACCGGAAAAACCACGATTCAGAGAGGGCAGTTTTCTTCGGCCGCGTCCTTTCCCGTCACGCAACTGGGTTGGCCAATTACCAAGCGATTAATCGAGTCGGCCGGCGGAAAAAACGCGAGCTAAGGAACCCGTCTTGGGAAACGCCAGATAGCTTCGCGGGTTTCGTTTTACGTCCACTAGTTCTCCACCTTATTCAGAGATGCAGGAAGTTTAAAGACGCGGTACGCAGAACGGATAAGAAACAAATCTAATTAATCATTCTCATCGGCTACGTAATATCGAGCAGTAACGATAGACGTCTGTCCTATTTTATATATCTTCCTTCTCTCGCCCGATATACCGAAACTTTGGAAATTACTGTGTAAACTCCATTGTATAAAAAACCGTTCAAGTCGTTGCATCTCTCGATATCTCCGTAACCGAGCCATAAAACGACCTAACAAACACATCACGTCGATTGCCAATTCGTCTTACGAACGCGGCTGCCATTCCGACCATCGACCGTTACCCACGAACAAATTTCCCGCAAACCGGAATCTCCTTGGGCAAGCCCCGAAACGCTTCTCGCCGTCGTCCATATAATAGTTTTCGCGATTACGACCGCCAGCAATCGGCAGTGATCGCTGCTGATCAGAGAGAAGCGCGCCGTTCCGTTCCGTTCTAAGAAAAGCATTTCGTATCCTATAGCGACGCGTCGCAGGCGTCGCAGCCAATCAACAGCGAGAACTCAACGGACAATTTCAACCACGTTGGCAGAAACGCAATCAGCTTTACGAGCGCGTCGGGTTTCCGGATTTTTTCTATCCCTTCCGGCGAATCATACTTGAATCCGCCCCGCCTTCTTCTATCCACGAATTTACAGTTATCCGTGAGATGATACGCGTCAGGGTGGGGTACTTCTTCTCCTTCTTCTCCTTCTTCTTCCTCTTCTTCTGCACGTCTGACGCTCTTCCGAACCAGAGTTTTCTGATTCCTGCAGATTTTTCTTCGAAGGTCGGAAAGAAAAGAAAAAAAAAAAAAAAAAGAAGCGAAAGGAAAGGCGCGGTTCGAAGAGACGTCCGAGTCATCGGATTTTCGTCGTCGATCTCTCGCGTGAAATTAGCTGTTTATATGACCGTTAGCTCGGCCTCGGCCAACGTCGGTCGTATCAGCGGTGTCTAGATCCCACGTGTACGTACGATGCAAGCTTGCATCGGAATAGGAGAAACAGAGATTCTTAGGGAAAATGTTGGGGAGAGGATTTACGGTTAACTTTGCCGGATATACGACAGACCGGAGGGCGTGTTTTCATAGAAAAAGAGGTACGGGTGTAATGCCGTCGTTTTCCTCTGCGATACTCTACGTGTGGTACATCTGTGTAGGCGTCGGCGTCGCGTTCCGATGCGCCAGGCATCGGGCAAACAGTAAACGAAAAACGCGAATGCGTATACGTTGCGCGTACTGGGAGCTTGCCTTCCACCGTTTCTTCTACAGTTATTCCGCAAAATTTCTTAGATACGTACGAACGAAAAAGGAATTCCAAAACAATTACCACAGCAGCGCCATCCGAGATTGCGATTCGAAGGAAACTTTATTACAGCACGTTTCGTTCGCTTAACCTTAACCAAGTCTTGCGACGAGGGGAAACAGCTATCCTCGCTCATCTTCTTCTCTCATTCCCTCGATGAGATATCCGACGAGATCTTCTTTTCATTCGATTCGGTGAATAACAACGCAGTCACCGGCGGCGATTCACCTGCCCCGCGACTCGTCGTTACGTCGCGTCGCCTGCATTAACGTCATCGCCGAGGACGATCGAAGCGGACAGCTCTCCTTCTCCTCCCCCTCCCCCTCCCCCCCCTCTCTCTCATTCAGGCAACTGAGAGACCGTTAATCGCGAAAATCATCTGGCCTCTCGCAGGTGCTCGCCGTCTCTCGCTTCTTTTCTTCCGTGCAACTCAACCTTCGACCCTAAGATGCTTGCCAAGCCAGCCACTTTGATCGCTGGAAACTCGGGACGCGAAACACGAGAAACACTCGTCTTATTATATCTACCCATCGTCGTTACGGCTGCCTTTACACGTTGATCGAGAATTCGAGAGACGAAAGGGAAACGTGCACGTTCCGTTCTAAATAGATAGAAACGGATCGAGCGACTATTGTTCGCCGAAATTTCTTTTTATTTGACGCGACGCGCGACGATAAAAATACTAAAATGATGGATTTTTCGTCCATGGAAAGTATGTCTCTTTGCCTAAATAATTCAGGCCTAACCTCGATTTTTCTCTCCATAAAATAACGTTATATTCAGCGATGTTAAATTTTCGGAGCGTGCGAGACAAGATTCCCCTATCTTTCCTATCGACTTGCCATTATTGCCTCTCAAACATTATTTATCTGGTTAAAATCTTCGGTGGAAGATTTTCTGCTTGCACGTCGATCTTGGAGAAACGCGAGAAATTCTCGCGAATGTTCGCAAACGAGGCAAGGAACGAGGTTGATCGGGACCGAGAGAAGAATTTCTCTTTAACGCGTGGATTCCGTGACGCGGGCTCTCTTCCGTAATTCAACCAAACATGGATCAGGCTTGTTGTTCTCGAGCCAAGTCGCCAGACCGCGCCGTGCCATCGTCCAAGGGTTCGTCGCGAACCAGCCTTTTCAACGTTTCCACCGTTCTCTACGTTATTCGCTCAAACTCGAACGTCCGAACGACTTTGCTGTTGCCGTCTGCTCTCGGTGTGGATCGACAAGAGGCGAGCATCTTCGAAGGATTCCGCGACCGCACGGGGCAATGCCAACGATGTGTTTTATGTGGGCGTCGTCGATCTCGCCAGCATCGCAAACACTTACCGATTCTACATCTGCCAAATATACCAGCGTCGCTGGTTTTTACGATATCGACTGTTATCGTTTGAGAAATCGAGAAATCTTAGCGTACCCTCGTTACACATTCTAAAATCTAAGATACGATTAGAAAATACCTGCGTAACGTAATAATGGTGGAAACGCGATTGCTTCAACCGTTGTGCGATCCAAGGCGTCGATGAGTTTCCGTCTCGTATCACGGATTGCCAATAACAATGGCTTTCAATGCGCATTAACGTTATAACCATTAAGTCCATTAGCCGAATGCAAAGCGGCATCTTTGAAGCTGCTGTTTGTTCGCTTCCTCGATGCTCGTAATGAACCGATACCAGGCTCGGTACAGCGATACATATTCAGCGGAAGTGACTCGGAACACGGTCTGCAAATACACCACATACACGCGTGTATGTACTACGTAGGAAGCGGAGAAACGAAGCAACGCGCATTTAAATTAGAAAATCGTCGATAGCTCGTTGGAAAAGGATTCGCGAGCCATCTCGTAGCGATATTCGATGGTGGTAAAAGGTAAAATGGTTTCGCGTAGGACGCGGACGCACGCTCGATGGGTGGTGGCGGCTGTTGTTGATTAATAACGTGCACGATGCACTTTCTTACCTCACGCATCGATTACGTCCCACGTGGAATTCGCGCACCATCGAAGACGATATTACGTATAACGTATACGACATCGAGATCCAGTTTGCACGAATCCTCTGTCACGTAGGTGATGAACTGAAGCAAGTGCGTGACAATGGAATATGTGGTAGAAAGTTGTCGATAGCCGTCTTGTCGATTCGGCTTAAAATACCAGTTTTCCCCTCGTTGTTTTGGCAAACAAGTTTGGCAAGCCCAAGTGAAATCTATCGTGTAAAAAAAGTATCCGATCGATGGCCGATTATTTTACAAGCGACTGTGTTTATTAAAAGTTCTTCCTCCCTCTGGTTCTAAGCGAATTCGAAATCTAAGCGAATAGGACGATAAAACGCTGAGCTCGCGTTCCACTATACGCCATTAAGACGGTAGACACTTTCGTGCCCGTAGATTCGTATTCGCGTTCGTTAAGCGTTCGTTCGAAGCTGAACGTAAAAGCATACACAGATGCAGAATGGAAAAGGACGGAAGAGAAGAGCGAAGAGAGGTGAGAGCCGGCCTCTCTTCGATGCCGAACGAAGGGATTGGAAGAGGATGGATCGTGGATAGTGGATCTCCGCGAGCCGTGTGTCGGGTTTCGCATAGTTTATCAATGCGCGTAGGCTGGTTCGAGAACAGCGGCGCGGCAAGGCGCGACGCGGCGAGGCGATAGATTACAATTATCCGAACACGCCCGGCTAAACGTGGGAGTTGCCAGCACGGACACGAACGACCGCGAACGATTCTCGCCTTCTCTGCTTCTCGCCAAATTGCATTCGACCAATTCTATCATCGTTGTACGCCTTTTTCCCTTTCCAAGCGGACGGACGGACTGACGAACGAACGAACGAACGAACGAACGAACGAACGAACGAAGAAACGAGCGATGGAAAATTGGTGCGACCCGACCACATCGCGCTTTTCACTTTTAACAATTTATTCTCTTCCAGTCTTTAAATTCTTGTTCGATTGTTACGAGACTGACCACAGCTGGCGGAACATGGGTGCGAAAATCGCGGAGTAAAGCCGATTCTATTAATAGTATGTTTGAAACAAGATTAAAACAAAGAAACGTAGTGCGATAGGAGAACGCTCCGAGAAGAAAAATCAGTGCACGCTGCTTAATGATTCATGATGCGCGTAAATTCGTTGCCTACTTGTATCGGTACTGAAGATTCGAGAGGAAACGACGAGGATATGCCACCGTGTACAGCGTACGTGCGTTCACAGCTGAATTAGCCGCATCATTGTCCGAATGGAAAAACAGACAGAGAAATATTAATGCGAATACGATAAAAATCCGTGCGTCATCCGGTTGACGAACGGCAGCGACGTTTCCGCGAACAACCGATGGAATTTACAACGTCGTATTCGTATTCAACGTGCTATAATCATATAGCCTTTTTTTTTTTATAATCATATAGCCTACAATACGAATATACATACGTATATACATACTTTGCTTTACTTTAACGACACAAGATGATAAATTTACATCTAATTACGGATTAGACGCGTATTTATTCCTGCTAATCTTTAACGGCCATTCATCGGACAGTTTATATCCTTTTGTTTATCGATAAACTGAAAACGTTGCGTAGAACGTCAAGCAGCTTTCTCCTCCTTGGCATATATGGCGAAAATAGATTCGTTCGCAGCAGCGATTCCGATCACCTTTGTCTGACGCAGCACATTTGCGCGCTGTTCGATCGAATCCTTGTAACGCGGAAGGCCAACCATCTCGAACGATAACTTTCCCCCATTGACAAGTCATCGCTAGTCAGCCGTATACGGGCCAAAGAATTTCTCGACAGTCGCGCTTGCGATTCGTTACTCAATCCCCTGGCTTATTCTTCTAAATGAATTCTGCGCCAATTAAGCGGCCAGACCGTTTGGATCGCGTCTGAAATCAGCGGAAATTGTATTACAGTAGACCGACGTCGTCAACTTTCTTTCCTCTACCACGCAGACTTCTTTCGTAAAATATATCAAAAGATATCAATTAGGACGCAAAAGAGTATCGTTGACGTTGAGGCTAAGTTGACGGTTAAAGCTGAAGAAAATCGAACGAGATGGCCGAATAATCGATTGTTAAAACTTGTTAATCGTCGGCGGTCAGTTGCCATTACCGTCGATAATTACGACACGAGTATCGTTAGACGGCGGATAAGAAGGCGGCGAGCAAGAGGAGAAAAGCGTAAAAAAGAGTCGATCGATCGTAGACGCAATTAGAGGTGGACGTTTATCTGGTTGATCCGGGTTCCTGATTCGTCGCCGCGTCTAATCGAAGATGTATCGAAGGTAAAATCGTAAGGCTGCTCCTTACGACTCCACGATATTCGTAATTTCGCGCTCCATACGAGAAAGAACATTGCCGGCTTCGTCGGCAGATGTACACGTACACGTGGATGTATATTATGCATGTATATTATTATGCTTCCAATTATGCTCAAAGATGAAAGCGATAGGGATTATGCGAAAGCACTGAAAGTGCCGAACCTTTGAGAAATAATCAAACGATGTAATTAACGATTAATCGGGCCGTGAATCCGACTTACAAAAGCCCGTCCGCCTTCACTCTCCTTAATACCTCTGATAATGACACTTCGTAACCGAAATATTTGATAGGTATAGTACGAGATACGAACTTCTATCGAGTTTAACTCGTACCGGGAGGATAATCTCGTTTGCCGTTGTTTCAGGTTTCACTGGTACCCAGTGCGAGATCGACATCGACGAGTGCGCGGCAAAGCCATGCCTGAACAGGGGCGTCTGCACCGATCTGATCAATTCCTTTAAATGCAACTGTGCCAACGGATTTGCTGGCTCTCACTGTCAAATCAATATAGACGACTGCGCCTCGTCACCGTGCAAGAACGGCGGTATCTGCCAGGATTCTATAGCCAAGTACACGTGCGACTGCCCGCCAGGATTCACTGGAGCATCCTGCGAAACGAACATCAACGACTGCCAATCCAATCCTTGCCACAGCGGCACTTGCATCGACGGCGAGAACAGCTTCAGCTGCAATTGCTTCCCAGGATTCACCGGCAAACTGTGTCAGACGCAGATCGACGAGTGCGAGAGCAATCCTTGCCAATTTGGAGGAAGGTGCGAAGACCGTATTAATGGTTACCAATGTATTTGTAGACCTGGCACGTCCGGAACAAACTGCGAGGTGAACGTGAACGAATGTTATAGCAATCCATGTAGAAACGGAGCCAAGTGTATCGACGGGATCAATAGGTGAGCCCATGGTTCGTTAGTTACGGGGATCGTTTATCGGGTGTTGGCGGCTTACCGCAATCAAATCAATTTGAAACGCACGATTCCAACGTTTTGCCCGTTTTAACCGCAACAACGTTAATACAACATTGACAATTGTTGCTTTAGCGATGCGTTAATTCTTCCCTACTTTTAATTTCGATGGCCGACGCACGTATTACGTTGCGAATTATCGTTTAATAGTACCTATCTTCGCGAAACGTGTCGACGTTGTGTGTTTCAGAATTTGTAGCGATATAGACGATGGACGGTAAGAGTTAATCGTATCCTCAGTGGACACGGTACGTTTTCTTTCAGATACTCGTGCGAGTGCGAGCCGGGATTCACCGGTCAACACTGTGAGACGGATATCAACGAGTGTGCCAGCAATCCCTGCGCCAACGGCGGCCGGTGCATAGATTTGATAAATGGCTTCCGGTGCGATTGTCCTCGCGGTTACTACGACGCTAGATGTTTAAGCGACGTGGACGAATGCGCCAGCAATCCTTGCGTGAACGGTGGCACTTGCGAGGACGGTGTCAACCAGTTTATCTGCCACTGTTTGCCCGGTTACGGAGGCAAGAGATGCGAGGCGGACATCGACGAGTGCGGCTCGAATCCTTGTCAACACGGTGGCACCTGCAACGACCATCTGAATGGATACAGCTGCAAGTGCCTAGCTGGATACGCTGGTACTAATTGCGAGACAAATATCGACGATTGCGCGGACAATCCTTGCCAGAACGGCGGTTCTTGCATCGACCTTGTCAACGATTATAAATGCGTTTGCGAATTGCCACACACGGGGAGGAACTGCGAGGACAAGCTAGATCCTTGTTCGCCTAACAAGTACGAATTTCACTGTATCACTTCGCTAAATTTTCCCACCTTCTTTTCTTCAAACGACACGAGATTCTTCATCGTATAACCGAGACCTTCTTGTCTAAAGGGTAGCCGATTTTCATGAATATCTCTCGGCAAAACTATCCTTTGAAAGTATTATTAGTACAGCACGAAACCTTGGAATAATATGAAAATGAGGGCCACTCCCCTCAAGATATTTTCCTAATCAACTATCTATATGGACGATTTTTCAAGAAATTTTTCAAGAAATTTTTCAAGAAATTTTTCTGCGTAGAGCCGAACGATTATCCGACGCGTATATTTGGAAAAAAAAAGAAAGGAACAAACGTCTTATAATCTATCATTATATCATTATAACGTGCCACAATGTTATCTTTGCTTTCGTATCGCAGATGCCTTCATGGCGCCAAGTGTTCGCCATCCTCGAATTTCCTCGATTTCGCCTGCACTTGCACGGTCGGTTACACTGGCAGACTCTGCGACGAGGACGTCGACGAGTGTGTAATGACGTCTCCATGCAGAAACGGCGCTACCTGCAGAAACACCAATGGCTCGTACCAGTGCCTTTGTGCAAAGGGCTACGAAGGTCGGGATTGTATCATTAACACCGATGACTGCGCTTCCTGTAAGTATCAAGCATTATTAACCTATATCGTTACATAGGTTATAGTATTACCTATTTATAATACTAACATATATATATATATATATATATATATATATATATATAAAGTATATATTTGTAATACCATGTATATTAATCGTCCTAGTACACGGAAATCTAAGCAACGTGAATTTATCATTTCCAGTTCCCTGTCAGAATGGCGGCACTTGCTTGGACGGTATCGGCGACTATACCTGTCTCTGCGTAGACGGTTTCAGTGGCAAACACTGCGAGATCGATGTTGACGAATGTTTGTCGCAACCATGTCAGAACGGCGCAATCTGCAAAGAATACGTAAACTCGTACACTTGTCAATGTCAACTCGGTTTCTCCGGTATAAATTGTCAAACGAACGACGAAGATTGCACCGACAGTAGCTGCATGAATGGCGGTAAATGCATCGACGGCATCAACAACTATACCTGTGTCTGCAAACCTGGTTACACCGGTTCAAACTGCCAGTATCGTATCAACGAATGCGACAGTTTGCCCTGTCTGAATGGAGCCACCTGTCACGACCACGTTCAGTATTACACTTGCCACTGCCCTTACGGATATACCGGAGCCAGATGCGACCAGTATGTCGATTGGTGCGCGGATAATCCTTGCGAGAACCAGGCTACCTGCGTCCAGCACAAAAATAAGTACCAATGTAATTGTTCTCCTGGCTGGACCGGTAAAGTCTGTGACGTTGAGATGGTTTCTTGCAAAGACGCGGCTATAAGGAAAGGAGTGCCGGAGAAAAACCTGTGTAATAACGGTACTTGCGAGGACATAGGTAATAGCCACCGTTGCCACTGCCTAGAAGGATACACAGGTTCTTATTGTCAAGAAGAAGTCAACGAGTGTGACTCGGCCCCGTGTCAAAACGGTGCTACCTGCAAGGATCTCGTTGGATCTTATCAGTGCCAGTGTACGAAAGGTTTCCAAGGGCAGAATTGCGAGCTTAACGTGGACGATTGCAGGCCTAATCCTTGCCAGAACGGCGGCACGTGTCACGATCTGATCAGTAACTTCAGTTGCTCCTGCCCTCCCGGTACTTTAGGCTTCATATGCGAGCTGAACGTGGACGACTGTGCTGTCGGCACGTGCCACAACAACGGCACCTGTACCGACAAAGTCGGCGGTTTCGAATGCAAATGCCCTCCAGGCTTCGTGGGACCTAGATGCGAGGGTGATATCAACGAGTGCTTGTCCAATCCTTGCTCTTCGCCAGGGACTCAGGATTGTGTGCAATTAGTCAACAACTATCACTGCAACTGCAAACCTGGCTACATGGGACGCCACTGCGAGGTGAAAGTGAACTTCTGCGACAGCTCGCCGTGTCAAAATGGAGGCGTTTGCACCGCGAAACAAGCTGGACACACTTGTCTCTGCCCTAGCGACTATTACGGAAACAATTGCGAATTCGCCGGCTCCTATTGCGACAGAGAGCCTTGCTTGAACGGCGGTACTTGCAGAGTGGCCGAAACGGACGTTGGATACAGATGTTACTGCCCACCTGGAACGACCGGAACACACTGCGAGATAGACGCCAGAGACGAATGCGCCAGTAATCCGTGCCAACAATCCAATGCCGTTTGCAAAAACCTTCTTGGCGATTACGCTTGCGACTGCCCACCCAAGTGGACCGGTAAGAACTGCGAGATTTACGATCCTAACTACGGAGGTGGTATCTTCGGCAGCCCGAGCTCCAACATCCCGAAAACCATGAACGCGTATGATCTTGATTTGGAGCTGGAGAGGAAAAAATGCATTGAGAACAGATGCGAGGAGAAGTCTGGTAACCACCATTGCGACGAGGAATGTAACAGATACGCTTGCAACTTCGACGGAAATGACTGTTCCTTGGGTATTAATCCGTGGCGTAATTGCACCGCTCCTATCAACTGTTGGGACGTTTTCATGAACGACGTTTGCGACGAGGTGTGCAACAATGCCCAGTGCTTGTTCGATGGAAGGGACTGCGAAAGGAAATTGGCACCGTGCAAGTAAGTATTACAATATCATTCAGATACGCGTGTACGCGTACATCTGTCTTATCGTAATAATAATATAACAATCCTGTTCGATCCCTTTTCTCATTTCTACAGTCCTATCTATGACGCTTACTGTCGCAAACACTACGCCAACGGGCACTGCGATTATGGCTGCAACAACGAGGAATGTAACTGGGACGGCCTGGATTGTGACAGGGAACCGCCGTCGTTGGCAGAAGGTGTGATTTCGGTAGTGGTAAGGATGGACATGCAGACATTCCGCTCCAACGTGGTCGCATTTCTCAGAGATATCGGCCACGAATTAAGAACCACCTTAAGAGTAAAGCAAGACGAACTCGGCAACGACATGATATATCCCTGGAAGAGAGAAAGAGACCCCGGTATGCGCACCAACTTCTTTGGTCGACCGACCACCATCTACACCAACACGCAAAGTGGTGTAATCGCCTATTTGGAGATCGACAACAGAAAATGTACCGTTACTCAAGGAGCAGTTTGTTTCCCATCGGCCAACGAAGCGGCAGAATACCTGGCAGCCACCGCGTCCAAACACTCCTTATCCCGCAACTTCCCGATCGAACAAGTCCGAGGGGTCGTGGGCCCACAGGGTCCAGAGTACCCGGACGCCCCGACCAACTACAAGTACGTTTTCATCGGCATCGTGATCGTGATACTTGCAGGATTGTTGGTCGGTGTGCTGGTCACGGCGCAAAGGAAACGAGCGGTGGGTGTCACTTGGTTCCCAGAGGGTTTTCTACGCACCAACAGCGGAAGCGGACAGCGTCGTAGATCGAGAAGACGGGGTCCAGATGGCCAGGAAATGCGAAACTTGAACAAACAACCG
>CM026163.1:0-85000 GCA_014825975.1 Bombus haemorrhoidalis | reverse complement strand
TCTCTGCGTATGTAATTGACTGTTGCAAAGAGGGTCGGTACCCCTCTTACTGCTTAATACTATGCAATTCTGGATTACGTATAGCGGTGCGATAAATATTTGCTAGAACAACGCTAGAACAATTTCTATGATGTATCTTGTAATGCCGCTAAAAAAGAGAAAATTGTTTATTCATATACAAAGAAAGAAAAGAAAAAAAAAAAAAAGGAAAGGTGTACACACAGGCGCGCTCACGCTCACGCTCACGCTCACGCTCACGTATGTAAGCATAGAACGTTTTTAACGAATTAAATGTGTCTTCACACGACTGCCTTTGTATTTGTTAAAGCCACGAAATATCTGCCAAATAGCGAATGACGAAAATACGAAGAAACGTTCAAATGTAATATTTTCCTCCTTCTTCTTTTTTATAATAGCATACCCTAAAGGTTCGATGCGAGCTAAGACAATAATAACGTGCGATAGAATTTTCTATTCTATTTTTAGCCACTATTGCGCGTAAACGAATTGATATTTTCGCACGGAACAAACTGTCGAACGTCGAAAATCGTACGCTACGTAAACGGTGTGTAACAGGTAAAGAGATTATAAGGAAACCGAACATTGTTAAACGGACGTGTAATCATTGTGTTCAAAATTAAAGGATATCCGCTCTACGACCCAGCGATTCTTCACTATGTGTTAAGCGAGAGGAAGAGAAACGCGAGAAACGAATAGATAAGTTACACGCTCCAATTTACAGTTATCTACGACAAGTTAGAGAAACTCTCAATTACTACGATAGATCTTGTTATTCCTTTGTATCTTGTAAAAAGTACTGAGTTTTATTAGTATTAACTATTCCATAAACTGAGAATTTGTTCGATCCTATCATATCCTGCCTTTTCTCCTCCCTAATCGTCCCTTTTTACTTCCGATACCCCGATCCTCATATTTTTTATAAATAAGTTATGTCTTTTTAAAACAGATGTAATAATAAAGATAATCTAACATCCACAATAGGGTTGTTGTTCTGTTCTATCGCGCTATGCTTCCGTGTCTCATTCCTTGATGTTGTAACGATGTGAGCATTTTTTTTTTTTTTGATACCATCTTCTTGTTTAATATGTTGCAACAGATTTTACACAACGATCAAATTGTATTATAGCAATAAAGAAATAAAAGAAATGTGAAAATCTCTCCGACCTATTTGTTTGGCCGGCTCTTCTTCGTTTTTACGTCTTTCGCTTATCATTCGCGTTCCAATGGTATTTTCTCGGTGTTAGCCCGCATGCCGACTCACGGTCTAAATTAAATACACGAGCTTGCTAGACGATATTAGAACAGTTGACGATGTGAAAACGACTGTGAAAACGTAGAGAAGCATGGAAAAAGGGAGGGATCCGAAAGGGATGTTTCCAATTGCATTCACCACCACGAATTGAAGAGGTCATGAAGAATTCACTTTATTAAACGACGAAAGTAAACAAAAAGATCGCTGAACAACGACGATCGCGATATTCGTACAAAGTGCAGACGGTGTATATACAAACTTTCACTCTCACTCTTACTCTCTCTCTCTCTCTCTCTCTCTCTCTCTCTCTCTCTCTATATATATATATATATATATCAATCTCATCACAAAAGTAACCTCAAGAATGGAAATATACGCAGAAACGTAATCAAGGAATCCTCGAACGAAGCAATCCGATCGCCACGAGGAAAATCGTTTTATCTCTCTTTCGAAGCTTCGGAAATACATACACAGGTTGGAACCTTCGAATTCGAGAAACCCGTTCGCGCACGTCCAATTTTTCTAATTCCGCTTCCTCTTGATCGATCGACCGATGAAACCGTAATACGTATCAGAGGGTCGCTCGTTTACGTTTTCCCGTTTTCTTCGATTCTTCTCACAGGTCACGATCGCACGCCGCATAAATTCAAGCATACACTCTTTCGTTCCGTCTCTTTGATTTCCTATTCATTTACTCGTAGTCCTCTCCCTTCGCAGAAATCATACAAGAATTTCGTTTCATCTTTTTATTCGCGAATCGCGAGTTTCGCGATAAATCGGAATATTCGTTAAAGATAGTTAGAAAGAGAATCGAGTGTTGCAGAAAAATTATTAGCAATTCGTTGGCACCTATTTCGAGCGAGCCTTCGTTGTTTGACATATTTAACGTAGAACGACCTGATTGACGAGTACGGGACGCAAAGAAATCGTATCCGAGAGAGTTAAAAACACGGTATATTCGCTGAAATAATTGTACTTTGTATCGAAATAATTGTTCGATGTATCCAGCGAATTAACTTCTATTTCTTAATTTTTCTTTCAGTCCGTATAAACGTGCCCTTCACGGATACATATTTATACATCTACATAGACTACAATGTGAAATAAATAACGCTACGACTCGAAGAAATTCTAGAAATTCTAGAAATTGTTATTCCATTGGTGGACTTCTATCGGTATAAAGTGTTATTTTCTTCCTTTTTTTTTCTTTTTTCTTTTTTCTTTTTTTTTTAAGTAAACCGTTACAAACAGATAGAGTATAATTTATACCGCGATAAATAACTTGCAAACTGCGATCTGAACGAACAGAAACGAGTACAAATTCTTTAATGGGTAAAATTCGAAATTATTGGGTAAGTAACTTTTAACGGGTAAGTTCATAAGAGAGCCTCGAACCGAATTGAAAAAAAGAATTAAAGAATTACACCCCGTACATCGTTCAAAAAAATATAAAAAAAAAAAGAAAGAAAGAAAGAAAGAAAGAAAGAAAGAAAGAAAGAAAAAAATGTTAAATAATTAGCCGTACTCTTACATTTGCCGTCAGAATCGTTAAATAAAATCAGCGGAATTGCTTCAAGTTCAAATGAAATTTTAGGAACGTAAAATCACAATGTACGGTGTCAAAGTTTGGTCTTTAGAGTCGATCTTTAATCTTATTCTCTCTTACGGTGAAAATTTGTTGTCTACTTTAGCGAATATTTCGTATGCATCCTGTGTACTTAACGTCGAGTAAAAAATCATACACGATCGTTTGCTATAAATCGCACACACACACACACGCGCGCGCGCACACGCACACATATATGCACGTTCTGTAGCTATGAACAATTTTCTCGTACAAAAATTCTTTAAACGGTGCGTATTTACATGAATCATCCCAAGTACCCTTGATTCAAAGTGTGTACTAGCTGCTAATAATTTTTCTTTCATCACAATTTTTCTTTTGCATCTTGCTTCCCATCGCGAAACACACGATAAAATTCGCGCGCTTCGCCACGAAAAGATCGTTACTTTTATCGTTTCTTCCTTTTTCTTCTCTTTTCGATTCGATCTATCGACGAAGGCAAATTATTCGGGCAACCAGCACTCGAATTTCTTTTAATTTCATCGGAGAAGAGAAACAGAGCGTCGAACGATCATTACACGATTGGTTGTCGATGCGTCGTGCATACGGAATCGGACAAAGGAAAAAGCATCACGTTCACCGAACATGAGAAAGTCGCGTGTCGAGAAAAAAGGATTTTATTGTATTTACTAAATAGGCGGTCATCGACGATCCATTATAGTCTGCCTGAATGTAATCGAACAAACTTCGTCTAAGGAAATCTATCCTAAAGAAACCAATACGAGAGAAGCAACATATAGAAATTGCCGACTTATTTCATCCTTAAATGTATCGCAATTGAATTTTCTACGATACTACTACCGACCACGATACGCCCTCCTGCGAAGCTGCAATCTATACACGATATAAATAATATCACATTTAACCTCATATTTCATCTAAATTCGATAATTTCGTTATTCGAACCGAAATTCCATTTTCACGATAATTCTATGCACCTTCCTACGTATGGACGTGCATGCCGCGATTGTTCGTCGACGATAAACTCTTTGCCTAATCTTAATAATCGTTCTCGTACGATCCTCGAAATATCGTATCGCTGTTCGAAAAGTCATTCATCGAACAATCAATCTCTTGTGTCGAACAACGTCGAGCAACGGCAACGAGATATTTCGGTAATCGTGACCGCCTGTTTAGTCAATTCGATCGAATCTCTTCTCTATCGCGTTAGAAGAATAGATTTCGCGGCGAAAGAGCGGTGTCCAACGGAACCACGCACACGGAAACGACACACGTCGGATCCATTCACCGGAAGTGGGTGGATTCACGAGAGGAACGAGCCACGTTTCTCCTCGACGCGACTGTTTCCCGCCTCTATAATCGCGTACAAACCTTTACGCGATCTTCACGTTACATTACATTAGGGCTATGAGTATTCCTCGCGCATTTGCATTAAAAAACGGGGTATGGTGGGGGGGACAGTCGTTACATCAGAAAGGGAACAGCAAGGAATATATTTACATCGATACTGGCAGTACATCTTCGTTCCGTTACGTTGCTTCACCGTGGAAACGCCAACCTCAACTTTCCATAGTCTTCTTCTTTGTTATGTCGCGTGTAGAGGAGCTCCGCGGCAGGCCAGCTCCTCCCCATCTTCTTCCCTCCGTTCTTCCATTCGTCTTGAAGCGGCTGACGCTTGATTTTTCTACAGCAGATCGTCGCGATCGTGTTGTTTCTACGTAAATGCGCTTCGATCGCACTTCTCCGACGTTTTCTTTCCGTCGCTTCGTCGCTTTCTAACCCGTTCGCTCGTCTTGTGCCGCAGCTCTCCGATCAAATAGACGTATGCGTGAAACGAGAGCGGATTTTAGTCTAACTTGTTGAATTGGAAAAATATTCGACGCTAACTTTGAACATGCTCACGCCGAAATCGGACTTGTTCATTCTCGATTCAATTTTGCCTAATAATAACGATTTGATTTGTTCGGCGACGGTACAGCTTCTCTCTCTTTCAAGCTTCGCAATTGATATCGGAGGATCGTACTTTCGATCTTACAAAAGCGTAGTTAAAACGATGACACCGCTTTCGACGATCGATGCTTAATGCAAATTTTCCTTTTCGCATTCGTCGATTCGATCTCGTATTGGCACACTGCTAAGGTGACTTTAAACGTAGCGGATCGTAGCGGATCGTAGCGGGTTCACGCTGGTACGATAAATTGTCGCTTCCGTAAAGCTTACAAGATAGATCGCGCAAACGTAACAAAATGAGAAGGAGCAAAGGAAGAAATTGACTAACGATACAACGTGATAACGCAACGGCCACAACGAATTAATCAATTTGATTAACATTCGTTTGTTCATCGATGCAAGCTTCCATTCTAAATCGTTTTCTCGTGAGTGATCGATCGTGAGTAATCTACTTCGACGACGCTGATCGAACAGAGAAAAGAAAATGAAATTTTGATCGACGAGTTGGATCATTCGTGTGAAAAATCCACGAGTATACGTAACTTGCGTCCTCTTCTCTCTTTAATAGCCTAAGCAAGAAAAAAGAAAAAAAAAAAAAGGGTTGGTGGGGAAGAGATAAACAGCTCTAGTAGTGTGCACGAGAACGGCTTAAGTTGTATTTAGGTTCGGCTCGTGTCCGATTCCTCGAGCATGACGGTGAACTTGGAAAGGAGGGAAAAGAAAAAAGAAAGAAAAAAGAAAAAAAGAGAAAAGAAGAAGAAGAAGAAGAAGAAGAAGAAGAAGAAGAAGAAAACGGGAGAACAAAAGAAACTATAAACGCAACGTATAAACGTTCGTTTAATCAAGAAGTTGACGTATCATAGCGCAGTATTGTCTAACGTTGTTTATTAAATTATAACTTAGAGATGTTTGGCAGTGTCTTCGTCCAACATATACGTATATACGCTTCCTTTAGAGAGTATAACGTTTCGCGCAAGATTGTACAATTAGAAATAAGATATCCGTGCTATTTGAGTATCCTTTATACAAAATTGTTACGAAAATTGTATCTTGTAGCGTGTATAATACGATTACGATTACGATTACGATTACAGTCTGAACACACTTGAACACATATTTTTCTAACGCACGAAGAAGACAATCAAAATATGAAGTAACTCTCTCTCTCTCTCTCTCTCTCTCTCCCTCCCTCCCTCTACCCTTCCATCCCTCCGTCTGTCTGTCTGTCTCTCTCTCTCTCTCTCTCTTTGAGGAAAAAAAGGACCAAAACGAGAAAACCGAAAAAGAAAAGAAAAGAGGAGAAGATAAAGCGATATAGAAACGTATAAAAAACGAATGTGTATGCAATGTGTATGTAATTGGCAGAAAATCGTATATACCTTGACTTGATTCAAGATTGCCATCGCTAAAACTCATCTTCGCCGAGCTTCGTACAAACGATAATCGGTCGCGACTTTACAAAACCTCTCTAAAGGAATTACAATGCAAAGAAAGATGATCGTTACGTACAGTAGATTAAATAAATAGCACTTAAAAATACCTATCTTAGGTAAATCTGTTTAAACACGACTGACTCGCGAGTTTTTCGTATCAGATGTTCGGGGAAAATTTATACGATTCTTACTTTACGCAGAATATCGAAATTCAATCGAACGAACAAACGTAAATTCGCTTGATTAGGTATAGCGAAACATGATCTTTTTCTCTCGATTCCTCTTTAGTGTCTGTGAAGAAAGACTGCTTACCGTACGACTTTAGTAAAGTTTTCCCGTTGTTACTTCCTAACGTCGTAATCGGTCCGGACAAATTAAAAACTAAAAATAGACTCGAATTTTGTACAACTAAAAATAATCGTATAAGAAATGCAACTTCTCCGACTTTCTTTTTCTTTAGTAAGCTCTTTCTAGATGCAAGAACTTAATTGGGAATTAGTTCGACGTTTCAATCCTCCTTTATAGGTATGCGTGTATGCTACTAATCAGTAAGTTCTCTCCTGACCACAGATTCTCTGTTCATCGATCGGAACGCGAATGAGACAAAAAAAAAAAAAAAAAATCCCGATACAAACGATTTTGTACGAATATTCACTGTTAATTCTATCAATCCAGGTTGTATCAGCGTTTACTTTTAAATTCACCTTGCGAAACATCAAAAACTTTTCTTCATCTTCAATCGTGGAAAACTGTTGCCTACGCGTGTCTCTGTTACATGCGAACGAATACCTTCACATGCCCTATGTTTTTTTTTTTTTCTTTCTTTTAACTTTTTTTCTGTAACAACAACACTTTTATAAAGATTCGCTACGTCTCGAGTCTTCAGATTGATTTCTCTAACCCGGAAAAACGCATGGAGAAAATTTACAACGTTATCTATCGCATAGATAACTTTGGCCAACCACTTACGTACTCAGCTATGCGACGACTCCTTAAATTGTACGTTATTATGAAATAGGTAAGTTCTTTCCCCCTAGTCTTGTATAATAATGAGCAATGCTAGAACCGCATCTTCATCGTCTTGAACCGTACATAAAGGATAAAAGTTGCTCGCGATAATTCGTACAACGAGCAATTGCACCGTTATGTTTAGCCACTATAGAATTATCAAATACTACAACAAGTCGAACGTATAGTTATAGTAACGCAGAAGACAAACTGCAGTGTGGCAGATGTGTTTTGCGGCAGTATGATCGCGTGTTATGATTTTTGATTTTAGTCATATTGTCGTATGAGTGAATTGGCGGGCGTAACAGTTCAAGAAGATCAAGTTACAGGAGCCGATGTCTACCTCTACGATTGTATTGAAAAATAACCTTTGCAGGATGTCTACTTTTCTTTTTTACTCCATATTTTTCATTTACTCTTTAACACACGCTAACTGCTAACGGTCGCTAGTATGTTAGCTCAAGTGAGAGGAACAACTGTCAGTTTTTCAATTCGCATCCTTCTTTTTCTCGTCGGGATCGTGGTGCAAGCGCCCCGCGACTTACAAAAAAAAAAGAAAAAAAAAAAGAAGAAAAAGAAAAAAAAAAGAACGAGCGATTGGCCAATTTCTGATGAATGCAAAACCCGTCGCAAACGATTCCTTTCTCCTTTTACATGTGCTTTACAACATTCTTCGATTTCTCTTTTCTCTCTCTCTCTCTCTCTCTCTCTCTCTCTCTCTCTCTCTCTCCTGTCAAACTACTATGCTACAATATATACAATTCATAAAGCAATGTATCTGATTGTTCTTGTAAATGTTTCCCTCACGCGTGCTCCTATTACCTCGCTTTATATTAAAAATAGACGTAGAAACGTTAATTGAATTTTATGCATCGAAGGTAATCATGGACGGTACATTTTGAATATAGAATTTGAATTAAACAGAAAGGAGAACGTTCGTGTTTTCCGGTATATGAAACGAAACAAATCGATGAATCGGCCTTTTACTTCAAATACAAATGGCAAAGCGAATTCATTGTCCAGCAATGAATCTATATTTACTATTGTTTGCAGCCTGTTCTTCTCTTCGTAAGACTCGCAGTTTCTTGATCGAATGAAATAAAATTTACATTTGCAAGAACAGTCACACATCGTACACCAATTAATATATACTTATTACATAAACATATGTAACGAATGGCAGTGCATGTGACTTGCATCAATTTGTCACTAATCGTCCCTCTTACGCGTCGAGATTTGAAACTGTTCGAGCAATCATGTAACATCGCTCTTGCTCGATTCGTTAACGGAAATTTTATACGATTGCAATGCATTTATAATGATAAAGAAATGATTTATTGTTAAGTATTAAGTCCCTCCCACTCGATTAGGTATTGAGTCTGACCGTTTGGTCCTATCCTCTTTGCTCTGATGACAAACTTTTCACCAGCAGCGATTCTATTAGCTGCACCAAAATATATGTTCACCGATGATTTTAGATCATCCAGAGATATGTCGGGCGCACTTTGTTTAACAGGCGAACACTTTGGGGATGAAGGTACGCTACCTTTCTTTTGCGGTTGTGGATCCGGAGGCGGTAATTTGTCATTGTTTTGACGTTGTCTTAGTCTCCTCCCGTTTAAGGCATAATCGACACAATTTCCAATTTGACTACTAGCACTGCTCGAGGCACCGTTAAACGAACTTCTTAAATTCCTTGCAAATTCACTCTTAATTTCGTTATTACGTGCCGGTAAGATGGTTGCCGTTTTACTGGCAGTATGCTGATACTGCTGTTGTATCTGCTGTTGCGATGGACGTCCTCTCCGATGTTGACGTCTACGTTTAACTTGCCCGTTTCTGTCTATAATAATGTCTTTTTCCGATAATTGTCTTTTGGCTGGCCGCACTACCGGCGGTTGAGATATAACAGGAGTAAGCGGTAGAGGTAATGTAATTGGACATTGATTGTACGGTGACGGGGTACTTGAATTTGTTTGAGTGAGATGATTGCCAGGTGTACCCAATAAATCACTGAGATTTCTAAAAGGATTATTCTTGCCTTCAAAGTCTTTGGGTGGCGGAATGAAGGAGTCCAAGGTTCCTCTTGAACTGGTTTCATCCCCACTTGTATCCGCAGGCGTAGATGGTGGTAAAGGATGCATCAATTCCACAGAACTAGGCACAGATAGTTCAGATATACCCGAAGTTGTGGCTGGCGGCGTAGGTGGACCGGAAACTGAAGTTGGAGGTGTCGGTGGTAGATCAGATGTTTCCGAGTTACGGGATTTACTCTGCAATGTATAACGAGCAATTGGATCGAACACCGATTTCTACGGAGCCCCGTAGTAATTATACCTGGTGCTGCTGCTGTTTTTTTTTTTTTATTTTTTTTTTTATTATTTTTTTTTCTTTTTTCTTTTTTTCTTTGTGTTATCTATTACCTTAGCTATAGCATTCTTCAGTAATTTCCTTGCTTTCCTATATCTAGCTTCTCGAACGCCCTGAGCTTTGCTCAAAGCACCGTCGCTCTTTTCTCTTTTCTTGTGTTTACGTAACATTCTTTCACGAGAACTTCCTAATGCCATTAAACGTCTCCTTCTTTGCAAACTGAGCTTGGGAAACGGGAATGATTTCTTTACAAAGCCACCTCCAATATACCTATAACAATGAAACAGATAACAACAATCAAAAGTGTTTTAGGAAACACGTTGTTACGTTGTTACGCCGATACGGCGAACCAGGGCCCTACCTTTCCCTCAGGGACTGCGTCGATTGACTCGGTGGGCTTGGACTCGGGCATGAACTTTGCTCTGCTTCCGAGTTCTGATAAATTGTTCCACGCATCACCACGTCCGATGGATTTACTGGAATTTCCAAGTTTTCTGCTGTACTCTGTTTTAATGCAGTTAATTGTTTTGTACTTTCTGGTAATGATATCGGTCTGCAACAAAACGATATTTCTTTCAAGGTCGTTAAGAGAAGGAAAAAAAAAAAAAGAAAAAAGAAGAAGAAGAAGAAAAGAAGAAAGGAAAAAGGAAGAAAATAATAACAATTAAAGTACGTATTTTAAACAACAGTATCGCGGTAACTAACCCTGTAGGCGGAGGAAGATATTGCAGTCTTTTATTAGCACCCCAGCATCTACGTAACACAGAATCATCTATTACACCAGTTGCTGGAAGATTAACAATTGGACACGGTGGTGGTAACCTAACTCTAAGACCCCATATCGTAGTACGTTTCTTTATTTCTCTGCCACATTTGAATCTGTTCCTATTATTTGTCAATATTGCTAGTATAGATTCTCTGCGTATTTGAGCACTGACATCCCTGATCTAACAATAACAAATACATACGCATATTTTTTTTAAGTGTCTAATTTGTGCACATTTTTAACCAAGTAAAAAACATCATGAACTTAACGTTCGGAAAAATTCTATAAAAGAACATCTCACCCGTGGAGGAAGCTGCAAAGTGTTCCAGTTATCATTGGCATAAGGTACAATAACAGTGTCCAAATCATAATACTTTTTAGCATTGTAAACAGTTAAATTGTACAACATCAGGTGCACCAGATCTACCCATTTCAATTCCAGTCGCCGTACGAATTCTTTGCCATAATTGCACATTGAACAGACAAATACATAAAACCTATAAATAATATCGATTATTAGAGCCGCCATAGGAATAAGGAGAGAAACCCTTTTACCAAGGTTCCATCATTTTCACCTACCTATCTCCGCTGTATAAAGGATAAGTTAAGCAACTGACACATTTTTCATGAAACCATTGCTTGCAACGAGCACATTGCAACATCTGCGTATACCATTCGCCATTGAGTCCGCAATAACAATAAATTTGTTCAGCATTCACTCTATGATGCGCGTCCCAATTTAACATATTGGGCTGTAACAAACATTAACTATTGATTCTATCAGTATTCTAATATATTCTTCAACAGAATAATGTATTTAAAAATACAGGCAAAGGACTAATATTGTACAGTTGTTATCATTATTATCATCGATTTGCTATTCAAATTAATATTACAGAAGACTGTCTTGTATACTTACATCGTACGGCAACTTTGTCATATCATCTGGTGGCGGCTGAGGTTGGTCCCTACCACTGCAAACTTTTCTGATACTTGCCTTTACCATAGAAGTTTTCGGTTCTACAACTTCACGCGTACGCGGTTGACTATCTATACATCTTTTACACATCCAATGCGCCTCGGCTGCAGTTTCTTCTTTTAATATTTGAGGCTGCAAGTACATAGCAAGCTTTGAAACTCTATCCCATAACGTGTCGCCACAATCACATATATAAACTATCGATATCCCTTTCGAATATATCCTTTTTGTCCTATTACCTGATGACAAAGCTGGTGATAACCACGACCGCATTTGTCGCAAACGATAATGTCGTTATCAGTCTTGGGCTGAGATTTTTTACAAAGTACGCACATAACATCAGAATCTGGCATCGATAGCTTTGTCAACTCCTTAACAGAGGACCATGCGGAGGTGTTGTCCATAAATTTGACAAGGCATTTCTCCCTTGCCAAATCCACCTGTATAGACAGTGTTTAATTAGAGTATCCTTCAACTATGTTACATAGACCGTAGTCTCGTCTAGCTACTTTGATATAATGACTATGTTACATCCGACAGCGAAACACGATGTAATTATGTTTTATTGGAAAATGTGGATGATCAGCTACATTTCAGTGATATTATACAAACGTACCTCAACAACCGTTCCAAGATAATATTTTCCATCTTTGTGCTGAAGAAGAACGTCGTCCCCATGAGAGAAACCCAATTTCTGTTCCCTCGTAGTGCTATCCGGCGCTGCCAGACTTTCTTCTGGCTCTGACATTTTCTACCCTGTTTCTACGGTCACATGGAACGAGAACGACATAACTTAACACGCATAAAATTAACGACTGAATCATATCCAAATAATGTAATGAAATAGCTGTTATACAACTTTAGATCCAAATGTTACAAAGGGAATTTCGTTAATGACGTTTTAAAGGCATTGCTCTAAGTCTAACATTGTTTAATTTCTGCAGGAAAAGAAAAGAGAAAGGCGAAGAAAAGAAAAAGAGAAGAGAGAAAAGAAAAAGAGAAAGAAGAAGGAAAAGCTGATATTAATGTCTATCTGTATAAGATGTACAGATCATAAAAAAAATGATTAGATACTATGGAAGAAACATGTTATGATTCGATAGTAAATAATAACATCAACATGATAAGGCTTCTGTATTATTAGTTACACCAATACTACACCGCATATGTATTTACGTTATAAATTGCTGTTTAATGTTATTAAACAATTATAAAACAGACTCGATATATGTTGAAATTAGCCTTTTATGAAATAAATAGCATCCTATAGAAGTAAAATTGAACATGTTTCGAGGTAAAATTACGATAATTACGTTAGGAAAGTGGTTAACATTTCGAATGATAGGCCATGTTAATATACAATCTTCTTGTAAAATGTTTGTTGAAATCCGAAAGGAATGCAAATCTTACATGCACGTACACATAATGCTTGGTCCACGCAAATGTGCAAAATAGATGGTCGTCCGCCAAATCATTCATTTATGTACGTGTCCATTACAAGCGGCGATAAGTACGTTACAAGAATGAAAAAAGTATCGCGTATACCTGCGAAAGAAATAACGACCATATGATCGGCATCTCATTAAAAACCAGTCCGCGCGCTCTCGCTCTCGTTAACGAACGGGAGCACCTACAAATGCTGTTCTAAACAAGACGAAACGTCGCGCACGAGCGGCTACACTTTCGAGAACATTTTTATCGTTGATGACAAGTATGTCGAACGAAATCCGATTCTCTGCCGATTAAGGGAACAGAAGAGACCTTAAAACCGATCAATTGACAAAGACACTGGCGATACGATAGACAGGAACAACCCCCGGGACATCTCCTAACACCGGGCGGTGCTTGGACCGGCGGTGGTGTTTATAGGACAGAAGACCGTGCGAATATCGTTCGATCTCCAAACACCTTTTCTATGTCGTACCTCAGCGTCTTGGCCGTCGAATCACGCGCGACGTTCGGCCCTCATTTTCCGATTCCCGTCAGCCATTTACAAGCATGGGGGCCCCGCCACGGTCGGTCGCTCTCAGACACAGAATCGCGGCGCGGCAAAACCCTATCCCGTGAAGTCAGGATGGCGACACGCCGGCACGCATGCAACCGTTACGATCACGGCGGCGCCCGGGTATCTACGTCGGCCACCCTCAGGATCACCACACGCCCTTAGACACGGGCATCACCGCCGCGAACTCGGTGCACTTTCATTGTGTCCCTTGAAAATTCGAATAACCACCGTCCGCCATATTCGGGGAAACACTTGCTAGAGACTACGCTGCTCAACTAACCTACCGTGGTGCCAGTGCTCCCCGTAGGGATGTCTAACGAAACAGGGGTGCCCATTTCTCTTCGCTTTACACTTACGTTTACACTTTTGCCTAGAAAGTAAATAACACCGTTCCCCCGGAACTCGTCAAATAGAATCAAAGATAGTTGGCCAACGTTCCGAGTCTGTTTCTTATAACTGTATTTCATGAATACTATAGCCTTAGGTTATAACCTTGTACGTTCGTTTCATCAACGACAAATCTTCTTATGGGACAATCTCTTCAACCCTACTCTGTTTCCAAGCACAAGAAAATGATCAAACGAACTATTAACAAAAGTTCTAAATACATACACGTCGTTCATCATGTTCTGTTATACGTGTAAGAATTCGCGAACAGCATGGCGCGGGGCATACAAATCTTGATGTACGGCCATGGTCGTTAGTTGGACGTTCTATTGTGGTACAGGTATAACATAAACAATTGATGACAGCGTAGCTAAAGACCCTGTTATATTATGATAATTACGAGGGATTGCCGTAATTATTTAAAACGTAGAAGATTTCGGGATTGGAACGTATATATAGAATATAGAAATCTTGCAATCTTTCAACAATTAGAGTGGTACATCTTTCATACACAACATTCTCGTCATCTATACTCTAAACCTGTATAAATTTTGTTACACTTTAAATAATCCAAAGCAGACCTTAAAGTGCTATTAAATAAAATACGATAGTTAATAAATGCAATGATTTGTTTAAAAGAAAAACAACATATTCGTATGTCGTATCTAATTTTATCAAGTTTTGAAAAATAATAATTTCGATAGCTTCTTGTTGATTAACTTGTATGCAAAATATGAATTTGTAGATCTATTTGATATTACGTTTATGTTTAATAATAACGATTTTGCCACTCTAATCTAGAGCAGTTGTACGAAGTGTAAGCGCCGCAAGAGCTAGACAACATTTTGGCTATTGGTTATTCACATATTAGCTGATCATTGGATATTGAATGCGCTCTAAAATTAGCTGTAATTGTCCAATCGGCAGAAGACTGGAATACGAATCTCTTATGCCTAACGAAGTAATACTTAAGCTACTCACGTATTCGCAAGCGAAGGGTTGCTAACTTGGAAGTTGAAGCATGTAAGTAACTTTTTTTTCTGCCCGTAACTCACCTGCCGATTTTTTTTTTTTTTTTTTTATTTAATTTCAGCAGCTCTTCCTGTTCAGAAAGCAAAGACCAGGCACGCCATTTTGGGATGCAGAACATCATTTGTTTTTCACTCGCAACAGTAAAATAATTTCGCCTGCTGCTACTTATACTTGTAAATACTATAATTATACGCGACAAAAAATTGATTAGGAAACGTAGTAAAAGTTACAAGTTCAAAATAAGAGCACAATTTATTTTTACGAAACTTAATTTATGAAATAATTAGATTACACGCACGCAATATCATATACACAATAATAAAGTTCTGTGTTTACTATTACTGTGTACATTTATTATAACTGATTATAGTAATATCGGAAATGTTTGCTTCAAACATATTTTTGATTGTATCTATGATACATCTATCAGTTTGCAGCGTATAGAAATATGTAGAGATATGTCAAAATGGGATTGAACATCTTGGGATTGAAAATGGTGTTTTTGCTTATTTGAAACAGGAAAAGAGAAAAAAATGCAAAAATTTTTCGCAAAATATATTATTATTGTTATTATTATTGTATGTTCTGCTAACGTTCCATAGATTATTCGTATATACGATCATTCCTGTAAGAACTATAGCGCAACACGAAATATATATATATATATATATATATATATATATATATATATCTATCAAGACATCGTTTTATAATCCATGTAATAAAAAACTGAAGTCCTGAATGTCATACCAGATATAACACGGGTTTATATGTATGTACACTATTTGTATATATGATTTTTATATCGTATTTTATATCGAGCTCATCATCTGCTAATGAATACATCTCTCTCTCTCTCTCTCTCGCTCTCTCTCTCTCTCTGTTTCTTTTTGTATAAAAATGCTTTTCCGTAGAAGCATTCATCAATTTATTAAAAACGTTCTTATCTCACGAATAATATAAGAATTTTATTTTGTATGATTAGTCTATCGCAGATATCGAGTATAGTACAATTGCACGAACACGATGCGGCTTATTTTCAACGTCATAACATAATTGTGTAATCATTATTATTATCTATAACAAATTTCGTAATAAATATTCTATAGAATAACTCTCAAAACAGTTTCTTCTTTACCGCAGTATACCTTTCCATATAGTTATCGTAACCATCGAGATTAGCAAATTGTTTCATTTCGAATAAATTTCCTTCGACAGAGAGAACGGAAATCTTGGAATCTTTCAAAATTTTGGTAGGTATCGCGCTCAATTGTAGACAATTTTCTTCGAGTCTTAAAGTTTTTAGGCGCGAACATTCCGCCAATTTGTCAGATATAGTCGATATTTGATTTTGATTGAGGTTAAGTTCAACCACATGTAACGCCGCAGCCGCGTCGGGAATTATGGTAATTCGATTCTTCGATAAATCCAATACGTCCAGAAATTTTAACTCGCAAAACATGGGGGGAAATTCGGTTATACGATTGTCAGATAAGTTGACCTGTTTCAAACGCATTAGTTTAGATAAAGACCAAGGGATAGTTTTTATTTGGTTCGAACTTGCGTTTAAACATTCTAACTTGGTCAATGCTCCAAGTGCTTCGGGCAAAGTGATCAATTTGTTATGATTAAGATTCAATTGCTTTAACAACGTGAAATTCCCAATTTCATCGGGAATATGACCAAATTTGTTGTCCGATAGATCCAATGTTCGTAACAGTGACGACAAAGCTAGTAGATTTTGTGGAAATTCGTCGAGTTTCCTCTCTGACAATTTTAACGTTCCGGTTTTCCTTGCAGTTTCGTAATGCTGCTTCAAGCTAGAGTTGCCCATTTTACTTTAACATCGGCAAAAATAAACCCGTATACTTGTTCTCAATTTGTTGATATCAGAGATATTTACACGGGTTTATGTTTGATAATAACTTTCTACCAATCTTCGAGAGGCATAAACAGGAAATATGGTTTTCGCCTAACTCACTTTATTTTCTTAACAAATGATTGCTCAACTTATAAGAAATTCACGCAATGTCTCGTTATACATTCTCGTTGGTTGCTCGGTACTCACTCCTCATCACGGTTAAACCGTGTATCCATTGAAATATATTTTGCTACAGACTGTATTCGATCACGTCGGTGCGGTGGACGATGATTTTTGCGAGCCACTGTACCAACGTAGCAGAGTCAGTCGTTGCGCCGCCACTCCTCCGATTAATTTTCACACGGCGATACTTATGAAGCGAATCGTCGCAGCCGGTTAACCAGTGTCGCGGTTTCTATTCTCGCGCGAGTGCAGTCGCAGAACATGCTGCGCTTGTAAAAATCAGTCGTTCGAAAACATCGTTCCGAGATCGAAAATAGAGTGAAATGTCACCCGAATGACAGTCGGCCGGCCATATTGCTCTGGATGGTGGTTGTGTTCGAATCGTGGCCGCACGATGGCGGTTCGCGCGCTCGCGCCCCGAAACATGGCTGACAAACGAAGATGTAGCGGTGCACGTCGGGTTTACATTAGACTGAAAACGCCGCGGCAGTTACTGGTGTGTAGTTTACGATGCGATCATTCGTAGAAATGGTGAGATAGTGTCGTGGCTCGAGAGGACATACTATCGGCTAGCGATGGCCTCCACGCCGAAGTCGGAGAAGCATGCAGGTGAGTGATATACCGTTCAAGTACTATGACCTACGATCAAAGAGAACGTATGTAAGTATGTAAGTATAGGATGTTCTGCAACAACGACGGGACCCGGCCGTCGTCGCCGTTCTTCCTTTTCACCCTTTTTCATTTGTCAGTCAAATTCTCACTCGTTTACACGCGTATCAGAAGAATTTCTCACAGCTTAACATCCTCGAACGCCGCTATAGCCACTGCCGCGTTAATCTAAATATTAGCAGTGCAATCGTTCACGGACGCTACCGGACGCGAAACGTCAAAAGCATATGCGTTAGCACGCTTCTTCTATCGTTTCTCCATCTCCCTTCCTTCTTTCTTCCCCACATTGCCTGTCACATTGCTACAGGCGGCCGTTTCATTACAATTGACGATTACAACGGGCATCCTTCTGAAACGCGAAGGTAATGTACATACCTGTAATAATGCACGAACATCGGCAACGCTCGGCGAATGTCACTTATAAATGAAGGGTAACCGCGCGGCCGGTAAACGCGTTTACAATTTCACCTCTCGTTCGACTCGTCAAGATCGCATCGCTCTAATTTCAAAGATTCCATTTTTCATACGAAACTAACGAAATTTCTTACTCGCGTTCGAATCTATAAGTGGAAATTGCATATCGTATCGTCGTGTCGTTCGAAGGAATACGGTAAACATTTTTGAAACTGCATCTGAAAGGACCAATGTTGCCCGATGATGCGAAAGTGAAAGAAGAACCGCACGAAGAGTGAAAAGAATGGCACGAGAGATGGAAGCATCGTTGATTTTCTTTCCCCTCTTGGATCTCTCTATAGAGCCGAGATTCATCCTGATGCCTAACGACAATCGTTTCCTACCTTGAAAAACGTTACGCGGCGGATGCACGACACTGGTAATAATACGCGGCCGCCTGGAGAGTGTGTCAATAAACCGTCCACGCGCCAGGGGCGAGCCCAATGTAATCCGAACAGCTGCCCGTGTCGCGAGTTTTTTTAGTTCGCGTTCGCACGCTTCAGACAAAGAGTTACATACTTAGTTGCATATAGGTAGATCGGCATCGAATGCGACGATATTAACATGTTCGTCGCGTACGTCTCATATTTCCGTTGGTACGCGTATCAAGCACATATCAATTTCGACGTAAAACTCAAACTATAGGTTTTCTCTGGCAGGACGTACGTACATACGTGCATACACATATTTGTCGTGATTCGATCCGATCAACAGCGAACGTGTTAAAGCCTCGAGAGGCTGAAGTCGTAAGTTCGTTTACGTTGTTTAAAAATTACGCGGAACGCGCCGCGTTGCATCGTTGCGCGTTGCGGTCATTTCATTTCGATTGCTCTCTGCGTGCAATTGCTGGCAACAACTATGCTGTTACTATATTGCCGTTTACTATATGCACATGTTGCACGCGAATTTAATAGAAAATGGCGTGGTCAGATAATTTAAATAGGACACGTAATATATAATACGCGTATTTATTAGAGATTAATGGTCTATCGGAGGTTTGAGATGTTTTCAAGCGCCCTGTAAAATTTCCCCGCTATCTTGAAGGTACATTTATCTATAAATGTCGAACAATATTCCACGCATGAAGGATATTCTTATAACAATGAGGGTATAAGTGCATATTGCGTAAAAAATATACACGTATCTAAAGGTAATTAAAATAATTAATATAACTGTTGGCATGAATGTTGATAACTTTCGAAACTGTATCGTAACACGGTATGCATATATTGCATATATTAAAGGGTGAACAAGTCACGGACAACGCAGCAAAAGATAAAATACACGCACAAATTATTAACGAAATGTTACACACTATTATCCATTGGACGTAATTTAGGCAGCAATTTGAGGCTCGATATCATCATAAAACGAAGATGTTAAATTTCTTTCTTTCTCTTTTCGATTGTAGATTGAACGCGATAAAATGGCCTCAGAATATCTAACGTTTTTATTTTATCATTATAATAAGTGCTACTTATCGGGATTGATATGTTCGACTGCACACGTAGGACTGGCGACGGGTAGATATTCTTCAAGTAAAGGCAGCTTGATCAATTTGCCGGATAGCTAGTAGTAGCAACTAACTCGGTATATACCCTACACGTCATCTGTCGCTGGGTAATTGTGTTTAATGCGAGTTGATTTGTTCCCGGTTGAAATCGTGGAGCGTCTGTCATGTTCTGGCGTATGGTGTGCCGCATCTGAAAAATAAATCCGCCGTATCTATCCACGGTTTGCAAGCGTTTGAGCGGAGGAAAAGGCGTTCAAACAAAGTTACGGTTATTATCGATTAACAGAATTTTTAATACACTTTTACCATCGCGTCAAGTCGTCGAAAGTAACAACAACTTTTTTTCCATCTGATCTATTACATTAGAACATTGCATGTACATTATATGCATTCCTTTTCTACGTATTTCAAATGTTTTTCTGTTTTCTTTTCCTGTTTTTTCTCATTTTTTTTTTCTTCTTTTTTTTTAAATAAATCAACTTGACCAAACAATTCGACAACGAAACAAGAACAAGCGTATAAATATATTTTTCAAGAATTTGACGACGAATCGTATTTCACCTTGGATCGTATCAATTACTTGAGATCTTGGCCAAAATCGTGGGATTTTCTAGTTACTTTCCGGTAAAGGATCGTACAGCGAAGCTGGTCCAATCGAAAGGTGAAAGATACCCGGACCGAAAGATCATACGAAGAATGACGACGAATAATCTTTCTTAAGGCTTATATATAATATAAGAGCTTGTATATAATATAAGAGTATCTCTACGAAACAAACTATAATTCATTTCATGATTCATCGCGTGTTTCACCCAGCTACTCCGATAGATTGTCGCCAACGCAACGGTCCTCGAAAAAAAGATCCTCCGTTTCGTGTTACTACGATACTTACATCGAGAAAGAATCTCGTTACCAAGAAATGCACCGCGGACGATCGAGTCTCTTCTCGGCGAAACATCGCAATCCGCTAGGAATTCCGCTAGGAATAAATACTCTCGTAGAACAATTGCCATAGCCGTAAACAGAAGAACGTTGGAGAGGAGGGGAAATTGTACCCTCTCGGTTAGACGAACGCTGGACACTGCGAACTCGGTCAATAATAAATCCACGGTTTTGCCAGGGAATTCCTGATGAAGAGAAGCGCGCTCTCGTTAAATTCCCAGCTAGACCGGCTGGTTCGTTGAAATAATTCTATGGTGTGTCGCGTAAATGCCCGCAGCCAGCGATGCTTGAGCAAATCAAACGACTTTGTCTTTGCCTGGTAAAAGAAAGGGAGGAAGGCGAGAGCGAAGAAGGAAAGGTAAAAACGTGCGCTAGATCGAACTGCGATTAAATTCTACGCGTTCTCTGGCCTTTCTCCTTTCTCTGCTCTGTTGACATTGTATGCCCGAGGTGCAGCCGTTTCGTCACTTACGCCTCTCCTGCTGGATCTCCTCGGCGAAAACAGGATTACACGGGGAAATAATAGGGTACACGTGCTCGCGGCGTGCGAGTAAGCGCGGCGTGTCTTACGGTTGGAGAGACGAAATGAAAGGCGGAACAGTTTCCTCTTCTTTTGTTTCCACCGTTTTGTTGTCTTTCTCCCGTCCGTTTCTTTTCTTCCTTCCTCCTTTGTCACAGGAATTTCAACTTCAGTCCGCGATATCCAACAGCATAGCAGAGACCACTGACTTTACGAAGTAAGCAATTCGTTAAAGAGTGACTCGTCGACAATATCGATTATGTTTCTCGAGTAAAGATGGCCAAGAAGCAAATACCGCGCATACGTTACATCAGACGTTACTTATACGTTATGTCAGACGTATGTGTACACACATGCATAGACTGTTGGTCATCCTCGATCCTCGATCCCATCCTCGTAGGTATCCTCGACGCGAGGCCGCAGGGGCAAATCTCGTATACCGCATACGTCTGTATATCAAGCACCGATGCGATGCACCGTCAGGAAGAGACCGGGATCTGTAGCGTGTGTATGGTACATTCACCGGCGATTCATGAATATGCATCTGTTTTCACGTTTCGTCGAGCAAACGTGATCTCGGCACACGGATTAGAGGGGGAACGTGCACGTGCGAAAACCAGTCGACGCGTACGTACGTGTTACGCTTGATCCTAATTTAGGTCCTTGATCCAACGGATCACATGCGTCTTATTCTTCGTAGGCTTTCGTTGCACGCACGTAACGCACACGTTGCGTCGCATCCAGGCAACCAACTGAGCTCGATGCGACACCTCCTTCGCCTTCCTTCGCAAATTGATCGTCATTATCGTTTCCTTATCGTTCGATATCTACGCTTATACAGATAATCGCGCAAGGTAATCGTCATGGCGAAACGAACCCGAGCCAAAGAGTCTTCTTCTTCCACACGTGATACAACGTGTCCTGCGACAAAGGATCGAGCGGCTTGAAAAGGAATTTTCCTAGCGGTAGGAAGCTTTGCTGCACGAGTCACGATGGTTGTGGGATTCGTTTATAGAGAACGTGAGTTTTGCCTGAGTTTTTATCTTGTACACGAGATTTTTTACCGACGTTAATCCTTTCGCGAAAAAAATAATCGATGGTTTTGGTACGAACGCGCCGATATGAATTGAAATTTGGAGAGATTCGGCCGCGTTAGAGCCATAGAAAAGCGCATACAGAGAATTCCATTAAAAAGTTGTTGCGTTTAGTCGGACGTTTATACGTCCGATGTATTTAATAGGTAAGTAGTACGTATCGGGACTAAATAGCTTGATCATAATTTAGCTTGATTCTTCCTTATTATTATTTCAGAGTTATTAGGATATTATTAGGTGAGAAAATACGAAGAAATTGAACGACGTCCGAGACGATAAAATACCGAGATTAAGATATCAAAGAGTATTTGGAAAGTCGTTTGAAGATAAGCGTTCGAGGACTTACAACTTGACAATTTATTTAAAATTTCTACGAGCATTCGGAAAGTGACATTAGTATCCCCCGAACTACAATGTTTTCCTTAAATCATTAAATGTACCATTAAAATAAGGTACTACAAGTACTACCATCGAAGCATAGTAAGGGACGAGCTTTTTTCTTTTTACAAGTTATCAGCCATTTACATTTAGATCTACGATAGATGCCCTAGCTTTTACTGATTTGACACGTCACGTATACAAATATTACCCTCCGGTTATTCATTTCGATCGATTTTCTTGCATGTTACACGCATACATGTAGTAGGTACGTACATGCACGGTAATGATCGATTTAAAAGTCAAAAACGTAAATCAATTGAGCACAACACCGTTAAGGAATTCGTCGATATCGTTCTATATTTCTTTCAATCGTTCTTCTTATCTTGCTTTCTTTTTCCCTTTCCTTTTCTTTTTTTCCATTCCGTGATAGTACCATAAAAGATCATTGTCGCATCGCGCGTGATGTATTACTAGGATTACGGATAAATACTATCTTATGATTGGCAGTAGATTTTCTCCATCTCTTTGAAACGATCGGGCAGCAAACATTTCACGTAACTAGAGATCGTGACAATACAAGTTTGTTAATTCGGCTATGATCCCGAGACGATCCGATATGAAATTTCAATAGTCGCGTTAAACAGTCGGCTGTGGTCTACAAATAACAAATTCGAGCTTCGAGTGTTTATTATTATTTTCCTCGGATATTAATGAAAAAAAAAAAAATATTTCCGTAGCATATATCGAATTCTGCCTATACATGCGTTCGCTATTCGACCGTCCTCGCTGTATGTAGTTGTCGATTGTCAAACAGCCGATGACTGATGACGCAGTTGCGATATCGGCTTGCTTCAGTAGCTATAGCGCACCTGCAATTAGGCCGCTTCTTTCTAAGCTACGTTGCGATTTAATCTCAGTCATACATACATACATACATACATACATACATACATATATATATATATATATTTATTTATTTATTTATTTATTTATACAGATAATACAACACATAACCGGCGATCGGCCTTAGTTTTCAAGCTGGATTGTGTTAGCTGGCCGCAAAACGATCAAGCGTTTGATTGCTTAATCATTTTAGAGAATGTTTAAATAGAACATGAAACATGTGTGGTCTTTGGGCGACCGAAGTTACAGTAAGCTTGTTCTACGTGGAATATCCGACAGGTACTGAGGTCGATATCGTTATTGTATTATATCGTATCATCGGCTATTCGACGAGTCGCCGAGATAACTATCAACTATAACGGGGACGGTTGTATCAGTGACGTTCGTATAGGAAGAATTCGATGTATAACTCTAAAAAATTTGCACTATTATCTCGGAAATTAACAAGTACCTGAGGTTAAAATTTTATACGCGGGGCGAGTTACTTCTTCCTCTCTAGCTCCATCAACTCTCGCAAATTTCGTGTCGATTGGCCACCGGGAGGAGGGGAGGATGAGGATTCGGGACTTTATCCGTTGATTCTTTTAATCGCCTGGAACTTTTTGCCGGTGAAGCTGTAGAAAAATTGATAGCGCAATATAGTCTTCAAGAGTGACAACCGGAAAAAGAAAGGAAAAAAGAAAAAAAAGAAAAAAAAAGAAAAAGAGAGAAAAGAGAGAAAAGGAAAAAAGAAAGAAAGAAAGTGATTAATTTCTGGAGAACGAATAGAAATCTATAAAGGTTAAAAGGAAAAAGAATTAGCTATAAGCCAGAGATCTTTGTTCGAAGGTAAGTGACCGATCGTTCGAAGCATGACACCTGACCATGAGAAAAGTAAAGCTTTGACCGGAGGAAAATTATAATCTACACGGTCGTTTTCTTGCGCGAGCTAAACCAATTTATGGTGCAATGGCAATGACAATGTCCATCGTATCGTCGACGAAGACGGGAAGCAAAGAACGGCGAGCGAGATGAGACGAGAAAAAGAGGAGGAAGAAAAATAGTTCTAGCCATCGCACGCTGACACAGTGCTGCAGGGGTCCGCAAATAAATCGTGCCGCCTCCTTCTCTGCTTCTCAATTCCTTCGTCTCCTCTCCTCGCTCCCTCTTCCCTTTTTCTTCTCTTCCTCTTGCCTTTCTCTTTCTCTTCTCTTTCTCTTCTCTTTCTCTTCTCTTTCTCTTCTCTTTCTCTGCTCGACGAAATAAAGAACGAGCGTAAGAGCGACTGCCTATGTGCGTGGTCTTTTGTCTCGTCTTCTCTTTGTATTTTCTTGTATCTCACTCTACCGCGCAGACCTTTGCGAGGCTAGATTGTGCACGCGCGCGCGCGCGCGCGCGCTCCTCTCTCTCTCTCTCTCCCTGTCTCTCTGTCTCTCTGTCTCTCTGACCCGTTAAAATAGACAAGCCTTCTTTCCCGGCCAAAGTCACAGATATTACTGGGCGATCCTGCTAGTGGACGGTCCACGAGTATTAGCCGCGGTTCACCTCCGGATTCGCGTACGACTTGCGTCTCTTTGACTCTGTCGTTTAAACTCGGACGGACCTGTTTGGAATCCGATCCGCCGACCAGATTTACGCTCGGTGCTCTTTCGTAGACGTCTCTAACGTACTCGTCTAAACGCCGAACAGAACGAAACGACGACGTCGGGGAACAGTCAGTGAAGTTTTTCGGTGAGATGTTCAAGATCCTGACGAATTGATTTCAGCGGATTGATCAATACGGATTAGTTTTCTACGACCGATCGCGTCATCGCACGGTGAAAACTGAGGAACGCTACGGCGCACAGATTGGAGAATTGGTGTTGGGTTGGTGTGAAAATTCGTTCCAGATCGATTACGTTTGCCTAAGGATAATATAGAGCTGAAGTTATAAAAGTTCTCGATCGTCGATTGCTTTAATCGTAGAAGATGGATTACCGTTGTAAAAATCAGTTGCGTTAAACAAATCTAGAAGCTGGTACAGAGACTTGGTTGTAACAATCGTGGCGAATCCGTGGCGTATATCGGTTTTATGTAATTGTTCGCGCTTTGCAGAAAGTGTACGGACTATACTACTTCGAAAGTGAAGATTCTAATCTTCCAGAAAATACAGAACGAGGAAATCTATGGAAGATGAATCGACGCGAGCGACAATCAACGCGTGTTCAAGATAAATGCAGAGTGATTAGTTTCTTAGTGGACACATATTTGCCGTGGTGAAGTGGACCGATTCTTATATTTTCTACGATCGTACGACTGCGTGGAAATCGATAGTTTTTGGATAATTTCGGATGGAAAGTGGAAGTAAAACGAGGCGCATTAAACATAGGAAGATTCGTGTTATCTTGCTAAAACTTGGTAGATTTACTGTTTGAAAGATGATAGAAATCGAGGTAAATCAACATCAAGATTCGTATGAAGTTTAGATCAACTTTCCGTTCCCATCACTGACAAGATGGATCCGGTTATCCAGTCGTTCGCTAGATTCCTCATCTTTAATATCGTTGATAGAAAATATAATCGGCCAATCGTTGTACCAATCGCCAATGTAATTCACTTAGGAATCTTTTCGCCTCTTAATGCAACATCAAAGTCCTATTAAAAATACATTGTGTTTACATGTACGTTTGTAAGAAGGAAAATTAGAGCGAATCGATCGAAATTACATTTGTCAATTTCTTTATGGACTAAACTTTATTTTAAACTTTATGGACTAAACTTTATTCGCCGCAATGTAAAGATCAATAGATTAATTTCTATTCGAAGATAGAGACGATGCATCTAGCGCGCGGCAATGATCAGCGGTTTAACAAAGCTTTGCAATATAAAGATCAGGGGAAGATTCGCAAATTCGATACGAGCGCGACGACTTTACTACGACGTTACTATCGAATACGGTTGAGAGCAACGTTTTTCAATTACTCGCTATACTACTGGAGCTTTTCGTATCTCGGATTAGCTTATTAAGCAAATCAATGGCGGATTTGTAAAATCGCGTTACTAATTTCCATGGTAAGTCACATTGCGTTGATCCAAGATCCATGGTCGATGGCGTGTAGTGTAGATGTATCGCGTTACATCAGAGGCAAAGCTTACCGAGAGCGAATCTTTAGTTGTCGCGCGATCTTCCAGCAAAACGGAGCTTCGTCGAGTAACAAATCCATCGATGAGTTTCTAACACAGTTTCTAGAAATGAACAATGCACGTCATCGGGTCGTACAACAAGTAACGTTTCTATTATTATTGATCTTCTCATAGCGTTTCGTCGTGGTGAATATTAAATACCTACGTAAAAACCTGCAGATCGTAGCTAAGTACCAATATATTTTTTATGGATCCTGATAATAATCTTCGCTGATCGATCGAGGATTTTAGGACAGTATCCGGAGTTACGCGAAAAAGCACGGTTTCTCGGTTTACCGGTTCGCGGCGATTCCCGAGGATTTCAAAACTCGAGAACGGCGTGCTGGCCGTTGAAAGTGAAGCTCCTCGGATTCTTTTCCACGAACAGTCGCGAATCACGTCACGATCGACGACTCGGAAGCTCTAGCTAGGATAATTCCTGTGTCTAGTTACACGAACTAAACAATTGCACGACGTTCCTTCTTCTTCACCTAGCAATCATTTTTACTTGCAAGTAAAAATGGTGTAAAGTGGATTTTCTTTAAAATCGACTAATTCGAAATGAATGTCGAAGTGAATGTCGGAATGAACGTACGACGAAGAAAATTGGGAATTTACTTTTTGAAAAAAACGCGGTGTTTGAAAACGAAACATTCTCAATGCAGCCAACGTTTGTATTTATATTTAAACGTAAATGCAACAACTAACGTTAATTTGTTCCATCGGAGGCTTTACTCGTTGTTCACTCGTCGTTCGTGCAATACCTGTTCTCGAGATAAATAACGGCGTTGTTCCAAGTTGAACTACGAATGAAATGCGTTGAATGAAAGTGGCATGGGTCTCCGGTGATGTTTCTTGTGAATGGATCGTAAGATTTATTTATAACGATTCTTTCTTTTTTTTTTTTTTTTTTAGAGAAGATATGGAAATTCGTACAAGTTGCCGAATAAAGTGAAAAGCATATCATTTGTCTAATTATACTTATACGGAGAGAGATTATCACATAAATTGCTAGTATCGCATATGGTTTTGTTTTTGTGTAGACGTTTCGCTAAAAAGAACAACAACGCTTCAACGGAAATATGAAAATCCATTGAACGGTTAAGTGATCTCATGATCAGAATAGTGAGAAAGAGAAAGTATGCAATAGGAACACATATACATACATACACGTGTGTGTATATATGTAACATAAAGCCGCCCCTTTACATAACGTAAAACACGTTGGTCACAGTTAGAGTTAAAGCTAGCGCGTCGCGTGAATGTTTTTAATCAAATACTTGGACGAAAATTCCGTTTTATATTTAATAGTAATGATCTTGGTTGTTTGCAACCAAGTTCGGGTTCCGCAAGTGATCGAGACTATATTTTAATACGATCGCAGTTTATTTATCCCATCATTTCATCAAGCATTTCTTAAGCGTTTCTCAAGCGTTTCTCCCTAAATAAATAATACGAATCAATGGATAAGAACGTCAGTCGTTGAATCGTCTCAATTCGTCCGTCGATGCTCCTCGAAACGGAACTTTTTGAAAAGAGTGCAAGGAACATTATACAATATAAAAATATAAAATTCAATTTATCGTACTTTGAACGATTAAACCGAGGTTATTATTATTCTATGTTACGTTATAGTTACAAAACGGTGATAAATACAATTCTCGAACATTTAAAATGATATTGTCAATAACATTTATACATGCATTTTAATATCCAATAAGTGAAAAGTTAAGACTAATTGTTTCTTTATGGACTTGATAAATTCGCCCTTGAAGAGATTGGACATTTCGCAGGTCTTCCTATCCAAATACTTAATGGTTAATTCCCGAATTTATACACCGTCGTTTAATCATTGCCGGCATTTACAATTCGAGCGGTTCGAGTCAATTCGGCATTGCGACGACACGACGTCGCGTCGCACGCATATTTAACGCGCGGGGCTCTCGCTCGCACGCTCGTTACGAAGAGCTCGCTCGCGAAAATGTCGCGACATGTACATAAGCAAACTGAAGCGGTCGTACGTAATTTACGGATTGGCGTAAGCAACGTCCCGATCAACCGACATCGTCGAATCCGGCACGATATTTGCCGACTAAAACGGTATGTTCAGCTCGCTTCTTCGCACGTTCCCTCCACCCGTTTCGTTTCGTTTCGTTTCGTTTCGTTTCGTCTCGTCTCGTTTCGTTTCGCCGACATCGAGCGTGTTTTTCCGCAAAGTGGCGATTAAAAGATCTACGCGATGCTCTTGACGACCTAGATAGGCGACACGTCAGACGATATGGAGCAAACGGCGCATAGATGCTGCGTAATAAACGATCAAGGCCCGATTAGTTAGCTGAATAGGAGCCGGCGCAGCGACCGATATGCGTTTTAATCCGTGCGAACGACGTTCTGCGGTCAAAGACGATGACGATGACGAAAGCGACATCGGATTCGATTACTTTTCATTCTTTGAACAATTAAACAGCGATCCACTTGGACACTTTGCTAATAATATCGTTCATTTGGAAGGTAAACCGACGAAATAATGAATCGAAGAGAAACATTTTTTCCTTAATCGTGCAATTTGAAAAATGAAATTTAATTAGAAAGAATAAAATTTAGCTGAATTAATCGGGCGTAAACGGATTAAAGAAAGATCAGAGGAGAAGGAAAAGCAGCAGGGGCAGATGGAAGGAAATAACAAAAAAAAAAAAAAAAGGTCCATATTGATAAACTTTTACGCTCGATTCGACCGATTTTATTTCTCGTTCGTTGGTTAGCATTAACGTTGACAAATCCGTTCGGTCTCCTCTTATCGTTCCCACGCTCAAAGTCCCATCGATCTTGACGTTCGACGTCAAACGCAAGAGAAAATCGAAATATAATGCAAAGCCTTAGGCGTGACAGGAAGCCGAGTACAACTGGGTCGCAAGTTCATCATTGCTAATTACGATTATTATTAATCAGGAAATTTCGGTCGGTCGTGAAATTCCCGCGGCTCTGCATAATTACAAGGCTGTCGAAGAGTATGCTAAATAATTGCACCGGTTTCTCGTCAACATTGTACTTGGGGTTACGTTAGGTTAGGTTTGGTTAGGTTCGGGTTAGATTAGGACGTTATCACTACTTTACCGAAAGTCGGCTAATTTGTTGTTATTTGACAACGTACCTGCTGCTAAGAGAGGATCGTTGGTCGCGGTTCTATCGTGCTTCGGACGTCCCTCTAAACGTTCGCTGTTAGAGGTGACATTACTTTGAATACGATTCAGCTTTCAATACAGATTCGGCCTTCTTACATTCATAGACGAGATATTTTGCATATCTCTTCGGTAGCACGGCTCCTCCAAATAACAGAAATTTATTTTTATCGACGGGATTAACCGCGTTAAAAGATTTCAAACACAGAGTAATGTCGTATTATCAGAAATAAACCTTTCTCTATTTCTCTTTCCTTTATCCGAAATCACAGTTATAAACATACAAATATTAGATATTTTTAGAGTGCATTTTTACGTGCTTTTGGTTACGAATATTGATGGTAAAAATCAGTTTTCCACCGGTCCTGCACATAAAACGTGCTACAAATAAAGGATTAAATAGATAAGTAAGTTTTAGGCTTTAGGCCCGGGCGTTTCGCGATATATCGCCTGTGCATACCGAACGGTTAATTTAACCATCCTATTTTGTCTAATTAAATATCCTATTTATACATTTAATTCAATATCCTATTTATACATTTAATTCAACATCATATTTATACATTTAATTTAATATCATATTTATACATTTAATTCAATATCCTATTTTACCAGACTTCATTTTCGCTAAGCTTAACCTTCCTTAATATGTTTGCCACTGTTCCGTCACTATGATCAGCTTTTCATTCAGTCGCGTTATTAACAGCAGGAGGAACGTGAAAATTATTGTCCACCTACCTGTTAATACGTATCAATAAATAAAATATTTCCTCTCTATGTAGTTGAACATGTGCGCATCTTATTCACTGTTTGCTACCATATATGTACCTATCCTCCATTTCATCCCGCATGTATCTTTCGAACACCGTATATCTTTCTCTCTTTGCATTATCCAGCTTATAACTGTTCGTACTGTTATCCACTGTGTCAGCCATTTTTTTCTTCTTACGGTCCGTTTCACCCTTATTTCACCGATAGGTTGCCCAACGAGGCAGCCACGTTTCATTTCTTCGACAAAGGTTCGAAGTCGTTGCCTCGTATGTATAAATTTGGCCAGAAAACTCGATAATTTAACGAGAGCAAGTAAGCCAGAAAAACTTGGTCCTTATGTTCAGTCCAGCGTGGTGGGACTAGTTACGTTACACGATTGACCTCCTGGTCTTGTATCGAATCATAGCCGTTCGGGAAGCATAGTCGTAAAAAGCGACGGCGGAATCGCGATCAGGGCGGTCGAAGGTGAAGAAAAGGTCGACTCGCCGCTCCAGCAACCGCGGATCGTTTGTCGTGAAAACTGACGGAACCTTCAAGTATCTCGCCGCTCTCGATCGATGCGTTTTTATCATCCAGTAACTCAACCAGTAAATCAATGCGTCGTCACGTTTACGATTTTTATCCTTACGATGAAATATCTTACCGCTTTGTTTGTATTGATTTTCGACTTGTTTAGTTAGAGTTTGAGTTCTTATCGATTTTCGAAGGTGACTTCGAAATAGTAGATAGAATTGGAAGGATAAGTTCTGTTTGGAATTGCAAAGTAATTAGAAATCTAGAACTTTGTTTTACGAACGTAGCAGATCCAAACGTTTCCCACTATTATTATAGAATTTAAACGAGTCGTGCATTATATTTCACAGCTTGTCAGGCAATACGGTTGCATCGATCTGCTCGGTCTGGAAAATGGAAAAAAAAAAAAAAAAAAGAAAAGAAAAGAAAAGAGCATCGATACTTTCTGCAAATTAGAAACCCGTTGCTCTTATCAATGCGCAGCATAATCACATTCAACACAGTATTCAATTTTTCACTTTTTTCTTTTTTTGCCATTGAAACATTTCCTACCATTAAAGACATTCGCTTCGCACCAGAAGCTTTCGTCTCGGCTTTCGTCTTTTCCCGACACGAACGTTGAACCAGATAAATATATTATGAAATTAATTATACATACGTATAGTTTCGTGGTGTTTCATCGATGGATCGCTCGAAATAATTTGATGTTGTCCGTAGTAGCAGGCGTTGTACTATCGAATTTTATATTATTGCATTCGCATAGCATAGATGATGATAGCATAGCATAGAGGTAATATCGTATTATCCATGACGAGATTGCATGAAAAACTAGGAAGCGCGGTAAGAAATCGTAACGGAACATCCGTCGCGTTAAAATAGACATCCTGGAATTCGAACGTGCCTCGGTACATACTCTACTATGCTATAGTACATATAGTATATACATACTCGAGACCTTTAAATGTAACATAGTACGTATATTTAGGCGCGATACTGTCATTCGGTGTGGCTCGATTTCTATATTTCAGCTTTCCTAGCTCTATCGTTCAACGATCATTTCACGAAGCACAGTGGAATCTCCGTTCGAATTCCGTTGGAATCCCTTACCGTTCGAACGTTTTACTCTAAACTGTACACGCGTCTAAAATTTACTTTGATTTACTTTGATTTACCTGCACGATAAAATGGTAAAATACGACGATGCGTGTCAAAATTATGAAATAAAGCACGTTTCAAGATAGAGAATTTCAAAATTCGTTCGTTTCCTATTTTCACATATATACCATACGGTGGTTTACCATACAGTGAGCTTGGAAATTTCCTATTGATCGTTGTGCGAATTACTCTAAATCCTAAATAATCGCGTTCCTTCAAGCACGACCGTATCTTAAAATTATATCGCTTATCGTCCAACATAAATTATCCGCCACTCGTTGTCAGCGTAGAATTAAAGTTCAAGAAACGGTGTATCGTCGCCCGGTGTTATCTGTTTACGGTACACAGCATGAACTTGCAGCCGCTCGCTAAATATACCTACTATTCGTGAGATCATGCGTGTATAATTGCATACGTGTGTTTCTTAATAAGCTTAAGAGACGTTGCTGTTGTTCGATAGTGATCATCGATAACTATAGTCTGGTCTACCGTACGTACGATGTGTCTGTTGAAAGAACGGATCATCGAGCTGTTCTCCTTTCTTTTTTTCTTTTTTTTTTTTCTTTTTTTCCGTTAAATCGAACGAATTCGCGATACAACGCGCTAGAATGCGATAGAACGAGAAATAAAAAGATATATATTCTTCGCGTGCTACTTGATATATTTATCGCGGTGCTGTTTCGCTCGATCGCTTTTACCATTGCGTCGTTATCATTTGCGTAGCAATTCATTCTTACAGCTAGCGGTGATTAACTCCTAATGTTTTCGTTCGAACGAAAAATTAATAAATCGTCGTTGAAATCGTCAATGAAACATTCTTCCTTTGTTTACGCAAAGACAATTACAGCAATTTCAAGAAAGACCAGCCACGATCAACGAATTTCCAATTCGCTGATAACTCGATCCCGTTACCCGTCGACTTTTGTGCAATGCGCTTTATCGTTGGTACCAATATGAGAAGAAGGACTGTGCTGGAAAAACCCAGTGGAACAATGAACGCCGATTGCGATCCGTGTTACGAGGATCCATCGTGGTTCTTAGTGGAATAGCTTCTTAAAATGCCACAGTACGACGACAGCTTCCTCGACTCGCCGATCTTCCGGCGACGCACACGTAGCTATGCGGTGCAGAAGGGGTTCGTACCGAAGTCGAAGAGCTTCATCACTGCCACGCCTCTGCTGTTGGCCGTGACCAATCACGCCAAGACCCTTTCCGGTTCCATATCGACCTGCAGCTTGAAAGGTAATTGGAAAAAAGAGATTCAGGTTAAGGGCATGACATATCCCGTGTTGCGGCTGGCCGACAACGAGCCGAATGCTCGAAAGAAGCCTCGCTGCAGTCGAGAGAGAACGTTCCCCGTTGTTCGTTTGTTCGTTGCTCGAGGAAATTTAGTCACGCGGTTGTGCTTAGAAAGAACCCGGTTTCCCGTCGTCGTCGAATACGCTCGAATTGCGTTCAAGATTACGTTCAAGTTCACCCCTTAGTTTAGTTGTAACCGTATCGTGGCTAGTTTTCCGTGCGCTAACGATTCAGAGGAACTTTCATTTACATCGAAAGACTCGCAATCGCATACTTCTATCTGTACCATCTGTCGCGCTATCTAATTTTGTTCAGGGCAAAGTCAAGCCCTGCCGTTGTACCGCGTACCGTCGCGTCATCGTGGACAATTAAATTCAACAGGACGCATTCTTCGCGCCGAATATTCACCGGCCAAACGTTATCGACGTTCCCGGAATATCCGTTAGAGTAATTAAACTTGGTATAACCGCGTTATAGAAGCGAGTTTGGCCGCACTAAATATGCCATAGCCACGGTCGCGCTGTCAATCATATTAACCACTGTCGGTAGCCACCTTCGGCTATTAACGCCTCCACTACCTACGGCTGTGCGCCAAGTTATGCACAAGCCAGTGATTTCCCCGTGGGCTAGCGGTGCGCTACAAATTGCTGCGTTCTCGCGCCCCGCTTTCTACCATTTTCGAACAACGTGATTCTAAACTCGGCACGAACATTCGAACGGAACGTTTCGCGTTTGCTCGACGTTTAGCGGCTGACCTTGCTGATCCTTGACTTTTCCAAGACTCTTGAGCGTTCCTTTCGATCGAGATGCGGCAAGGCCGCTTTGCAGATTATGGAAATTTCTCTGTATAAAGTGTATAAAGGTAGAGTAGATGGGGGACAAAGATACGACTAGAATATTGTAAATTTTACACTAACGTATGGAGAATTGTCCAGCTCGCGGCATACGATTAGACGACGAGATTATCGAACTCGAGCTGTTATCGTCCTTCCTAGAAACGCGACTCAGATTCCGTGAATACCGTTCTCCTGCGGCAAATATCGTGCAATATCGTGAAATATCGTGAAATATCGTGAAATATCATGGAAATCATGGAAACGGAGAAACTTGCACGGATTCGTTCATAAATACGCGATACGCAGATTATTATGCGAACCGCAACGTTTACTCCTGCCTGTAAACAAATACGCACGAGAGGGTGCAACATTAATAAACACGAGCCACCGAGCCACGGTAATTAATGCAATGATAAAGTTTGCCGATGCCCGGCCGAAAATTAAACCGTACCGATCGTAGTTGATTTTGAAAGCCGGCGGAACGCGACGCGATTATTTGCCGGTCACGCACTGTTTAAACGGTTTCAATGCGCGAACGGGCGGCGTGTATTGCGAGATTTGAATTGCGAGTTCGTATTAAGTCGATCGAATACTCGATTGACACAGGCGAAACGTCGATTGTCCAAAGAGATGTCTGAAACGAACGCGTGCATATCACGCTTTCAACCTGCTCCGATATCTGAAATACGATGAAACGTTTTGAAATTGCCCAGCCTATTCTTACATCCATCTTATTTCATCCTCTATATCTCTATTTTCATTTTCCCGTAAACGTTACCTACGATTAGTTCACTATCTGACTATCCGTGAAGAAACGGTTAATACAATGCCGTATTATGCGCTTCGTCTCGCGCGTTTCATTTACGTACACGCAAGTACACGAATGCAGCGGATTCTGCGAAAATACTTACCGTGTCGCGTCGCTTCTTTTCCAGTTACTGCAATTCTCAAAATAGAAATTGACGAAAAACGATAAACAGAATGAACAAATAACACGAGGATATCGGGTAAAATTATTATTACAGGATACGCTACCGTTTATCATGATAGAAGATTATACGTACGATTCGTATTTCTAATAGTGAATAGTTTTACGTCGAATTAGTTTAGTATTAGTTTGTACATACTCGTAGGTAATAAGAGCGCTGAATATGGGTTTATCAAGACGCTTTTCCTATATCCAAGCTTATCCGCTGTCTCTTCTGAAATGAATCTACTTTCCTAGAGAAAGAAGCGATTCTGCCGACTCGACGCCCGCCGCCCTGTAATCCGTATTCATGGAACTCGTTGCAGCCGACACTCTCACGAGTAGGCATTTCCTATTTGAAATACCAATCGTGGACATAAAATAATTATTCGCTACAAAAGATAATTAATAAACGAATAAACGAATAAACGATTCGACGACGCCAATGAAAATGCATCCGTTTCTGCATGCTTTTAAGCTTGTTGCCTGTCTTTTTCCCTCTTCCTCGAGCGTTCGGTCTCGCGATTCCGAATATATAAAACATTCCCGACATTTATCGTTATCTTGAGTATCTAGAAACGCTGGTATCATCTTGTACGATAAAGAGAACCCTACGAACCGGGTTATTCTCGTTACGTGTTATCCAGAGCTGCTCTCATTTAGAAAATTGAACTACCAATTAATTGCGAATAATTTCACACGATACTTGATACGAATTATTACAAATAAATGGATGCGAGAGATATCGTCGCTTCGATTCCTTCGTTAATAATGGTAATAATAATAATTCTTCGCCATTGTCGTAAAACGTTTACCGTACAATTTTTAATGAGAAAGATTCCGAATTACAGGATTACGCGATTTTTTCGACGCGAAAGCAATTTAAACGAGATAACAATGAATCAGCTTGGAAACAGGGCTTTGATCGAAAAATCGGCCTCTTTCGTTTCTCTGGTTCATCCTCTAGTTCAGCTTCTAATCCAGGCCGAGTAAACTCGTTCCGTTCGACGGTATCATCTTCTTGCGAACCGTGCGTTTCTCTTCTTAACGCGTCGAGCAGAATCGCGGGAGAGCAAGCCTGTTTTACGAGGCGTAGCCCTATACGCCGCGCCGCACGCTGCAAAACCACCCGTCCGCTTTGATCAAGACGTTGTAGAAGAATCGGTCCTCTTGGCCAGAGCTTTCGATCACTTTTGCTCCAGGCTCGCTCTCCCCTTCTTCGTACCCGTCGATCCTCCATAAAGCTTCTAGTACTAGTACTTTGGCAACAAGCCGTCGCACATACAGCTTCGCCGTATAAGTCTCTTTCAACGAACCTGACTGTCCCCTTACCTTTACTTCTTTCTCTCTTTTTAAATACTCTCTACCATATCAATTTTCTTTCCCCTGTTCCCTACTTCCTATCTGTTCCTTTCCCTTACGTACAGATTATACAGCAAATATTATGTACAGCATACACTGATTTCCTATGTAACATCTTCCTTTACCCAATTCCATATTCTATATTTTATTCAAGAGATATGTTTGAAAAATGGCTGTAGTTGATAGATGTTAAGACAATAAATTATTATACGATTTCGTTCGTTGACGTTTGTTATAGTATCGTACTATATGTAATTTCCGTATAAAGCAAAGATCGATAATTTTAAGTATAAAGGCTAACTAAGTATAAAAGTCAACGATAAATAGAAATTACGTGAACAACGTATGATCCGTTGAAAATTGCCCAACGAAACAAACGCGACGAATACGACGCTGTTGACAAGCGAGCGATCGAGTCTCGCCATTGGCACGCGCACTACGGTGAAAGTAGTCGACCGCTCGATCGTTGAACGTACATTGCGTTTCGCGGTAAAGGCGAACTTGACGTTGACATTAGAACGAGACACCGCGGCCGTATACTTATTCGGCAAGTTTGGCCAGTAAATCTCAAGACAGACGGATCTCTTCACGTGGTTTTCCCCTCGGTAGTCAAAAATTACAAGAAATCTCGCTTCTCGCGAGAAAAGAGTTTAACGTTAGTTAACGCACCGATAATTTTCCAACGAGAAGAGAGAGAAGATACGTATCGCTGTTTGGCAAAGCCTACACTTACACTTCTCCGCGGGTTTACGCAGGTCGCGAGGCCGTTTGCTTCTACCTGTGAACTATCTGAATCTATCTGATCTATGTGAACTATCTGATCTATAACACATAGAAGGTGGAACAGCGAAGAAGTCGTTGGCGAAATGCTTTTCCATCTCAATGTAATTTCTTCGCGTTGTTGTAACGGTTACATCAAGCGATACGCGATGAAAATTTACTCGAGAAAGATGACCAAACTTGTTGCCAAATTTTTAGCCTCCTTACACGATGCGTACGCACGGAACGTTGAAAAATTAGCATTTCTCAGAATTTCAGATAGAATCGACAAGTTTGAACGTTAATCAAGTTTGCGGTATAACGCGCAATAACGCACTTGGGAACCAATCGACGTACAAATTTTTCTTTATTTATAAGAATTTACTGCTTACATATACTGTCTTATATTGCTACGCCCAATCTACATCCACATCCTTTCCTTAAATACGTGATTATATATATTTTAACTAGAGTTTCGTCTAAACAGAATTTCGCCGATCCTCTCTACTTATGCCTCTAATCGTAATGCCATTCTATGCATCGAACACGCGAATAACCCACTCCTTTCACCTATTCTCTACCTCTTACACGTTCTGTATTCTCAACGAGTGATCAAGTTATTAACGAACCGAACTATAAATAAGAAGACTAAGAAGGAGGAAAAATAAGAAGGCTAAAGAGTAGGTAAACGGAGAACAATATCGCTGGATTCTTAATGGTATTCGCGTATCGCCCGAACAATTTCGCGACGCGATAAAAGGGGCAACGATTTTAGGTGACAGTAGTTATATCACGGTCTGTAAGTCACCGTAAACCGTAAGGTATTGGGACGTTGTTTAAAACGGTTAAAGAAACGCGAAGTTGTATCCTTTGCCCGCCTGGCTTTCCAAAACCTTGCGTTTTCTCCCGTTTTCTATCGGTTCTTCAGTTGTCGATTCTCATTCGTACAGCAACTTCCAGACCGAGTGAATTTTGCTCTACTGGTTGCGGAATGTAGACGCTGATAGAGCGGCCCACGGGCCGAGACCGGTCTTCTAAGTCGGAGAAGGAAGGTGAAAGAAGATGAAACCATGGACCGGTTCCATCCTACCTTCTATGCTCGATTTTTTTTCATCGCGTCTCACTGCTGCAGATCCTATGGTTACTCGTGGAAGCTTAGGAATCGTTATGTCTCGGTGAAACATCGGAGAAATCGTTATTCGCTGGGACTAATTAAAAGTTTCTTCCAACGGTCGACGAGAGGATGAAGGGAAAAGAAAAAAGAAAAATTGCGTGTTGAAACGAACGGCGTGTTGCTCGTTAAAAAATGCCTGGCTGGAGGCTGGAGATGGGCGATGGTTGGTTGGCCCGTGGGGACTGTATCAAAGAGGCGCGAGAAAGAAAAATATCAGGGAACGTGTGTCGTCGCGTCGTGGCAAGATCGTGCGCTGGCATCTCATTAGTCCGCGAATCCTCCGCGCTAATGAGATTAATTATCGTAGAGCTCTCTCTCTCTCTCTCTCTCTCTCTCTCTCTCTCTCTCTCTCTCTCTCTCTCGATTTCATGCGGTAGGAACGCGAGGAGCAGTCGGCTTGCTAAAGAAAGAGAAAAAAGAAAAATCGTGACAAACAATCGCACATGCCGTTCGATGGTAAGTAGACGCGACGCACTAATTTCACGAGAGACTCGTTAATTGTTCGCGGTGTTGCTCCTCCCTCGTCCTGCTCGATCCGTGACACGCAGCGGGCAATTTAATGCGAAGCTCCTTTTCATTTTTCTTCTTTTAATAGTGTTTCTGCTCGTTGTTCGACGATAGCAACGACGATGTCTAATTGCAGGTACTAACGATAATTATACGCGTCGTCCAAACTAGATATTTCTATGACGGATAATCATTCGGAATCACGAAAGCTTTATCTTAACAAGAATTAAATAAAGATCAAAGTAAATAGGAGCTTGGTAATTTATTTACAAAATGCCATAGGTAAATGTACATCTTTCGCGAGACAATACACTTGCGTTATAGTCTTTCAATGAATTTAATTTCGCGTTTTTCGTCGAGGTCCTCGATCGTCGCGTTTCAAAGCACGAGACCAAAGTACGAGATCCTTGATGGTCCTTCGGCCTATCGTGTTTAATCGGCCGAGTCAAATCCGATTAGTTCGAACCGCGATAAAATCTATCACGAGCGAAGAATGTTATCGGGAATTTTCGATAATCGATAGGTAGCCGATCGACAAGGGCATAGTTGGCATTCGCAGGTGCGGATTGCTCCGCAATATTACGTTTGCCACTGCTGTGGCTCTGTATCTGTACGATGGTAGGTAATGACAGTGACCTCAGGGGTTCTGAATCCGGGCAGACTCGAATAATTTCTGCGATACAACCGTGGCGCGCCACCGCCGACGTATCAGGAAACCTGTCTTTAAAACGCAACGGGCAAGAAGCGAATAAACGGCTGCCGATTAATCCGCCGTTTTCCCCATTACATAATACTTGCTGAATCGTGCAACGAACGAATTTTTTATTTCGACTCGGTGCAATTATATTTTCTGACAGAATTTTTGTTCAATTCTGTGTTTTTCTATGTTACTAAGAGATGCTTTGTTGCCAGTTGGAAAATTCGAACGAAAAGGCGTACGTAGTAATCGTGTATCCTAGAGGAGAGGCGCTTTGACATTGCGGCGTTAAAAAGGAAAAGGAAGAAACGAGAGTAGAGAGCGGGAAAGAGGAAGAGTGTCGGTGTCGCGTCGGCGCGATAAACTATACATTGCTTAATGTATAAGTAACAGGCCTTAGGACTTGAGGCATAGAACGGCTACGGACGGATCGACTGTAGGCGATCGACTGGCGAGAAATTTTACAAAGTCGCTTCGTGTAACCGCAAATTTACTCGACTAGCTAAATCGACGGGTCGGCCAACTTTCTGGCCAACTGGGGCCAGAAAATTGCTCGCCAGTCAACCACTTGGTCGACCGCTTGGATTCGGTAGCCGATCGAACGCAACTTTCTACCAACAACCTACACAACTACATTTTTATGTTCGCACGCGAAAACTTTACCTGCCAAACGACCCTGAGTCGTTAAGCTTAGTCGAGCAAATTTGCATTCGCTATTTACACAAAGCGCAATTTAGACGCCGCGCCGCCGCGCCGCCGGGACTGCAGAGGACAGGTGAGCAATGTATTTGCACCTTCCGACGATGCCTTCTTCCGTATTTTCCTGATGAACGACGACGAATGTGTAAAAATTTTACCGAGAACATATTAGCATCGAGAACATATTAGCACCGAGAACATATAAAAAAATACACACTAGCAGTTGGAAAATTGTGGAGCATCTCCTATTTTACTCAATTCGTGTCGTAATAGCAAAGATTGGCTTAAATGGCAATAACATCGTGCGTGCGAAGCAGCACGATATAATTGAATCTTCGAGCTTATGAAAATTGCAAATGACTTTAGGCGCGAAAATTAAGGAGAAAATTAGTTTACGTACATGCGCATACATACCTATGCCCATAGTACAGTTAGTGTACTTATTATACGTAGATACATACAGTTTGCGATATAAAAATGCGGTAGAGATATTGGCGATAAGCATTATATTACGATAAGCACGTAAAGAAGATAAGTAAATGCTACAGTTCGTTTAGCCGCTTGGATACGGGCCGTAACTACATCTACCAACTGGTATTGTGATTCATATTCGTAGAATGATAACGTCGAGATTCTACCAAGGCACGATTACGAGGATTTACGATCCTGCGCTCATATTATATCCCTCGCAATTATCATGCGACAATTCGGACTCTTCGAAACTAAACAAAATAATCTAATCGTTTAAGTAATTTTAACGGTCGTTTATTATTCGTTATATCACTTATCATTTATCGAGCCAAGCGTCAGTGCATTTATCGTCTAAGCGTGACTGTATACAGCCAACGAAACGAAATGAATTTTTGTTACGGTATGTTGGAAACTATCTGTTTCTGATTACAAACCCCTAACCTGGGCTACGCAAGCTCTTTTACGGCACGATATGATACCACGTTGTCAAACCTACCCTACGGATAATCTACGCATCGATATCGATCGCTAAAATACTAGCTTGCTCTTTCTGTATCCGCAGAATCTCCGACGGCGTTTATTTAATTGCAAAATGAAATCGGCAACTTTCAAGCAATTGTCTCGTCGATCGTTTTCATTGCAATCTACACAGAGAAACGTGGCCGCTAAAGAGAAAGGTACGAAAGTTTAAAGGCGATAATTGCACGACGTATGCGAATTTCGATGGTTGATGAACACGCGACGCGTCCGAATCTCCGGCAATCGTTAGCCAAGGAAATGAAAGATAAACTACGATCGAGTAGACAAGTCCGAAGGCTGAAGAGGAAAGACGGTCAAAGAATTAAAGCGGCTAACGAATACCTACGTAGTTGAGAGATACTGGCATCGCTTCGTCCAGAGTAGAAGAAGCCTCGCGTTTAGCCTCGCCTCTTGCCTAAGCGTGCAACTAAAGCTGCATTAATTAGCGAGTTGGCCTTACCTCGCCGAATGTGACGGTGTCGTCACGCGTCGGGCCATTTGCGAACTCGAGAAAACGTGCGATCAAAGGAAAACGGCGGTTCTTCAACGTCATTAAACCAAGCAACGCAATGATAGCATTAACTACATACGTCATTAAAGCGATTACTTTCTCCTTCTTTCTTTCCTTTAAGAGCCACTAAGGCATTCCCCCTCGCGCGAGCCATTCTCAGCGATTAACCAAACGATCGATACGGATCTTCTTTCCCTTGTTTCCATTCTCTCTCTCTCTCTCTCTCTCTCTCTCTTTACATATATACGCACACACGCGCGCGTTTTACACGGAACATGAAATTTGGAGGAGGAAATTGGTAGTGATAATTGCAAGATTTGCACGGAATAATAAAGAGATTGCATAGAATAATAAATTGTGAGAGAATATAAAAATTTACTTAACCGTGTAGAGACCGATGCGGTAATCTCAATTAATCTGATTTTTTTTTCAATTTCTTCCATAAATTGTCCTCTTTTGGAGTCGGATTTAATCGTTAATAGCAAGAGTACGTTACGTACGGCTCGTCTGAATCGGATGATCGATGCGATCTTTAGACGAACTGTCGCGTCTTAACTAACACGGTTGAAAACAAATGACATTAATTTAATCCCATTTTCCATTGGACTCGGACGCCTGCTGCACCGACGCGGCAACAATATCGTATCTCAGAGTTAATATTTTTCAGAAGATATCGTATTTGTTCTGTGTAAGCAGCCCTCGTGCAATCAACTACTCGATGCAGCACCACCTTCTAAGCAAATATAGTCGCGTTCTACGGCTGGTAACGGCTTTGCGTCGAATGAAATACCGCGTTAAATGTGGGTGGATACATGTACAACAATGTACATCGAAGTATAAATGGATTGCCAAACGAGAATCAACTTTCGAATGTCTGACTCATCCGTGTATTTGTCGCACGCTATCTCCTTTTATCCACACAGGGTCGAATCAGCCTAATGTCAGACTGCGATATCAAGCGATTCGTCGAAATGCTCAGGGCTCCATGTTCCTTCCAATTACGGGGAAAAAATATGATATTGGATCATAACCGCGAGCAAGACGTTCGAACGGAAAACGCGAGAGTTCGAGCAGGGCAAATCATAGACCAACCGATTCTTGATCTATTGAATGTGTTCTGTATTCGTCGAGTAAAGTCCAATATATGTACCTTACATGGCCGTAGTATCGATCGGTAATAATAGGTATTGATATTTTCAAGATTTTGGATTTCCTTTCTAATCCATGCTTGGGGATCAGGATCGATACTGTGAAATTTTTCGGAAATCTTCAAATATATGTATACCTACTTACGTACTTATGCTTATTCGCTTGTGAATCGATGGATATTGGATTTAATCGGAATCATCGATCTTCGCTGTACCGTATCAATGCTCCGAACCAGAGTTAACTTATCCGATTGTGCCAGCCATTGTTCAGCGGAAACAAAGCACATCGGAGAACGATGAACGTGTCACCGATGCGATCGAACCTAGCCCCGATGCAGTGCAACGGCATGAAGCGTCTAGTATCCAGATGCTGCTTCGAGTATCCTCGGGACGTTGGAACACGTGCTAATTAACGATGTTCAGATACCGCCCCATTTGCCTCTACATTTAATACAATACCAAGGCAAGTGCAGGAATCATCCGTCCATCCTGCTTCGTTCTCCGTTATTCGCTCGATCGCCGAACCCGAATGCCTCGCGTTCATCCGGATCCACTTTCCAATATTTATTTCACACGTATCGAAACACCTAATTCCCTTCGTTTGCCATCTAAAAGACGCGTTCGAAAATAGTTCAACTTAATTCCTCGCCACTGAAAAATGTTGTCTATCGTATGGATCGATTCACCTTGTTAAAACAATGTATATAATTGGGAAACGTTTCACCAAGGTGATTCGCCATTTATAATTTGATAAAAGAGGTTTGTATGCTTGCGCAAACAACCTAACCCCGGCGCGAGTGTTCGCTGCTCGGAAAAGCCTCGAAAGCTCGTTTAGATCGAGGCTTACGGCTAACGTCTGCCGCGTGATTGGCCTACAAACGTAAAAGAGGTTCGTATCCGAGTAGTTTCATGTTGCGTATGCGGAAGATGAATGCGCAGAAACGAACATCGAAAGACGTTTTGCACGTCTGTTCGTCGTCATTTTCTGCACGCAGATACCTTCCCCCGCTTATAGTTTCTCCCCGCTTATAGTCCAGACCAACTTAAATTAGGATATATTGTAAAAAAGTTGAATGAAATTATTAATTAGGAAATACAGGTACGCGTTGATTATCGACTATGCGCTTAAGGATATAAGGATAACGTTATTGATAATTAATAACATTAATCATCCTATTATTTTCTCACGCGTCCATTTTCAACGCGTCCGTTATTTCTGCTTTTCAAATTTCTGCAGCGCAGCAGCTGAATCTGAATCTGAATCTAGGCATTTTGCGGCAAGAAAATATATAGGATACCGTCGTTCCCTGTTTCTCTTCGACGCTCGAGGGACGCTTTTATCGGAAACGGATAATATCGTCCGCGATATATGCGACACGGCCAAGACCGGAAAGAAGTAATACAGCCCTTTACGCTCCACCCCTACACCCGTGTCTTCTCGCCTCGGCACCCCGTGTTCATTACGCTGGTTTTACGACAACATTTTTCTCCAGTGTCGCGCGGCTTCCTCTCTCGCGAGGGCTCGTGTCGCGCGTTGCGTCTCGTCGCCGTATTTTCGCTTGCAAATTCTCGATACACTCCGGTGCACGGGGCAATATTTTCCCAGCGAGAATCGATGTTCTCTCGTCTTTCTCGCTCGTAGCCTTGCTTCATTCGTTCGACATGCTTCATTATTTATCCCTATCGCCGTACGTACGTTTACCCGCCAAGTTCGTTCAATTAATTTTTCTGCGATTATTAGGGACGCGTATGAACAGTATCGAGATCCGAAGATCTTTCACCGATACAACTACACGATTATCGAACCGGGGCCTGTCGCGGACACGATCGTTATGGATCAATGATATCCGCTAACGATCAAATATTTAGAAGATCAAACCGACGCAATGAAACTTTTATCTTTCCAATTAGAAAAGAAGAGAGCGACAGTCAAGAGCGCTGCTAAATTAAGATTCTGACGAGTTAAATCAAGTAACTTTACTACCTGTGTCGTATCGCGCGAGCCGACCGTTTTCACTGAACTCCAAGGAACAAATAAACGAGTCTTTGATCGCTAGTAAGATGAAATTACGAGATTCGACGCGACGCGACCCGACGCGACAACGAACAGAATAATAAAATGCTTTCGTCGGATCGGATTTATTGTTAAAAGCAGCGAGAACGCATTGTTCCAAGTTTTTCGATTAAAAGTTCCCCGGTATCATTCGCTCTTCCTTTGGCTCCGTAAAACGCTTCTGGTCGGTTATTTACGTTTTCGCTGACTCGGAAGATAAATTGGGTTCGTTGCCGAGACAGACTTTGAAGAAACAATAGCCACTATTGAACGGTGTTGTACGCGTGAGAGAAAAATTCAGGCAAAAAATTCATCTTCAATTTGAATATTGCCTCTCGTAGAAGAAAGAATGTTTTCTGCCCGTTAAAAGCAGAGAAATCACGGTTTAGCATAATTGGATAACTCGATAAAACATCTGGATAATTTACATACTTTCTGGAACTTGTCGTTATCGCACAATAATTAGTAAGGGCGAGTTAATTGCAACCGGATTTCGTAAAATCGCTGGAACATTGCAAAATTCGAAACGCCCGAGACGATAATTTACTTAAACCCCGTTAATTTCACGCGGAACCGTATCTGTCGTATTTCATTGAGAAAAAAAAAGATCGCTGACATCGTTGTCAAAATGCGATCGATGTGTCATCGAACGATCCAATTCGTCTCTTTTGAATCAATGCCATCGCTGCCAAATACTATCAACTACTACTAAATACTACTAAATAAAATATTAAAATATTAAAATATTATAGCATGTACCTACTTTACTTAGATACTTGCTTCATTCGTTTGCTCCTAGCACTGAAATACTCTAGAATATGAAGATCGTAAGTAACGACATCAATAATGCCTGATAACGATTCTACGCATAATACTTCTTCGAAAAAACAACATGAAAAGTGCTTGGACCGATTGCTGACGCCAATTTTTCGTATAAACTCGGAAGAATCATTGGCTCGTAATCGAAAATTTTACCTAGTACCAATATCATAATTTTCTGAACTAAATTCTACCATCCTTTGTTACGTTGGATTCATTTTTTAAGCGACTCTTTTTTTCTTTTCCTTTTTTCTTTTTTCCTTTCTTTCTTTCTTCCTTTCTTTCTTTCTTTCTTCTTTCTGTCGATCGCTCTCATAACGTACCTCGAATAACAACGAAAATGCTAGCAGGGTAACGACGATTTCTAGAAAAACTGCCTTCATTCGCGTTGCGCACTGCGTCAAACTGCGTTTCGCGATTTGTACTACAAATCGTAGATATAATTCCTCGCCTGCAATTAAAGCAACCGTTGTGTAGCAGAGTAGCAGAGCTTCCTTAATGTTCGTTCGCTGTTCCGACGCGACTAGCAAGAATGAAAATGATTCGCTATTAGGTTCTTATTTAGCATGGGCCGATGCTCCGTAGCGTGTACGGTAATGTACACGCGTGTATCGAAACATGGCGCAGTCACACAGGGTGCATCGATGTTTTACCTACCGTTAATCGCAACGGGCGCGACGGAGTGAGACCACCACGGCTGGCGGTCGTAAAATGTCGTTTATCAGCCGCTAAAGTCGTTGCAGCGCTACCTCCGTGGGACGCCATTAATACGCAAATTGCGAGCAGAAATTCTGCGGGACGAGACGCAACCGCGATAACTAATACCTATGCAAGTTGTCACTTGGTTCTGGAAAGTCATTGGGTATTCCTATTATTCGCTCTGAACCGGGAAGAATTCGAATCCGCGTGGTAACATGAAATTATATTTATTAGTTAATTTATTTTGTTCAGTTAAGAATCGCGGATTCTTAAAATGTTAAACGATATATGTAAACGTTAGAATATCATTAATCGTAAAATATAGTACGTAGGAAGTAAAGCGTGAAAATCAGTAGTAAATTTAAGTAATCTGATACACGCGTGAATGTACGTACGTATTTCGGTAGCATTCGCGAAAAGATAGATAGAGCGTATATTTGTATCCTACTACAAGAGTCGTTAAAACATTTAGAAAAAGCCATGTGTAATAGAAATGAAATGTACAATATTCCGTTTTGTGGCTCGATCGGTGAAACGGCAAAAATTCATCACGTAAAAACGATTCGCTCGACAACGTTCTACGGAATGAACCGCTGACGGTGGTCGATACATATGGTACACTTGTGTGTCACAAGGTATGTATTTTGTTATTGCAAGTCGAAATGCACGCGGATCGTGTTTTTTTACGATCGTCCCACTCGCTGCACAAGTTCCGTCCAGGATTTTATTATTACGCCGAGCGAGAACGAACTGGTCGAGAAAATAGCACGAAAGTCGGACGTAAGAATACAGCGAAAGAAAGGGGAAAAAGGGATAAATAAAGATACGAGAGAAGGCCCGGTCGTTTCACGGACAAGCTCCAATAATAATAACGGATAATAAATAATTATATCTTGTATTTTATAACATTGTATAATAATTTAGAAATTACGCCGAATACTTGACGAAATGTATTATTATGTCCGCGGAATGCATATACCTGTATACGATTACTAATTACGTGTACGTAATTTACGCCTGTAAGATAGTTGTTTTCTTTTTTTTTCTTTTTTCTTCTTTTTTTTTTTTTTTTTTAATCAACAATCGTTCTTACCGACATGACGAAAAGGTTGAAATTCTACGTTTCTTTTCGAATAACTTGGCCGCTAAGAGGAATAACCTGTTTTTCGTTTCTCGTTTAACATTCTGCATCGTCGAATGAGAAATTCAATTACGTATAAGATTTAAAAGGAAGGAATCAGATTCGATTAGACAACATACTATAAACTTGTTTTGTTTCCTCTTCTTTTTTTTCTTTCTCTTTTCTTTTTCTTTTCTTTTTTCTAGAATTTTCTTATGAAAATCAAATTAATTTTCACGTCTGTATTACTCAGGTTGCGGTATTGTCGAACGCGCGAATAACGGCCGATCACGAAAATGGGGATCTATTACGTGAAACGGGGTAGAAACGGAACACAGCTGATGCATCCTGCCGTCAACGTGAGATCGCGAGCACGAAACACAACGCAAGAGCGCTTATCGTTATTAGTAGAACAAGGACTAAAAAGGGTTTGAGGTGGGTGTGGGGGGTGGGCGGCGGGGGGGGGGTTGAGAGAAGAAAGATCGAAAATCTGTCGACGCAAAGAGAGCACGAGTAGAGTAGAGGAGGAAGAAAGTGATGGAAAAGAAAGATCGAATATCTCGCATGGTACGGATAGAGGCGAGCTAAGCAGGCTGGACGAAACTGTATAGAAAAGAGAGGAGTGGAGAAGACGTAAGGCGATAGGCAGAGATAAAGAGGCGCGAGAGAGAAGGTCGACCGGGTGCAGGACACGCACGTCGCGTCGGTGCGACAAGGATGGAAAGACAAGAGATCGTACTCGATGCTCGTTGGGTGAAGTTAGCAGTCGATGCGCACACGCCACGCGCTCCGGACGTACGTATCGTTGCTCTCTCCGGTTCGGTGTATCGTCGCGTCGCGTTGTCCGTTCGTTCCTTTCTTGGTTTGTCAACGTGTCCGTTTCGAGCCAAGGAAATCTGCTGCGCGGCTTCCGCTCGAAATTGTTTCCTCTGCGACACTCTACACGACAGAAACTCGGCCGATCGACGATCTTCGTCGTCTCGATCGTTTCCCTGCCGAACAGCCAGCCGTATGCGACCGGTTACGAATTTCAAGAAAACCGATCCTACCAGTGTAGTGGTACATTTAGAATTCACGATGCTTGTGATATATTAATATCAGTGAGCCACTTATTCTGTGCAGTTTTCAACATTCCTGTGCGTGTCGAGTATACTCGAGTTTAGGATAAAACTACGACGTTACCTTATCGGAAGACTTGGATGGTTCCTTGGAATGTTCGTTTCTCGTTTATGCCTGAGCAAAACGGGTTGAGCCGTGAATTCGAAAGCCAGGTAAACTAGTCGTTTCTCTAAAAACGATCGTGTTACGACGTGATCTGTGCAACGTCGAGAATCAGATCGATAATTTGAATATCTGTAGTTTGAATGCTTTTATAAGACTCCAGTTCTATCTTATACATTGTTTATATTACATACTTGTCCGACGAATCATACACGTACATACAGGCAGGCACGCACACACGCACGCACGCACGCACGCACGCACGCACGCACGCACGCACGCACGCAACACCTATGTACACCTATACTGTACGTATATGTAAAAATATTTACTCGCAAGGAAAAATCGTTTCGTAATATATATTTATTGTTGGTAATACGTGACCCGCACGTTGTCCCGTGTCCCTCGCACGTAGTTTTCGTCACTCGGACGTCTTACGGACGGTTTTCGTGGCTCGCATTTCACGCAACGTTTCGTTCACACAGATTCTCGTTCATCTGTAAAAAAAATGATTGAACGAAGCGTGTTTTAAACAAAGACGAAAACTTTGTTTGCTTTGCGTTTAATATTCGTTATTTAAAATTCGATTTGATATGCTTATAAGGAATGCATATGTGGTACAACTTCCTCTGTAGTTCGAATTTCTGTTCCTTGAATATAAGATAAGAAACCCGAACAATCAATAGATTTCAATCGTCTGCTTGTGATTTGAATAATCGAGTTACGATCGTACATCGATACGAAAAGCAAGAAATGTTGATAGAATTGGCCGACGCTCGATTCAAAATACTCGTACAAAGTGATCGTTAAGACCGGTGTGACTACATGTTCGGATTGGGCCGACGAAATTTGCACGAGTTATATATCGCGTCGCATCACGCTCAATTCTCTCCCTTGATATTTTTCGGATGGCGTTTAAATTTTGAACGCTGGACGACGTGAACGGTGGATCAATCGTGGCTGCACGATGGCAATGACAGAATGGTGTTTATTAATAACTCTGTGACAGAAGTAACGTGCCTGTTTGAACGAGCCTTCGAGCCTTCGAGCCTTCGTGCCTTCGTGCCTTCGTGCCTTCCTGCCTTCGTGTTTTTCTCACGTAACGATAAATCACGATGCCCTTGTTGTCAGCGAGCCGAACGAACATAATGAAACTTTTCCGTTTCCACCACATATCGTACGCGCGGTATGTGTACGTGAACCGTTGGCGCCTATGACTCATTTCACGGGCGTGTATCGTGATTTTTTGCGGTTGAAACGCCGAGACGCCAGATCGTAGGAAGGAATAATCGTTACATCCGCATTCTGTCTCCGAGGCGTCTAGATATGTATAGCTATGTACCTACTATACATCTACGCCCTATACGCAACGAAGGAAAAGGGAACGAACGTTTTAAATTCAAACAATCATTTTAACAAGGTAATTTCTCCTGCTGCTTGCTAACTTTTACGACATTTTTTTAACCTCACTCTCAAGATTAGCACGTTGGTTTAAAAGAATGGTTTATTATATGAGAGATAAAATTTATATGGCGAGATCGCGCTACCAAACTTTCTTTCCATTTAAAATGTGAAAACAGGATCGGTTGTATCTCGTTCGAGTCACGCTTTCTAAAAATATCCTCCCTTATGCAACGTTAATTATTAAAACATGATTATTTCTGCTTACGTTCGTTACAAACAGATTAAAATGTTGTACGACGAAAATTGTTACATCGTGCTATTAACATTATACGATGTTTGTCCCTCTTCGCGTCCTTTGTCAACACACGTGACTATATCTAACCGATATAATACATATATATATAATTCGCATAGATAAATGTTGAGATATTTGATTGCTTGAAACGCGTGTGTATACGTACATCTACCGATACGCTACTGATTAGGTCAGATATCATATACTAATTGTACGTATGCATCATGGTACCCAGATCCCTTCACACGAAACTTGGCCTCGATACATGCTTCGAGGTAAATCTGGTCGCCACGGTTATCGTTACAAGAACATTCCAGCATGACCTACATAATAACCCTTGGGCCCAGCAATGTCTGCAATATATCGATATTCGTTAAGCATGGAATTTACTTACCTATTGCGGACATCGTATTACGTATATGTATGTGTAATAAAAGATACCGTAGAAGGAATTCAGAGATGAGATCATGGCAAGTGCATGAAAGTAGGCGGCGGTCGGTCGATTCAATAAACAGCAGCACGAAGGTCACAGGCTTAAGTCATCCAATGTGTTAACATTTTTATTTTCGACTCGCTTGTTCTGGCCTCTCGCTCATACGAAGTGACGTTGAAATCGACGATCGCAGCATCTCGTTAATCATCGATCGTTAATTAACAACGAAAAGTATGAAATGAAATTTTCCATCTTTACGAGTAGGTTACCTCCTTGCACACGGGATCGGTCGTTTGTAAGGCGTTAGAGGAACGAAGTCGGCGATTTGATTGACAGTGCGATAGATGGTGATACATAGCTTTTGTCTTTTATTCCATGTTTACCCCATGTGAACCCCATCGACGCAACGCGACGTCTCGAGCAAACTTAATGTCAGGGGCTTTGCTCGTAACGGGCAGTTGCTAATTAATTAAACGAAGCGAACCTCTACACAGACAAAGCGGATATTTCTCGTTTCTTCTTGTATTGTACCGGCAATTCTGCCCTCTCGTTGTTTTCATTATTGCTGCGCGTCATATCCGAACTGATTCGATCGATTCAGCGAATCTTTACTTCTCGCGGTTTTTCTTTTTTTTCTTTTTTCGCGATAAAAGAACATTTACGGTTCTTTTTTTTTTTAATGCTTTAGAATTTGGTTCGATGCAACCGACACAATTTTCCAACACATACGTTACCAATCTCGAATAATCGATCGGCTATTCCGTTAATTGGCTCGTTTCTTCCATTGATAACTTTACTCTTGTAATTTAACTAATTAATGTGCAGTTTTGCCACATGCGCTGTCGGTATTTGAATTAACTGCTAAATTCAGACAGCTACGTATTCCAGAGATTGCAAGAGGCACAGTCGTTATCAAAAGATCTATCGAAATAAAGAAATGCTCATGGTTCTATCAAAATAATTGTGTTTCAAAGGTTTCGTATCGACAGCATTGACCAGTTAATACTTGTATTATACGACGCGCACTCTTTAAGATGGGTTTATATTATCCGTTATCCGTTACGTTAGATACGCAATTGGGGGGAAAAAAAAGAAAACAAAAAAAAAAAAAAAGAAAGAAAGGAAAAGAAACAAATGATTCTGCCCAAACAGACACGGAATCGGAATGTGCATGTCAATTTTTGCTTGAAAACGGTACGAAGAATAAGAATATTCATGCGTCTCGTGTCGTACAGGGGATATCGTTCGATAATCTTTTCACATTTATCTCTCGTAAGTGTCACAGCTTTTGAACGATACACACATACACATGTACATTTCATTAAGCGGTAGAAGAAGTATTGGCAGAAACGTGAGAAACAATATCGCCGGTCTATCTGTCGTTCCATCGAAAATGCCCGAATCGTGATTCTCAGCATAACGCGTATCATCCGAATGTACGCGTTTACACTTCGGACGCTTTCCGACAACTTCCGACAGGGAATACCTTTCCGCAAGCGCGTTAGACGTAAGGCCGCGTCTCTCCATTCCGCGTCGGTATTTGCCGATGAGGCCAGCGGCCGCTCGGTAGTGCCAAGACAGACGTCCCTTCGCTTGAGAGGCCGATCGTCGCTGCATAGGCATGCCGATCGATTTACCGACTATCGTCGGTATAGAAATGTCCGACAACGGAAGCGAAACCGTGCCGTAAGCCGTAACCGTTCCGTCTCCGAACGGATATCTAGGGACGTATTTTCGAAAGGAATTAGAAATAAAGTGGCACGATTAACCACAGAATTTGTCGAGTCAGAATTGCTCTTTGCAAAATAGATTGCGATCAATCATTCTCCGTTGCCTTCGTATTTTACCATGATTTTTCAATGTCGCTTATTAATATCTTCTTATGTTATCCAATTTTGCGATCTTTCCCTTTGACCAATTTTTCTATTTTATTTATCCACCTTGTTTGAAAAGAGCGAAACGGAACATCGAGGAAGCGATAATCTTCTCTTTCGTCGTTAAATTATCTCTTCTTTTTCGTTTTCCGTCTTTCAAGATACGTAAATATAAAGCGAAGAGAAACAGAAAGAAATTGAAACTTATTTGCCGCACGCGCGCGTACACCCGTGCATAAATTATGTCTTGAATTTGATTAATTCTTTATATGCATTCTTAGCACGCGCGCAGTGTTTATTGCTGCATCTATGAGTCATGCAGGACGCGCAGCTGCAATTGTCAGAATTGAATTTGTTTAGGCTGATAGTGGTTAGAAGATCTTTGAAAGGACAACCATATTTTTAGGGAACTTCTAGTGGCATTTTCATGCGAGAATCAATCAGTTGATACAGAACTTTGAACATATATTACGTATACCTTTTGTAACGGACAGTATACATTTTATAAGGACAGTTACCTATATTTGAAAGACAAACAAGAGATTCTTCTCTTGGCCTTCATCTTACGTTTGAGAAACAAACGCACAATTCGTTTAATAACGTAACGTATAAGTTTATTTTCTATTATATGAAAGTTGCCGCGTTCTATTCTATATCGGAAACACGAGCCATCTGGCGCTAGAACCAAATGTCACTGCCGTAAACACCGTGATGGGGAAGAAATTCTGTTTACAAGTGTGCAATACGAAGATTTGCGTTGAAAGACGGGAGAGAAGTACTGGTTTTTGGAAAACTCGTAACGTGTAACGTTAAATGGAAGAAGGTTTCGTTCTTTTGAAATTTGAAATTTTTCAAACGCAATTTCTCCATAGTATAGGCCGTTCTCTATCTAATTTCCTGCAAGTTATCAGCATCCCTCCTTTGGCATCGCACATGTTTCACACACGTGTTACGCTATTATGTCAATCGTTACCACATGGATAAATGCACCAACGATACATTCACCAAGGACCAGCTTCCGAGGCATGTTTACCAGCACGTAAACGAACAAGCAACGTGAACGACAAGAAACACACATTGAACAAATTTTCTTCAATCTCAAATCTGTTTAGCCTTTTTAATATACTTTAATATTCTCCCGTATAATAGTGTCACGTTACGTTACGTTATGTTATGTTATGTTATGTTATGTTATGTTATGTTATTTTATGTTGCGTTATGTCGCACGATCGTTAGATTACGACGATAAACGTTGAATTGGATCCGCAATGTTCGAGGATAACCAGCCCTGGTTTACAAATTCCTTTTCGAATTATTTGACTCGGAGAACAACTGTTGTTTGATAGCGTAGAACCGAGTATATCGTTCGACTTGGCTTCGCTTAGCTCGAAGGATCAAGCTTTATCGTTCGCTTGTCCTCTCGGTATGATCTTTTCGCTCGAGTGTCCGAACGAACCTGATCTCTCCTTCGAGGGGAGATTGAAAAGGCGTGAAGAACGTGTATAGATCTCGAAATATTTGGAACATCTTGATTTTCTATTCGTAACGGGGGCGGATCCAATATCGATGGCAAAATAGGAGCATGGCGCAGTGGCGGGATGGTAGCTGACGTTGGAAATCTTTGCAAAAAGATACGAGTTAGGGCGAGAGAAGGAAAATTTCAATGTATCGCGAGAAAACGAGCAACAATCAATATCACGCGAGACGTAATTTGCGAAAAGATGTTCAGATCAACAAGAAGAGAACATTTCAAGGAATATCGAAATATTTCGCTGTTCCGTTTGTTGGCCGGATTATGCCTTCCTTCGCTCATTAGGCTTCGCTGTTACCAAGCAGAACGCTACCTCCGACATCGACGTGTTCGCGTCGTAGGTTACAGCCACGCGCCTTTCGGCCGATCATCGTGCCACGCATACATACGTACACACATAATACACACACATTGTACATATATTCCGAAGTTTACGATTTATCTATAACTCTTACAATATAGACTATATAAAGTATTGAAAAATCGTTGGTTTTCATAATCGTAACATCGGCAGACGACGTTCTAGTCGCGACAGATTTCTTATTAAGCATGTATTTGTTGCAGCGACCTGACAAGCGTATCGAACAATATTTTGTACTTGATCAGGCAGGCCGCCTGCAGTAATTAAAATATCCGTACAGTTGCATCGTACGCGCACGATACGGTATCACGGTAAATCCGAAGAGGCATAGCCGTGTATCTTACGCCCGCACATAGGTCTACCGGTGTAGCTGACTTAAAGGTTGTACCAACGAATTATACGCGGTGGATACGCGCTGTTAACGAACGGTAGCCATTAACCCTTTCGTATAGATAGAGCTTCACATCGTAATGTTTGCAATATCTGCCCAAGCACCAAACAAATATTTCCAACGTATCGGGTAAATAAGAAGATTTTTCTTGAGACAAGGCGAATTCTGTTTTACGGAAGATCAGCGAAATGTTGGCACAAAATGCACGTGATTCTCGTCGCGAATGTAATAACGGTCGAATCCAGGAGGAAACGAGGAGTCGGGCCAGTTCGCGTTCTTCCACACGTCCGTGGGCTGCACTTTTCGTCCGCATTTTACTAGCCACTTTTCCAGCGGCATTTCGCATTAAGAGAAAAGAGTTTGCACGTAGGCGGATTTAGAAAGCTCATCCATTCGTTCGGACGATTTCCTCTCGATTTCTCATTTTTAATGTGCTTACGTTAGATCGGCTAACATTCCGAATGAAACTGTGACCTGTCGTTATCCGATTTATCCTGTCTGATTTGATCTGTCGTTATTCGTTGTCGAACGTTGATAAATATTCTATTAACCACCCGTAACCGGATTAATATCGACTATGCCCTCGAAGAAAACAGATAGTAGTGCAATTACCTGCCTCTCGGTTCTACGGTATATACATATGTATGTATATCCGCCCCATGTTACGGATGCTCAATGCAGCGCCATTGCCGAATGCTCCTCTTTCTGTTTATCGTATTAACGCTTTGCTTCTCCAAGTTTCGTGTCGCGCGAAAGCTTCCAAACTCGAGCAGCGCTTATTTTTATCTTCTCTGTACGTACATGCTCTATTACACCGAGTTGTTTATCGAGTTTGGTAGCTAACTCGAGGGGGCATTTGGACAAATGCTAACGATGATAACGAGGCGTGAATATCGTTACAATTAATTTAATTAGCAATCGGAGCACGTTATGGCGAGAATTTAACGGATCGTCGGATGAAAAAAAGACGACCGGAGAAAGGGAAACACGCGCCGGGCAACGAGCTTCGAATGCAAAGTAAATTCGCGATTCGAGTAAATTTAATTAATTCGAACTTGAAACGTTCGAACGTTTCCAATTCTGTTTGAACGAGGCTGGAAATGTTTGGTGCAGGCAAATTCACAATTTTGCAACCGTTGCGCTTTCTTTCGTCTGATCGAACGAGATTTACCTCGTATAGGACAAGTATGGCACGTAGGGCCGGTGAGCGTACGACATGGTAAAGTACATACGTACATACGCATAAATATTTCTTGAAATGGATTCGACGACGGATGCTGACAGCGGTGACTCGAGAGACTTGGCTGGCTCGACCGACTTATCGTTTTTGCTCTATTCTGCACGCACGCTTTTCGATCGATGCGCTTCGGCTTTTCGACGAAGATCGTAAGCACGCGGCTGCCGCTTTCCTACCGCAAGCAGCCGTTTAGATCGTAGACGATACGGCCGTGTCGACAGCATCAACGGCTATGCCATCGTCGTCTCCTTTCCATTAGACTAAGATTTATATCTGCTTATCGAATAACTGCATATATATGCACACTTTGTTATATACGTATACTTGTAGCGTTCAATACAAAATAAGATTTGCGATTGGCAAATTTTTTATTTAATATAATTTATTGGCAAATAGTCATTTGTAGATAAATCTTTCGCAACGTTAAAATTATACGTACCCCCCCGTTGTTCTGGGGGTTAACATCTCTCAACATAGGAGGTACGATCCGACTTTTTAGATAGATTAGCGTAGGAAGTGGAAAGTACGCGTTATACTTAAATATAAGGATATATGATAGCAGCTATATATAATAAAACATAGCTACCAGAGGAACAAAAGAGCCTTTTCCGAAACCTAACTCTCATGTTATAATCAGGAAACGTAATCCCGTATTTCCACGTGGAATCGAGCAGTTTCAAGCACTTGGAGAGTTTTAAAATCCACGCAGTCAGAAGCGTTGCATAGGCGAAAAAGTACCTTCGTCGTCGATCCGATCTTTTAATTCAGAGTACGAGGTTACCATCTGCGAAAATCACGCTGTTGCAACCGGCAATCCCGCGCTCGCTAATATCGCCATCGAACCATGAAATTCCCAGCTGGAGACGATGCCTGATACTCCGCTAACATTAAAGTTCCGTAATTGCATCGCTGCGAGCGCAATGGGAAATTCCAAACTGAATCGGCTTGGCCGTTTCCATAACGGCGATGCAGCTGCACGGAATTTAACCTGTTAACAAATTAGCCGGGGGATTTGTTAATCGGGACTCGTCCGACGAGAGCCGGTGGTTACATAGCGTATGATTAAACCACCGATCGAAATTACACGAGACTCGTTAATATTCTGTAATAAGTGTAATTAACTCGGTTAGGCGTTGCGATAGGATAAATCATTTACATTCAAATGACGTACGAATCGATATATATATATATATATATACATATACATATACATGTACATGTACATATTGGCTACGATGTTTGAATGGAAGTTTAATTCTATATTTATAGAATTAAAAATAAAGCAAAAACAATTTTTATAGAAATCCTTCATGCACGGCGGCATAACATTCGTCGATTCTCTTTTCTCTTTGCTCGTTCCCCTTGCATATGTGTGTGTGCGCGCGCGCGTGCTTGTGAGCGAGGGAGGGAGAGGGGAGGCAGGCAGAGATGGAGATTTTTATAAAACGTTTTTAATAAAGTTTTTAATATAGTTTATAATATAGTTTAAAATTAGTTCTTACGATCGAAATGAGAGGTTAGAAACGTTATCCGTCTGTGATTGGACGCGGTAATTAAATTTGCATTTGCAGTTTTAGACGCGAGTGATAATCGGATTACGAATAGAAAGTGAGAGAAATGTTATGAAAGCTGATCGATGGGAATAACAACAGATAATAAGAGAGAGAGAGAGAGAGAGAGAGCAACGTGCGTCGCTTTTCGGTCGAAACGAGAAATCATGCCAAGTGACCTCTTATTAACTTTTCTATAAAGTTTGAGACACAATGAGCGCGATTAAACACTGCAATTAGATAAAAAGTTGCTCGATATGCACATATTCCTTCCCTTCTTCGTTGATATCCACCCTTCGGTTCGCGCGACGGTGGTGGTAACGGTAACGATAACGATAACGATAAGGATACAGTTCGATCGCTTCGAAGCCGGGAACATTCTCCTCTTCGGCGAAGCGTTTCTCGATGTTTCGTCACTTACATCGTGATTTGGCCGTTGCTTCGCGTCGCGCCGGTTTCGGGCTCGCTTACTAAATTTAGTTCGTTGTCCGAAGGCACCATCTTGGAATAATTCTCTGTCGGCATTTAAGCTATTTCGAAAGCTCTTTAAACTCCGGCAACGCTTCTTCGTGTTTTGTCGACACTGTTCGACGCGGCTTAAAACGCTATTGCGTCACGTCAGTCAACTATACCGACATCTCATTTTTGGGAGAAAGATAACGCGACTCTTTTCATTAACAGTTCTCGCACAATCGAATGATCACCCTATCGTGAAACACGTTCGATCGAACGGAGAACACGCTATACTTACACCTTACAACGCTTTACACCAGACCGACAATACCGTCGTCTCTCGCCGCCATCCAACGTTGTTTGTCCCCCTTCCAACTATTGAAGGGACAGGCGTGGGAGGATGAAATTCAAGTGCCACGTTTAACACGTTTTTCGAAGACTGAATAGGACATAGTCGCCGCCGTCGCCGCGTATTATTATTACAGAGCGGTGCAACAACCTCGCGGTTATTTCGGCGCGACTCCCGTCTCACGGAATGCACCGTGCAAAGGAAACTGGCCGGCGCTGCGTGACTTGAGGATGCGCTGCGTGTGTTCCGGATAAATAACAGATTATTTAGACGAGATAACAGTGACGATACGAAAATATATCGATATTTTCTATCTGTTCGAATCTGTTCGACGTTCTTTTCTTTCCGACGTTGCACTTTCCGACGATCCACAACGCCGACGGTATGAAAATCCATTTGACAAACAGGCATCGAGTCAAGAACTTATCGCCTCTATTTACTCTAGATACATGTAACTCTGTCTTCATTTTTCACAGCGTGCGGTGTATAGGTTGACAGAGATCAAGCGATGCTGGTGCGATGGTAGAAAAAGGTACGATATTGGGAGATTATGGTGGATATTCCGTCTCAACGCGATTAACACACAGACGATCGCCGATGGATATTCTTAGATCCTGACATCAGCTTTCTTTCACATTCACCAACACTCGCGTTCGTCTTTAGCGCGCTGATTGGCATCCGTGTTATTAACGACCAGCGATTAGCATCAGATTCACTAGCGGAGCTATCATGTTTATTGAAACATATCAATCAAATATTCGTAAAATTTTTAGTACCTTTGAATGTTCAATACCCGTTCAATGTTAGTTCAATGTCACTGTAAAGTTAAACGCGCGAAAACTATGAAGCGATTTAACGTTTTAACGAATTTAAGTACGTATATCGGTTGGGTTCATTCGGTTATTGTATCGCGTTGCGTATACCCTGCCAGCGGCAACTTACTAAGAAAGCGTGTCTAAAATTTATTACCACGTCGAGAAACAAATCTCATCAAATGAAACGTAAATCTACATCGATCGGTAGACGAAACGGTTATTGATTCGCGATCGTTTCGAAATAGGAAACGATTTACCAGACGCTTCCCATATTTGTATATTTTACATTTATATGTTAATAGATATCCTGTATCTTGTATCTATCATCTATTATCTAGTATTTATATCGAGAATTAGAAAAACACCTTTTTTTCTTTTTTTTTTTAATTACTTTTATAATCAACTCGATACGCGATACATATCCGCTCGTCAAACGTAGCTTTTCATTCGCGTTATCGCAATAAATCTCGCCAAGCAAAATCTCCGATAATAATATTAAGTCCTACCGCCACGATGCGATTGATTAATAGACCGTTTTCCACGGACAGCGGGATGGTCCTGATTTCCCGCGGTTCCGCCGCGAAATACCCGGAAAATCCGCATTTCGGTATTAGGCACGATCTGCCATGAAATCGCGTGTCCGATAACCGCAGACCGCGATATACCATCCCGAGTACCATGTTCCACACGTGTTTCGTCATATACCTATGTACATACTAAATACATACATGTACTACCTACACCTACACACAAACTCGCGCGCACCATCTCCGATACATTCTGCTCATCTAACTTCCATCTACGAAAGATCCTTTCATTCGTTCTTCTTTCTCGCCTCGTTCTTTCTTTCGCTTTCGTCCATTTATTTACTTCTCCCCAGCCCTCTTCTCGTTCCTCTCGTATGTCTCTGTGTTCCATCGTTTCTTCACCTCTTCTTCTTCCTATCGACCAGATATTTATGGTTACTCGATTAGAGGAGCGAGTGAATCGGAGAGGGTGAATCGATACGAGGTCTGTGCGGACGTCGATATGTATTCGCTAAATCGTTATCGGAGATAAGGGCGGCAAATGCCCGACGAGCGAGGGATGGATCGTTGCCGAGTCAGGTATTTGCGATCTGCTTCTGTTTCCTCAAAGTTTGTCGTTGTCGAGATAATTTTAATAGGTAGACGATATAATGCTCGATGCCGAGTTATTTCACACAGACATTTCAAACAGATTTAAAATCGAATAAGATTGAAAATATTTTATTCGATTATCGTAGACCATCGTTAGATTATTATCGATTCAGTGAACTCGTGTAAATGTGTACCTACCTCCGGGCTTGCTTCGTGCTTCCCTCTCACAGTGGCACGAGTCATCCGCAGCAATCCGATCCAGTGCGAAAACAGCGTAAATTCAGCTTTACATTCTCAATTACGTGCTCGAACTCGTCGTTCTTAATAACTCCGTTATCCTTTCAACTTGATGTTCGGTTACCTTTGCTGAATTTCTTGCTCGAATTCCGCACCTCGTAATCACACGATGCGTCGCTAATCCGAAATTCGTTCGTTCGAACAGACGCTTTCGTTAACGAAGTCTAACAATAAGGCAATTGTTAGCGCCGTCCGATATTCTTCCATTCCGCTTTGTCGGGTCCAATTTAGATGGTTTCGCGCGCGAGAATCTCGTTCGACATTGCTATAAATATTCTTAGTACCAGATCGGAATATGTTTTCAAGCTGGGGAAGAAAGAGCGAATGAGGGAGGCAGACCAACGATAAGCCTATTCTCATTTGTCGCTGCGGCAATGCTCGTTTCATCACGAGAGAGTGAAACTGGCGCTTGTCGGATTATTTTTGTCTTTGGAAATCTATATCGAACGTTACGCTGACTTTCTATCCTGGGTACACCCGCCAATAGTAAGTCAATAACAACATCGTTGTATCTCTCCGTATTTCATTCACGCTCAGTGAGCTGGTGAGTCGAGTGGTAAAAGAGATAATAGTTTTAGTCGGTAATTCTCAGTATGATACCGTCCCCGATAACAGAATCCATAACTTCAACAGAATTCAAACGTGCGCCTAATAGCCGAGGATCAAATAACGTACAACGCGTTTTATCCCCTTGTACGTATGTATATCTGTTCTCATGACATCTTTCCTATAACATCTTAAACCTCTAATTATTGATAACGTAGTATCAATAATTATTCATTAGCGGAATTACTTACAACAAGCACACTTGTTTTCGAAGGAGATAGGAGAAGAAACCGTTGGTCATTTTCTCCATATCGCTGTGTATTTCGCGTTAACTTATTCACCGAGACGCTCAAAAAGGCATTCCAAGCTCGCAAAACTTGCTCAATGTCCGAATATTCTCCTCTCGATGTGTTACTTAAAGGCGATCGTTAGACGAATCTCAACCCCTTTGGCCTGGCCTTTCATCCATCGGCATGCTAAAAATTCACTCGTCAGCCGTTTTCAGGAACACCGACGCGTCTCTCGTTCATCGATCGTACAGTTGTTAATCCAATCTCTAGCTGTACGCCATTCGTGATCCATCGGTATTCGAAAGACGATCGGCCGCGATTAGAATGACGAACGGGTAGTATAGCAGAGTAAAGCAGAGTATTTCGCTTTGATTCAAGCGTCCGTACGACGGCGATGACCGCTCTCAAACCCCCTCGCACGTGTTCACGTTTTCCATCAACCCAAAGCCCTTCCACTTGCACGTATTCGAGGTGGTGCGGTACGGCGCAGTGAGAGGCTTTCACGCTGATGAATGGCTGGCAGTGACGCGATTAAAGGGACATGCGTGGAAAGCTATCGCCGGTCGTTGCATTCTCGAGCACGTTGCACGTTCGCGATAACGATGAAAAGATGATCTGACCGCTGTGCTCTCTGTGTTACCTCGCGACAACAACAACAAGATTCGCGCCATGTGTACCAGCAACGTGATGTTTACTTGACGAGGGCTGCTTGCTCTGTGCGCGCGCGCGTTACCATGCGAGTTATTAACACCCATATGCACCCGCGCGATCTTGTTTTTGGGATCACGCGCAAGTGAATAATCCAAAGTTTATCTGAAAGGACAATACCGTTATCAGGCAAGCGACGAATATCATCGCGAGAAATACCGCGTTTTTAGACAAGATCCAATGGTCAAGTTATTCTTGTGTCTCGTCCACTAATTAAAAGTGGGTATCGAATGAGGCGCGCTGCATCGATCCGAACAGCTAGCAATACGAAGGAGCAATGTCTAGTGAATGAACCGTGGTTGCTGCAATACGTACCAAACAACGCTCGTTATGATGTAATGTCATGATGCTCGTTAACGATCGTAAAAGCAGCGCGTGGCTTGGCATTGCCGTGCAGCAGCAATTTCAACGAACGTTCTCCCATGTCGTTCGTCAGTGTCCTGACGATCGAAACTCGCATAGAAAGCAACGACGAATACCTTGGTCGAGCAACATGCGGGTGCCTTTTCTCAAATAAACTGTTAAAGGCTCTATCGTACATGCGATTATTTGCGAAGCGCCGGTACGGTGGTTGCCTCGAGCCTCGAGTATAGGCGCACTTCTTTAGTATAGACAGCGTACAGCATGTTCCGAGCATGTTCCGTGGATCCAGTCAGTCACGGCAATTTCGATTCCGTCCTCCGTTCTCTATTTCGTGTTTTCTATTATCTCTGTCGGCCATCCGAATCCTGCGCATTTAGCGCAAATCACGCCTGATTGAGGTTTCAATCGGAATTCGTGAATAGAACTTGATTCACCGGCGTACGTACACGGCGTACATACGCGATCAGAGATGCAGTCGCTTGCTTGCATTTCGCCCTATCGCGAAACGCAAACCACCAAAGATCACTGGTTTAACCAACCCTTTCTGTCCCCATGCGTACTTGTCCAGGCAAACGACCTGGTAATGATTCGAGCATGAAGTTATTAATCGAAGAGAAGCGTTGCCGACAGCGTTCGATAGACCGATCTCTGCGGTGGGTAATTTCGGGGTGTTCTGTGCAACGTGCAACGTTGAACGTTCCTATGACACGTGTATTTACATTTTCGTGATTCGACAATATTTCCCGAGCTAATAGCAGTGATATCGTTAAATACCTAAAGGTAATTTCAAAGTGCGCGTTACACACACTTCGCAGAATACTTGCGCATTACTTATTCGGTCCTCTGCGTGTGATAAATGTACGATCCTATCAACGAGACCAACAGAGATTGCTCAGATTTGCTGCTTTAAAATTAGCTCTTGGAGCGTCATATCCTGACAATGGCCATCTACGCTCGAGAACCGCACCTCTCTAGCAGACATAAATAGAATTATTTTTATTTCGTTTTCATTTAAAATTATTAACAGTATTACGAGAGTACACGCATAAATCGATCCAGCATCTCATTTCGACGATCCATTAAATAGAATTATTAAACTAGCAAATTGACACGCTGAAAATTACGTCTTTTTCTTTGGTCGCTGGTCCACTTTTAAAACGAAGCTCTACGATACCATTCTATTTATAATCGTTATTTATAACGTAACATGTTTCTTAACAATTCTATTTTATGCTTATTATTGGGCTCGGTTCGTACAACAATAACAGCAGCAGCAGCAACAACAACAACAACGACAACAACAATTTGCTAACCAATAGTATTACCGAATTAACAAGTATAGTAGTAGTAACAGATATATTTCTATAATATCAATTGCAGATGCCATAATAGAACTATATATATATATATACACCTCTACTTAGTTATCATCATACCACCGAACCATATAATAGTAGACTAGTAGTATTTACCAAATCAAGCTTATCCAAACAATCTTCGTAAAAATGAAAAAAAAAAAAAGATAACTCGAAATGAATCGAATCGAATCGAATCGAATCGAATCGAAAGCCCTTCTGCCTGCACACTCGAATCTTCTCGACAAACGAACCGATCAATCGAGCCCCGGCCGTCGCGTCGCTTTGATTTTAAACGTTTGGTCGCGTTTGTTTACTATTCCCGATATATTTATCCGTTTCGTTTGCACGGTGAATTCACCGATGGAATTTACGTACCAGTACGTCTGCTATTCTGGCGCGAAATTTTCCAGCATACAATTCTCGCGACTCGATCGATTGTAATCGTTGCGACGACAGCCCATTAAACCCGTTTTTCGCCAGTTTACGCGGATATCACGTACTTAGCTTTTGCATCCTTTACGATGCAAGTTACATAGATCGATCGTTTGCAACGTATGTTCGCCTGTGGCAATCTGTTTCGATATCTTTAAAGTGGAATAATGGTTTTAAACGGGCTACTATGTGACGAAAAAATGGAAAATTGCACGGAAATAAGTTTCGTTGAACGCAAGCAAATTATTTTCCCAACCTACGCAAATCTGAAACGAAAAGATCAGGGAACGCATAATCTCCGTCTGTGTCGCGATAAACGATATTCTATTTTCTGCTTATTGTCCGTTACAGAAGTCGAGGAACGCTCCAGCGGGAAAGCGCGTGGTGGTAAACTAGCGCGTCGTGCGCGCTCCTTCAAGGAGGACTTCCTGGAGAAGCTCTCCCACATGCGCTCTCCTGGTAGCGGTAGCGGAGGTGGAGGAGGCAGCGGAGCGGCTACGAGGGCCGCTTCGCCCTCCTCGCCGCGAACACCGCGTGATAAAAGCGCGCCCGGCTGCACCGATGGCGCGACCACCCTCGACAAGAATCCCCTCCGTGATCTGCATATCCACGTGCGACAGGTGCAACTGGCACTGCTTCACTTCCGGGACGTCGTGTCAAAGAAAAAGCTCGAGATGCTGCCCGGCAACGGCACCATCGTCCTCGATACTGTTACCACCATACACACTGTGCTGAAGTCCTATCTTCTCTACGAGAACAGGTAAGCGAATTCGATCGTGATTAAAGTATCGATAGAAAACGTATTGTCCGATCTTTCTCCGAAGTATTTTTAGTTGCGTTCATATCCCCCAGAGAATGAAAAACCAAAGAGCTTGTAGATCAATCGAGCGACTTGGTATACAAAACATACATACATTTCCTGGCTGAAACTTCGAACCGGCTACTTTCATCTATCCGATATCAATGATCGTTGGTGCGCGTGAAAATGTATGCCAGATATTTATTTTATAACTTAACGTTAAGCTAAACAAGACACTGCCAGGGACGTCGAAATGTTCGAACAACTTCTGAAAATTTTACATCTTATTTTTAATTCTAAATCGAATTTGGCCACTTTCTTCGTTACTAGCTATATGGAAAAAGTTATGTAAACCATGGGATTATATTTTACGTTTGTAACATTCGAAGCAACCGTTTTGTCTGGATAAAATTCAAAATTTTTATTTTATTACCGTGAGCTAATATTCTTCCATGCAACTACAAATTTATTCTACGTAAACATCAAATATATAATAATAAATATTGAGAAAATATTAAAAGTTGATAAGCACACTCGTAAGATATCAATTATCGTATAATTACAACTAGCTGGAACTAGGCATTTTGATATATTTTCTAGGATCTTGAATGTAAAATCTATGCTTGTAATTTCAAACTTTAATTATCATCTATTGGATGTGCAAAGAGAGATGAAATTGCAGATGCTATCGAATATAATAACCTTCGTATTTTCTTGACGAAGCTCTACTCTGGGATCAGCGACGAACCAAGTGTATCAAGCTCTAGCACAATTATTAAAACTCTGTGACGACGTGTTGCTGCACGGTGACCAGTCCTCTGCGTTGGATACCGAGAACGTTACGCACATCATAGGATTAGTCGAAGAAGCTGTGAAAAACTTGGTTGCCCTGGCGAACGAGAAGATTGCCAATAGGCAGAAACCTGTCGTCGTTACAGCCAGTAATAGGTAATCTTTCTACTTGTTCTTCGGTTGAAGCACCGATTTTCGATAAATTTACATTCCTCCATACTGGTAGAAAAAATTAGTTGTTCGATTTTATTAGTATATTGACCAAAAGTTCGATACTCTTTATGTGTCGTCGTAATCAGCAGAATCTGACGATGAACCATTGAAATCGCGTTTTCAGAACCTCGTCCTATGGATCGGATATAACGCCGCAAAGGAATTCTTTGCCTGATATTCCGTTAACGCCAAGGGAAAGGCAGATTTTGGAGCAAACAGCTGCGACTACTAGCTTGGTCCGTAGCTCGCATAGTTCAGAGTCGATATTAAGGGATTCTAGTCCTCCCCCAAAACCGCCACTCCCCGAGAGGTAGTTTCTTCCTATGCTTTTTATAGACAGTGTCTAATAGTAGTTAATAGTGGATAATAGTAGTTAAACGAGTACGATTAAAAAATAATGTTTGGATGGTGAATTGCAGAACTAATATGTGTCTGTCGGAAGAAAATAGTTCTTCCGGTACACCGCCACCATTGCCACCGAAACGGAGAACGAGAGGTCAGCAGTTGCTCGATGAATCCGAAGGTTTTTTAGCATCTAGTCTCGACGGTGTTTCCCTACGAAGTCGATCTCCGGAGGATTCGTCGTCTCTTCTGAGCGCGTCGGCTGGCAGTTTGGATTCGGCCTTGAACCATTCTCGCGACGAAGATGAGATACGGGCGATCATGGGACCAAACGACGAGTCTCTGAACGACAGTATGGATCTCAGCCTGATGGCTACTATCCAAGGTAACAGATCCATCCTTTTATCGTATCATAGCATCGATTATTTTTAATCATGGCCAGTAAGAGTGTGTGATAAACGATACATCTTGGTGAACATCGGTAATACCGACTCGGGATATCGAGTCAGTTTCAAGTGTGTTTAAAAGAAGAGAGTAATAAAGAGAAGCACACGTAGACAAAATTATCATTTATAGAAATAATACGTTTAACCTGTAATACGTGAACTATAATAGTCGATATCAGGATATTTCTTTCTAACGTACATTACTCGCATTTTGTAATATAATTGCCTTCTGTCTTCTTTTCAATACATCTGTATCCAACTATTGGCGTTAGTCGTTATGTTACTTAAATTGATACGATGAAATACATTTTACACAAGTGAATGGCAATCGGAATGGAACCAAATGCAATCAAATGGGACAGGGCTCTATGTTTTCATCAAACTGGATTTAACAGTAAAGTAAATATATTAACAGTAAAGTATTCCACAGTCCTTGTACATCAGTTCTAGTACACGCGGCTTGCACATAGTACAGCACGTCGGAAGGCGATGTAACGTTGAACTCAAGCGTGTTAGGAGTTCGAAATTTAAAGAGGAATCGTATAAAGCACAGTTTCACGATAATAGGAGGTTCGAGCGTTGTTCCTAGTTGTTCCGTTGGCTCTTCCGTTGGTTGTTCCCAAGAAATAAGAGTGCAGGTCCAGAGGCGAATGTCGAAAAACTCTAAGGAGAACCACATATCTGTAGTACCCATAGCTCGTAATTTCACCTTTATTCCCGGTTGCCATTCGATTAATGTCACTTATAAATTGCCGAAAGTCGAGGCAACCGCAGCGTACCTCCGTCTGTCAACATTGAAATATCGTGTTAGTCGTATTAGTTTGTTCAATGAAGATTTATATCCGATTTACAACGACAACGAAATTGGAACCATCCTGAGATTGTAGCGGTAGAACTATACGAGTACACGTTTCCATTTGTGTCGAAATGTGTTCACTATGCGGACAATGCTTAGTCAGCGAAGTGGTCTTCAACTGTGCTTGTCCCGATCGTCGAATCAGTCTTACTGTAAATCTCTTAGGATACGTTAGGATACATATTTCGAAAATAATTAACTCTCGTTAACTCGGATTATGTGGCGTAACGATAAAAAAGAAAAGTCATATTTAATTATATACATACATGCGTAAAAGTTTCATTTCTATCGATTGAATCAATCTTTTTCCAAACATTACGCAGACGATACAGAGAGAAACTAAATATATTGATTATTTTTTTTCTTTTTTTTTTTTTTTTTACATTTATAGGTATGCAAGTTAATGGTAGTTCAAACTGTAGTTGCTGGGACGGTTCCGAAACAAACATACCAAGCACAATGTTATTGGGCCAACAAACTCCGCAAGAAATGCTTAATCCATTTACCGGTGGGTAATACAAAATCGTTTTATATTTGTCGCCAACATCGTCAAGCTGAAGTAAAGGCGGTGCCGATGACGTTGCACATTTATAAATGTAAAGAAAAAATGTACAAGAGCTAAAATTATGCAAGAGTTTCTCGGATAGCTAGAGCGAAGCAGGCAACGTAGGTGTCTCAGACCTTTAGACTACGTGACTAAACAGTATAGTATAGATCTTCGTTCCGTACAGTCAAATAGGTTGGTATTCTTTTTCTTGATTCGTTCTCTAAATCCAGATCATCTAAATTAAATTTACCTTCGTGAAATAGCGCCTGCCGACAGGAGGAATTGGGAAGCGTTGCAAAGTATCTTTTCTGTAGGAAAGTCGAGGTTCAGGCAAGTAAACATTTTTAACGTGTTATAACGAGCCATATGGCGATTATGTTTCAGGTATAGAAGGAAAAATGGAACGATTATCGACTCAAACGCAGGAGTCCGGTTTCGTATCCATGCATTCGCAACGAAGTTCGTCTCAAAGTTATACTACCTCCAGTATAACGTCCAAAAGATCTTCTCAGCAAAGCAGTATTAGCTACAATTCCCAAACGTTTAATTCGCAACAATCGTTTTCCCAAACAAAACTCTCTTCGGATAATAACGGGTCTATTTTCACTCAGAAGACAATGACTAGTACGAAGAGTACCGTTAGTACAACAAATATTTCCGGAACTGGAGATCCTGCTGTATTAGAAAAATTGGTAAATGTGGGTGTTGTGTGTCGTGATATTATTTCTTGTCACTTATAAATCTCTTACGTATAATTACTAAAAAAAAAAAAAAAAAAAAAAAAAAAAACAGTTTAAACAATCAAGCTCTTTTTTTCGCTGACTATTTGCAGAATACATTCTATAATCATGACTATGCAATAATTTCAGATCGTCGACATATTATGTTCTTATTAAACGTGAGTTTCCGTGTCACGTAGGAAATGGAGTCGATTACTGCATCGGACGCTAACGGTGTGCCGCCAGCATTGCCGGAAAAACGATCGAAACGGAGGAAAGAACGTCAACCGTCACAGTACGACAATGTACCTGAAAATGAGCATTTATCAACCTGTAGTTTACATACCAATAACGGCGATAATACAGATACCAGTAAACCGCCTCCACTGCCGCTTAAGAAAAGGCATAGTAAGTCGAATTACAGTTTATAATAAACAACAGTAATACAGCAGATAATATTCAACACCATACTACTACGATTGCTTTATTGCTGTTGAAAATATTCAAATAGAGTATCAATGATAATGGATATGTATTAAAAATGAATTTGAAGAGAATAATTATTAAACAAAAATTATGTTAGAGATTATCTAGAGATTATATTAGAGTAGTCGTTCAGAATCTTCTCCACGTAGTAGGTTAAAACTGATACAATATTTTGTATCCCCCAGTGTTCCAATCAGTGGCATATTCTGGTAAGTGGGATCCTGCCCACGCAAATCAGCTATCCCTCAGCAAACACACGTTCACGCTAAGTTGAAACCCGTCGTTTCACGCATTAATTATACACGATTTTTAATATCTTAGCTTTTTGCGGCATGTTTTCGTCGTTATTTTTCATTTCATTTTATCGAAATCATCAACGCGATTTCATTTGACTAAGCTTGGATTATGTCACTCATATTTTTGGGCTTTTTCATGGCTTATATCTTAATATATACAATTGAAATAATGAAATAATACTAAAAACACATAGAGCAATGTGGGCGCGCGCGCGCGCGCGCGCGTGCACACACACACACACACACACACATTTATTTCTTCTTTTTTTTCTTTTTCTTTTTCTTTTTCTTTTTCTTTTTCTTTTTTTTTTTCTTTTTTCTTACATACAAATTATTAAACTTTCAGATCTCATTACATTCTATCCACGCTCATCTCTTCCTCTCGTTAGTTAAATTATTTTGTCAAATCAAACTCTATACGTTTGTTCGACTTGAATTTATTACACATCGTACTTTATAAATATATTATTTCCATTGACATTTCTGTATAATAGCTCTAAATTTCATTAACCGTAGAAACTAATATCTTCGATCACTTATGTGGGCGTCGTCATTGTTTCATTAATTAAATTGACCTTTTCTTGCTAATAGTATCAGTTAACACTTACGCTTCTTTAACTCTAGAATTAAGACAGCCGACTTTAATCTTCGTTTCCACAATTGCGCGTAAAGTATCGACTAGAGGATATATATAATATATATCTAGAGGATCTTTGTTCACGATATTTGTTCATGCTTGCATCATCGTGATGATATTCATCCCAATTTTAAGTAACCGTTTAATCGCGAAGAACACGCAGCCTTAATCGCGGTAAGAATGCCGGATAAGAATTAACGGATCTCATTCTTATTCCAGTGAGTTTACAATAATCTGGTATTCGCTACCTTACATATATGTCATTATCTATCGAGATACATGCTTGTGCATCAGTGTTTTTCTGTATTTTATACACTTGTGCTTTGATATTTTATTGTAACATGAATCATGCTTGTATGTACCATATATATACACATGTGTGATGAAAATAGAAATAATATACATACATGTATACACACATATATATATGGAATCGTATTTTTCTATTTATTTATTTTTCGTAAGTATATCACATTGTCCAGTAGATTAGAATCGTATCAATTTAATCGTATCTATTCCAGTCATGGCATACATGGAGATGTTTGGGAATTGTTCTCACAGCAACAACGATTTCATCTCTGGTCTTGGGACCCGTCATTCAGTGGCAGCATATAATTCGATGCAAGCGGAATGGCAACAACACGAAATGGCCCTTACTACGACACAATCGTGTTCTTTCATGGCACACACTATAACTACATTACATGACAATTCAAAGTATGCGTTTCTAGTTATAAAAATTTATACGCATCTTGCCGTGTTTAACATTAAAAGTACAAGAAAGCGTATTATATCTTTTTCAGTACCTCCATAACTATGACACCATCGGTAGCGGAAGTAACGAATAATTCTAGTCTCCCACCAGCATTACCACCAAAGAGATCCCGTTCCATTAAATCAAATGCAACGCCACCGCCAATTTCGCCAAAACCCACCATTAGTATGCAAAGCATACATACAATCGAACCAATCGTAACGTCAACACCAATGAAAGTAGAGGAATCTGGCTGTATTCGTGATAAAAAGGAGTTATCACCTTTGTCTCCGGCGAAGTTGGTAAATATTTCATAAAGTAACGTAGATTAACGTAGATTTGTATCACCCGGGCACGTAATTGCTAATCCGCTGCCGTTTCATTTCTAGAATAACGTCACTTTGGACACTATATTGCCGTCCTCGAGACCTGCGAGTAACGCCTTATCGTCGATTTCCGTCGACGATAATAACTTGGACTTGAGAGACGTCGATCAAGACGATACTATTTTGGATGAACTCGATATCAGCAAGTATTTAGTCTTCAAGAAACCAGACGAAGAAGGGCCAGATATAAGGGGTGGCCACCCGGATGCATTGTTAATTCATGCAACCAAAGCTAATAAACATGGTAAGTTTTCTATTCAAGCGTTATAATAGAAACAGTATTAACGAATGAATAGTCGTCGAAGGATATAATGCATTTCGTATTCTTTCATGCTTCATAGATGAGAAAGAATCAGGTCAGTGTGATAATTTGTTGGGTTTACTTTCAATTCTGCTGCTAACTTGAAATTGCAAAATATAAAATTGCCTTTCGCTGTCCCGAAAAATCAATACTTTTATCACGCGCACGAAAATTTCCGCGAGACGCAATTAAAAAAGAAAAAAGAAAAGGAGAAAGAAAAAAGAAGGAGAAACAAAAGAAAAAAAGAAAAGCATACACGGATTAATTATCGCATGCTTAATGCTTTTATTTACAGACTTCTTGTATCAAGAGGCGTTTCTAACAACATATAGAACATTTATGCAACCGTTGGAGTTGATTCAAAAGTTACACAAGCGTCATCAGCGATTCTCTTGTTCCGCTGACGTTATTAAACAAAGAGCAGCTCGCGAAGCATTTTCCCTGTTGGTTAGAGTTGTCAGCGATTTAACGTAAGTTTACTGGAAAATTAACTAAAAATTAAAGAATTTTTTCGAAATATATATCGCAAATAATTCAAAGCGTAACTATAAAGAGGTTATTAATTTCTTCCAGCATGTCAGATCTCGATGATACCCTCTTGCAAACTCTAATGGAATTCGTACAGCAATTGGTATGTAGCGGTGATCTTACTATGGCAAAAGCTTTGCGTGTTAAAATTTTGGAAAAACACGCGGCGAAGCAGTTGCAATCTACACAGCCGATTCTTTCCTCGTTGAGTGTAACGACAAAGCAAGCTTCCCTTCTCGATTTCAAGAGTGAACAAATTGCAGAACAAATGACATTGTTAGATGCTGATTTATTCATGAAGATTGAGATTCCGGAAGTACTAATTTGGGCTCAAGAACAGAACGAAGAACGAAGTCCGAATCTAACTAGGTTCACAGAACACTTTAACAAAATGTCGTACTGGGCTAGATCGAGAATACTGGAACATAGATTAGAGAATGAAGCGAAAGATAGAGAGAAATACGTTGTTAAATTTATCAAGATAATGAAGCACCTTAGAAAAATAAATAATTTTAATAGCTACTTAGCCTTGCTTTCTGCGTTGGATAGCGCGCCAATTAGAAGGCTCGAATGGCAGAAGCATATTACAGAAGGTTTAAAAGAATATTGCGCACTTATTGACAGTTCCAGTAGTTTCAGAGCTTACAGGCAAGCTCTGGCGGAAACACAACCGCCATGCATTCCGTACATGTAGGTATCTGTAATCTTTTTATTTCATTTAATCGAAAGGCGAAGTTTTCGTCGAAGCAATGTTCATCGAAGAGCTAACAAATATTCGAAGCAAATTTTTCACTTACAGCGGGCTTGTGTTACAAGATCTTACATTCGTGCATATTGGAAACAATGATTTGTTACCGGATGGTACGATAAATTTTTCGAAAAGATGGCAACAGTTTAATATCGTTGAAAACATGAAAAGGTTCAAAAAAGGGTAAGCTCGCTCGTTTAATAATTTTTTCTTTTCTTTTTTTTTTTTTTTTTTTCTTTTTCTTAAATATACACGAACATATATTTCAATGTTATTTCTAAATTGAATTGTTTATTTATTTATTGCAGAACATATTCGTTCAAGAAACACGAACGTATAATAACGTTCTTCAATAATTTTAGCGATTTCCTCTGTGAGGAAGCAATGTGGCAGATATCCGAGAGTATCAAGCCGCGCGGTGGAAAAAAAACGCAGTCACAGAACTAGAATATATCAAACCCTTTCACCGCCTGCGTCTCAAAATCGAAAGGCTGAATCAGTAAATTAGAATATCTGTAGTTGCGATGTTTAGGTAGATTTACCTAATTACGAGCCGAATGAAAACGATGCAACGCTTTAAGGGCGGTGAAAGGGTTAGCTATGTCTGTCCCGCTTCAACAACCTCTGTGAGGTTGTATCCCACTTTATGGAATATTCAGTCTCTATTGAAAAGTAAAACAGAAAAAAGAATGCGAATCAGTCAGTCATTTAGATCAAATTGAGATTCGATGGGTGCGTGCGCGCGTGCGCGAGCGCGCGAGCGTGCGTGTGTTTTTGTTTCGTTTAAAAATATAAATTGCATGCACGGATATCGATTGAATCGAAATACGTATAGAGAGACTTTAATGAATTGGCTAGATCAATCGTGTCTCAATGTATTTTTGCAATTTTTTTCCTTTTTGCTGTAAGGTTAGTAAGGGAGAAAATCGCGTTTACTATGGATCTATGCAACGTATACTTAAACGATACACAGCTGTAATGATGCTTAACATGGCACGATGGAAAGAGCAACCTCCACTCTCTATCTCCCTCTCACACTCCCCCCTCCCCCTCTCACTCTCCCTCTCGCCCTCTCTCTCCCGCGTACACGCATGCACTAGCTCTTCCATGGAAATATATATATATATATATATATATATATATTCTATATACATATTCTATATATATATATATATATATATATATATATATATATAAGCTATTTATTTATTTGCTTTATATCGGCGAATAGCGATATGTAAAAAGTAGTAAATGTCATACATTTCTTTTTAAACTTATTTAGATATATATGTAAACGTCCATCATATAGATCTGTTATAGATAGGCAAACTTATCGAGCGTCAACAGAGACACATTTGTTGACTTCGCAAGGAAAAAACACCAATTACGTTTATTAATGTAAAACAATTATAGTCTCAGATCAGTGCGAAAATGATGCGCTTTTCCGAACACGCGGCACGACTGAGCGTAACTGTTACATATACTATTGTATATGATTCTAGGAAACATTTTTTGTTGGAAACTCGTTAATAGGTATCCAAGATTTCAGCTTTAAGACAAATGGTTATCTAAGAGCGCGTAGGTAAATTAAGTGTAAAAAGAGAAGCTCACGATTAGACGAATTGGATTGATATATCATTCACATTGCCCTTGTACCTTCGCCGATAATTCTAAATACCTTCGACATATTTTATTATCAGATTCCACTTCTAGTTTCTCTGCGTTTATACATTTCAGCATTGCTAATGAGAGTTTCCCTCAGGATACATTCCGATGGTGTAAAAGAGAATTATCCAATCAATTTTATCAAGATAGAAGAAACATACGACTGGGTCCTACAATTTTCTTATTCTTTGTTAAACGCGTCGAATTTTAATGCGTGCATCGAGTTTACTTGATTCCTTAAGATAAACGATACCACTGTAATGATTTATGGCTGTCTGCCTGCGTGCCTCATATTATAGAGTGAATGAATTACGTCTATCAACGTTTCTCCGGTCTCACGTTTAATGATAATAAATATCTTGTGTGCATAATTCATGAACAAAACTATAAATAATCGGGCTTGAGAGATATGAAAAAGGAAGAAAAAGAAAAGAAAGATGAGAGGTGTCACCAGTACGTTAACGCGATATACGTACGATGGTACTGATCGTACACTTTTAACGTTCCACGTTAAAAAGAGGGCCTAAACAATTGATGAGTAGCCTCGGTTTATAAACACACCGTTACGCCGTTAATTAAGATTTACCGATATGAAACACCGGGGAAGTAAAAGGTAAACAAGCCATAATTTAGTCTCAAGGTCTAGTTAGAGGTTAACTATTGTATACATACATATATAAATTTGATAAACGGTTGTCAATTTCCAAACGTGCATCAAGCGCACACGCACACGCGCGCGCGCGCGCGCGCGCGCGCACACACACACACACACACACAAATTATATACGTACATACGTCGTACACGCGTAACATAGTTTTCAATTGAAACGTAAACGAGGAATAATAGACGCAAACAAGGGAAAATGTTAGTACTGGTTATGAACTTTTAGACAAGCATATATCCCCCTATAAGCCCCAATAGTTCACAAATAACGATAATCATACGTGGATGAGTATGCAAGTGTGTTTGAAGACAACCACTTTTATTTGATAAGTTGGCACGTATAAAAATGGTTCGTCTAATGTAATAAAGCTAAGAAAATGTTATTAACATTGTATGTAAATAGTTTGTGATTGTATTCATAATTTCTTGTATGTATGCGAGTGCCCATTTATTACTCATACAAATGCGCGCGCGCGCGCTCAGCATATTATCTTTATATTATCTTCACGCACGATGTAATTAATCTTACATACTTTTTAAATTATGATCGAAGTCATTGCGATGCCATTTTACATTCTCACATAATAGCGGGCACATGATCTGTATATTTTTCTCATTTCAGTTAGTTTGAATCACGCAACGAACAGATATACATAAATTCTTCATAACAGAAGAAGTAAACGAAAAAGTTACTGCAGTGGATTTGAAACGAAGCTGAAAGTATAGTAGAACCTGGCCGAATAAATGAAAACCATTTATCAGTAGATAGTACTGATTCTCTTCGCTTAATTTCATTTTGTTGGAACAGCGGCGTGTTTGGTTTTTTAGGACGGATGACTGCAGCAGTCTATGAGAAAGAGAAGATAGCAAGCGGGACGGCGCGACATAGAGGCAATTAAGACTACCATTTCCTTTCCTTTGCCCATCGTCATATGGCTATATCTTATTTGTATGGTAATATTTTCGGTCAGAACGATTGCTTATCTATATGATTGCATTGGGTGTATTAGATGTAATCAATTAGATCCGCATCCCTTTGCCTTATTATCTTTTTACAGACGCATTACCTACGTATCGTATTTCTCTTTCGTTTCCGTTCGCTGCAACCTCGTCTTCTCAAAATATTCTCATCAACTATGTAGTTTGTTTTACATTTTTTGTTATCTTAACTACCTACCTACGTAATACCGTATTGACCTATGTGATACTTGGCATAATTGAGACATCCGTTTAACCGGGCTAACGTTAGTACCGATGTGTCCTGAATAACCGAAATCCACTGTATCTGTAACTGAAAATTTTATTCGCAGAACACTAAGACAAAATATTGGAGATCGACTTGTGATACTTATCCATTTACATGCCATAAAAAGTGAAAGTAAATGTATATAAATACACGTACATATATCTTTAATAACAAAGCCAAATTTACCGATTTTTATTTATATTATAAAATAAACTATAATTTTTTGTTGTAACGAGGAATTTGTGTATGCTGCATAATTTTACATTGCATAATTTTAAGATGTCTGGTGTCATGTTCAACATTGATCTTCTTTGTAGTTTTCTTTTATACATAGAATCATTGCCATTCTCTCTCCTCTTCTCCTCTCTCTCTCCCCTCCCCCTTCCCACCACCACCACCACCACCACCACCACCACTACCACTACCACTTCAAATTCATTACATTATTTCCTTTATTCATCGCATCTACATCTCCTCGATGTCTGCTGCTGCTATTACATATTTGTACATATATTTCGAATCGCTTCTATACTCTCTGAGATTTCGTTAACAGTCGTTTCACCGGAACATTTTATGCTAAAGTGTATTTGTATGTGTAAATGTATAATGTGACTATATCGATCGCCTTTGCATCTATTTTATATCATACTTCGATTTACTTCGATTTACTGTTAACGGAATTCTCATGCAAGTCTCGCGTAGGCGTACATACACATATGCATATGTACATACAATTTAAGCTACAAAATCATGAGTGAGATAAAAACAGTGAATATGCAACGAAAAACTTAGACTCGATCGGTTAATTAGATAAAGGAACTAGACTAATTCATAGTGGGTGAACAAAACTGCGAGAAAAGTTAATTAATTTGATAGAAATAGATTGATAATAAGATATTTTTGAAGTTCTTTTATTTTATACTTTATCGTACAACAATATTAATTACTAGTTAAAAGAATGAATCCGTATCCGTATATGTCTATAGTTGGACAAATTCTAACATCGTGGTCCATTTTTTGTGCTCGGAAATTTTATAACAATCATTAAAGTACATAAATATTTGCTTTGTAGGGACATATTGAATCTATATTTTATTCGCCAAAAAATTAATATAATAATTCTATTATTAAATACATATATTATTAAAATGGATTGCTATGAATTTAAATGCTAAACAAAAATATAGAAATGCTGAAAATTAATTTTTATTATTTATCCTTCCTTTAACTGCTTAGATTTACGTTCACTTTACGTATAAACTATCGCGTAACTTTAGAATTAAATGTGTGGACAGAACAACGAATAGGAGAGCGTGTGACACTTTAAACCGAAGTTTATGCTTCAAGCATTACGATGATGGTGGAAACTCGACCTACGGATTGCCGGAAACTCGTAGTTTCCAACATTCTCGAGAGAGTTCTCGAGAATATTGCATTAGGTTTGGGTTATTCCTTGCGGCCGGCGTGACTGTGAGGCGGCCAATTACGTACAGATAAGTCGTTCACCGAGCGCCGAGCGAAACAGTTATCGCGTCGACAACGCTGCGTGCTACTATCTTAACGCTAATATACATATTCGTTAATACGTATCTCGAAAGCTGGTGCCGGTTTCTTCGGCAACTCGAACTATCACCATCGTAATCCTTCAAGCACGAGTTTCTATTCTTCGATCCAATAACTAAAAGGGAAGCTAAAGTGTGATGTTACTTCAGATTTCTAATTTATTCAGAATTATTGAATTCCTTTTACATATTCTCATTCTATGGTCCTAATCTTGTACTACATGAAATCCTATGGTGTGATTATATAAATTACTCGATGATCACGCATTAAACAGGCAAATGAAAAATTTAATCACCGATACATACGAAGACACGAGGACTTATGTATGCGATTAGTGCTTCAATGATTGTTATCACGCCAAATCTATCTTATTATCAATAATATTAGTTGTACGTAGAACTAATAGATTAATGTTTACGGCCGTATTCTTTCGTCTTTGACTGTGGACTAGCATAGGCAGAAACGTAGAACCGTGCTTCTCCATCTTTCGCTAAAAAAGCATCTTTTGCCACTATCTTGCGAAAAAAGAAAAAAAGAAAAGAAAGGAAAAAGACGAAGAAGAAAAGAAAAGAGAAAAAAGAACGAGAAAGAAATGAAAGAAAAGAAAAAAATGAAAACAGTCTATAAATGGAAATGGACTCTAAAGGAATCGCTGTTGAATTTACTCTTGCGTCGCGAAACGATCGCAACGCTTTTTAATTATACCGTATATACCTTGGCGAGGGATATTTACGGTTTCAACGCGACACCTTGTACATAGATGTGTAGGTACTACACGAGAAATTTGACGATCGAACGATTGACATCGATCTTTTACTATATATTTTCACAAAGAAAAAGAATCAGTTTCAGAGGACAGGAACGAGAAACGGTGGCTGTCCTTGCGACATAAAACGCATACGTATTATACCATATATGTAAGAAAAAAAAAAAAAGAAAAAAAAAAAGAAAATAGAATTTATCTGCACGTTCGAAATCGACGATGCAGAATCAATTGCATGAAATAACTCTCGCCGAATTTCAATTACCTATGTTTCGAGTGTGTGTTATTCCGATGAGTAACAACAAGTAATATCATCCCTAGCGAATATCCCTAAGCGTCAAATAAGTAGTAATTACTATTAATACGTTACTAATCTCCTATCGATAAACAACAAAAGATTATAGTATGTGTAATTTAACGTCTAAATAGATACGATGATACGTGTAAGAAAGTGCAGATAGTTTACCGTGATTATCGACGATGCTTTGGTTAACTCAAATAACGTTCGGAGAAACGTACGTTCGCCAAAGTGGCAACTATCGCTATATAAATACGAAAAAGGACATATCACCGCAAGATACATACACGTTCGTATATACCGCTATTTAGAGATGGCAGTAATCCTAATATTTTATTACGTCTATCGAAAAAGCGACAAACTGGTTAGATATCATTTTCGGCTTCGATTCGATTGCTTTTAAATAATGACGTAATTTGCTTGTTTGTTCGTTCAACAGCATCAAATAAGGCAGTTTTATTCAAATAAGGTTCCTCGATGAAAGTGCAGAAAACCCCCTTACCGATTTCGATGACTTTGAATTACGCTGTAAAGTTCTACATTTTGAACATCCTCTTTTTTATTTCGTACAACCACCTGTCGGCCTTGGTTGCCGACATATTCGTAAGAAGCTGTCGATACCGCTACAATGATTTCTCTCTATAATTGTCTGTCCGAAGCAGCGTACGAGTCAGTTTGGCTGGCTGCTGCCTCAGGTCGTGACGCGGTGCGGTGCGCTGCGGTGCGGTGCGGCGTGGTGACCGAATAAAATAACGCTTCTTTTTTTTTTCTTTTTTTTTTTTTGGTGGAGGAAACCTTCATATCGAGGCCGTACCTGGTGCATGGCGGAAGGGGCCCTAGGACCGCTCATAAGCGTAACATCACGAGCCCCCTTCGCACCGAGTTCACCACGAGTTATGCGAATCTAACTAACGGCGCGATGCGCGGCCACCGCATTATCGTTCTTCTTTTTTCTATCGTTTATGTAGATTTAAGTTAGGTAGCTAAGGTAACCAAGCCCGATCGCCGGTTAGACGTATAGAGAAAAGTTGTTTAAAACGTTGAGCTTTACAACATGTTCCCAAATTATCGAAATCAGGGTGTAACTAGCTTCTCTGTAGATTCACCGATTATTTGATCAGGAAGAACAGGGCTTTATATTTACACGATGAGATACATATATGTTCATGTATATCGTAAAAAAGAAAAAACCTACGTATAGACGCGAATACGTCGAATCCGGCATTATTTCGTTGCAGGGATGAATCGTACATTTTCAGATACAACATAATAAATCGAAACGTATAACAGCTATAACGTATAACAGTATAAGAGAAACATGAAATTTTCGAATCAGTTTCTGTCGATGAAAATGATGAACAATCAAACGAAATTATGCCTCTTAATGGGAAATTAATGAACTTTAACATAGAAGGATCAATTTCAGATCACACTTTTAATATAAATATTAGATTGTATTTATTGTAATTGAGAAATTTATATATTTTATTGCGGCTTCACACAAGCATGATAAGCTCCGTAAATAAATGAAGTAAACTTTTCATTTGAAAATCTTGGGCGAAAGTTGAACGTCAAAACGTATAATTCTTGTGAAAGCAACGGCTCGTTAATCACAAAAATTATCGCAACTCTTAGACAGCCTACGTATTATTCGAGTATAAGTCGAATGGTTCTAAATACTATTCGTATATGGAAATGAATCGTTGCTCTTCGTTTTTATAAATAATTTAGTAGACACAAAGTACCATCTAAGGCATCGTTGGCCGTATTGGATTCGTCCCTTAAATAAGATTCTCGGTCAAAACAATTTAAGAAATAATCACAACGATAATTCCATAGAAAGTTTTTCATGTAATTATCAATCCACCTCGACGATTTCGATGATTTCTGATTGGTGTTGTAGAAATCAACATTTTGAATAACTTTTTCCCTATGCATGTAACTGCCGCTAGACTATAGTTTACGTGATACTCGAAAGAAGAAGAAGAAGAAGAGAACGAAGAAGAAAAAGAGAAAAGAATAGAAAAACCATCGGTACCACCGATCACCGCAGTGAATTCTGTCTATGCCGTAGCGCGTACGTGACAGCACGTATACGTTAGTACTGCAGCGGCCGAATAAAATAGAAAGCCTACGTAAACTTGTGTAAACTATAAACAGAAGATAAGAACGAAATACATATCATATATGTATAGGAAAAAGCTGTTCAGAATCATGCCCTCGACAACATATTGAAAAATCATTGAAATCGGTGAAGCGGATGATCGATTTTGGACAATTGCCATTGCTTTCGTAAAACTTTTTTTATTAATTATAATCAAGATTAAATATTTATAGGCAAATATTTCTAAATACTTTTCGTTTCTTTCTGGAATTACACATTCATTGCCACATTTGTGACGTAGATACGCTGTTATTTATTAGAAAATACAACAGTTAGCATAGAACTGCCACGAAACCGTGTAAACTATTCGTGAATGGAGATAACCAAAGAGTAGGCGTACGGCAAACGTCATTACAAGCCATTTAAGGGATCAATCCATTTCCAGTTCATATTCCAAAAGTTACAAACATCAAAAGCTACAAATCACAATTTATTATATCCGGTAGCGACGTATGGTGGGGCGGGGGCGGGGGCGGGGGCGGGGCTAATACGTATGGGGGAAAGAAATATCGGACGGCATTTATATTCTATACGTGTCTTATCTATATAGAACTCTGTACATGCGTATAGAATGCCAATATCATGAAACGAAAATAAGCGTAGGCGTAATTGGCGATTTGTATCTACCGATTGCGAGAACGAATACGATTCACCGAGCGTGTCATTCGTAAGCGAGCGATTACTACGACCATAATATTTCCAGGTCTCTTTTGAATATTCTCTTTCGCTACGTGAAAAGAATTCTAACAACTGTATTTCAGAAGAAGCGAACGTAACGTTGTGTTCATGTATTTTGATTTATTATGTGACTGGTCACATTTTCCTATGTACATTTTTCTTAACGTGTGTATAACACGCGCTGTTTCGAAGTTACGTGTTTATGTAAGAGCGCGATCGACGTGCGATTAATACCTACGATCATTAACGATAGGTTTCGATATTAACGTAATATGTGTACGAAATTTTGGATCGAATGTTATAGCTTTTTTTTTTTTTTGTAATAGCTGTGCGAAGAAGTGAAATAAAAATGTTAGAACTAAATATATCCTAACGATATATGTAATCACACACAAATAGCATAATAGACCTATCACCTTTAAATCACTTCAGTTCAATAACTCATCTATTGCCTATTACCGTCTCATCGTATATCTAACCAACCTGAGCACGAATCCCAAATAATTCGCATTATGTAACCTTTCTTCATCAAATATATTACAATATCGCATCGAATGTACGATTGTCATTGGCATTGGTAAAACGTTATTTCAATTGAAACAATTATTTTAAAATTTAAACGTATTGTGTGTGTGCGTGCGTGCGTACGCGCGCGCGCGCGCGTGTACACATATATATATATTCTAATTTTTAAAATAAAAGATAATATATATATATATATACATAAATTCTCAATATTTCTTAACAAGAATATCATCTTAAGAAAGAGTATCCTAATAAAAAAGATAATTATATATATATATATAAAATAGAAATGAATATTATAAATATAGGTGTGACATACATAGTACGATATAATATAAATACTATATAATTGTTATAATGCGACATAAATTCCTTTCCTTGAATTTGAAACGAGCTAAAATTGCTATTGCAAAATTAATTTTGAGAAATTGTACGGAGAAGGACGATGTAAAAGAGATGCTTGAAAATGGGTTTGTAGAAAAGTATGTATGTAGCTGTAACTAGTAAAACAGCATGTTCAGACGATACGAATTTTAACGGATTCGGTAGTTTTATGGAACCGGTAACGTCCGAAAGCAGCGTGTACACAATTCCATATCTTGATTGAAAATCTAACCACTCTCACGTACGTTTACTTTGTTTAGAACGTGTTAAGAGAACGTGTAAAAAAGTATAAGCGAGAATTATGGGCTGTGCAATAAAGATGAGCAAAAATAAGTAAATGTGTATCTAACTTCAAATCCTGAAACCTGATTGAAACGCGAACATCGTAATTCCAATGTTGGTTTAGTTTCGGACTTTGTCGAAACGTAGCAGCGGTCGGCAATCAATGCCGACGTATACGCTGCCCTAGACGCACAATCCACAAGCAGAATACGTCGTTGCAGTAGTACCGACAGTCTCTTGCGAATATGTACATACATATACGTGTCTCAGATTGGAATCTCGTGAAATTCTATATAAAATGAATGTAGATTTAACGAAGTAAGCGACACGAAGTAGAGCTAGGTCAGCTTCGCGGTAAAGCGTCGGACTCGTCGCCATCTATCGGAACCGATTGGAACTGCGACAAAGTAACAGAAGTATAGAATGTTGGTGAAGGTATCTCAACTCCTGTTGGACAAGGAAATCTATATTGTGCGACAAGGACGGGCATGTGTGACGTCACAGACAAAGAGAACTATCTTGTGCGGAAAGGACGGACTTTTACTTTACCCTAAAATTTCACGATTATTCCTTTATTACTATTATTTATTATTATTATTCGCGAAATTTGATACGCAACGCTAATAAATATAAATCGTATTTAAGCAATACGCAACACTAATGGCGGGAGATGGAAGTGCAACCATTTAAGAGGTTGCCGATAAACGATCACACTCGCACAGCTCTTGCAGCTGTATCGTGTGATCACAGGAACAGTGCCCGACGAATGCAGTCCGAGGGCTTTGGAGATTTCGTAAACGCAACTCTGCTTAACAAAACGCGACTATTCATTATCGCAATGCCAACAGGGAAAATTAGTAGAATTCGCGATGGAACAACGTCGGCCTGCGACTTCGTCACTACGAAATATTTAATTAAATCATTACAGCTCTCTGTACATATACATTTTTAATACATTCCAACTTTGAAATCGATTATAGTGAACGTACATGTACCAGGTGTATGCATAAGTTTTTTCCGGTTCTTTTGGTAAAGAAAAGACGTAATTTTCAAGGAAAATTAATTTTTTTTTATTCAAAATATTGGCCATCGGCTTCTACACATTTTGCCCATCTTTCAGGTAGTTTATGAATACCATGCCAGAAAAACTGCTTGTCTTTTGCGGCAAACCATTCGTCGAGCCATT